>CM043363.1:35496996-35919496 GCA_023718395.1 Leucaspius delineatus
ATACATATATATCAGTGAACGCCATTATGACGTCATCTAGCAACATTTAGCGATCAGTTTTAGCAACTTTCCATTGAAAGCAGTTGTCAACACTGTAACCCCGGATTTCCATCAACTGCGGAACGGCTGCGGAACGGCTGCGGATCGGCTCCGCTGCGTGTCGGCTCCGTGCTCCGCCGTCCTTCAATACTCACCAGGGGCCTCATTTATAAAGCTTGCGTACGCACAAAACGGGGCTGAAAACATGCGTACGCCAGTTCCTGCGCAAAAGGTGGGATTTATAAAGAAAAACTTGACGGGAAAATTTGCGCACCTGCACGCAAACTCTGACCCATGCGTACGAACGTTTTGGAGATGGAGCACTTTGGCGACACCAATGGTGAGCTGGAGTTAAATGTATTTTTGGTCACTTTTATACAGAAAATCTAAAGAAAATTAAACATATACAGAAAGATTATACAAATAGGCTACAATTTCAATCACCAAGCCTGTCACTTGAAGCAAATATCCATTCCTTCTTAAATGTCCGCGGCAGCGAGCGTGTTGAGCCGTTTAGTGAAACTGACGCAAATAACAGTTTAAATAAATAAAATACTTCTGATATAAACATTTATATTAAATATGCCATTCAAATTAATGGAGTTAAACACTTAAACATGAAATCATTACTGAAGTTACAACATTTTTTTTTAATTCAATCATTAGAAATATTTGTTGTGGATGCGGTGTTTTTGAACACTTTTCCTGTGGCGTGCTCTGCTTTAATGTTTTAACCACAGAGATAATTGCTTATCATGATAATACCAGATTGTCTGAGAAAATAGTTTCGTGCAAATAATGCCCAAGGCCTATCTGTTTCCATAAAAAATATAAATCAATTAAAAATACAATTCGGCAAGTGGAAAAGATTGAGAAAAACTTTCTCTGAAATGTATTTTACACTATTTGATTTATGTAGGCTATTCAAAAACAAGGCAAGGATAGACAACTACTTGATTTGTATTAATGTAATGTTTCTTGTACCGCTTATATCATTTGCATATGATTATTCATCCACGTGATAACGTTTAAGTTATCACGTGGATGAATAATCATATGCAAATGATATGTAGATGAGGATCTGCATAGTAAAACTAGGCGTTGTAAGCTCCATATATGTTTATTTCGGGTGGAGACGCATGTACGCACAATCTTCCGCTGAGTGGGATTTATAAAGTGAATTCTGCGCAGGTTCTGGCGTACGCACGGTTTTATAAGTCTGAATATTTTTTTGCGTACGCCATTTTTGGCTTTCGGGCGCACGTACACTTTTAGTAAGGTTCCTACGCACAGTTTTATAAATGAGGCCCCAGGTCCGGATTTGATGCGGAACGGCTGCGGCCATGACTGACAGCTGAAGTCATGAGGACCCACGAGATTCACGTATGATCGCGCGATACAACCTGTCCAGCACAATCTGCCCTGTGCTGAATTGCTGCGGAACGGCTGCGGCATCTGGCAAAAATAGAAGCTCTGCGTATCTGCTCCGGAGGGCTGCGGATCGCCGGAGCTGGGACGAAGTCGGAACGCAGCCGTTCTGCAGTCAGTGAAAATACACACATTAACTTTAATGGAAACCTATTGACTCCTCCGCCGTTCCGGAGCGGATCCGCAGCCGTTCCGCAGTTGGTGGAAATTGGGGGTCAGCTATGTTTCCGTCCAAAGTTGTGAATTTAACTTGTGCGTTAAATTGGAATATCACACAATACATTTGCAAATAAAGCACCGTTTCCATCCAGTGAGTCGAAGAGAACTACTAAATCGTCACTTCCTGATAAACTGGCGCTAAATATCACTAAGAAAATTAAGTACAAGAAGCCACTGTATAGTTATTGGCATATGTAATTTCTTGCATTTCAGAGTGTGCAGAAGAAACGCAATAAACGTGGTAACATTTTTTTTTAACTCTCGGGGTGGATGTAAGAGATACAACCTTGCTTCACTTCCCTGAGCTTGTAGTTATGTGTAAGGTCTGCAATAAAAAATTGAAATAAAAAAAACTCTCGGATGCCTGCTCTTTGGGAACACAGTTGTGTAAGACATTTCTGGGAGGTAATTATACAAAAGCACTTTGACAGCAGACTTTCCTCAGGTGTTTCAAAATGACTAAAACAACATTTCAGATGCTGTGCAACTATCCGTCCGCTGGATAGTCCAACTGTGTCGTCCCATCGCACAATTCACATTACTTTTCTTGATGCGCATCCTGGAAATTATTTCGGATACATGTATTTCCATCATATTTTATGCGCATGAAAGATTCGCGTATGTGATATTCCAAAAACCACATAAAATAGGTGGGTGGAAACAGCTATATTGCCCTTATACAACTATTCAAAGTTGCAGTACTAAATAAAGACTACTTGCTAAGATCTTCACCTTTCCTTGTCCCTGCTATACCCATTATAAGAAAACAGGAAGTTTAACAAATGTTCAGGGACAAACAACGAGAACAAATGACAGGAGGAGCAGGCCTATATCACTGAAGTGGATGTGCAGCCTTCATGGTTTACGTAATTCAAATAATGTTCAATGAAGACGGAAAATACATTTTCAGCTTTATCTACTGTTATCTACCTCATAAGACAATGATTTATCAGGACATTTTTTACTGATTTTACAGCTACTGTTTTTGTAAAAAAAAAAAAAAAAAAACATGATCATAAAATGTACATGTCATTTAAAGCTTCTGCCAAAAGTTGCTTCATCTGTAAAAGTTGCTGGAACTGGTGCCAATACTCTCAAATCTTATAGTCTGGTGCCCTGTTTAAAAAGGAGGTATGAGATCAAGAATAGTTCCTCTTCAAAATCTCCTCTTGCAAAATCTGGAAATAAGTACTGAAACTAGCAGAGCTTGTCTGCAGGATCACAGCATGCGTATGTGAGTTTATGGATATACTGTATAATATACTGTATATAGAAGTGCACATACCCTTGAATATCAATCTTGATATTTCACAAACACATAGTAATATCGCTGTTTGATTTTAGTAGATATTTTATCTGTCAGTTTCAGTATTTTGTAGAGCTGTTTTGTCTATGCAGAAGTGAAATGTTTTCATATGAACACGAATGGAAAACAAAACACCCTTCACCCATAGACTATTCTCAGCCGAGACACATCCCAGACAGCAACATAGTGTTGGCATTAAAAAAATGACTGTCAGGATTTACTAAAGAGACGGTGTGGACAGAGTCATTTGCATAGGCAGTTTCCCTTTCAAACGCAACATTTATGGGAGGAGAGTATTTAAATGTATTATGCAAGGTCATTTTGTGCTAGTCGATTGGTATTTGCGCCATTATTTACAGCAACAAAAAGCATTCTTTAACCAGACGGTAATAGGCGCTGCAGCTCATGGTAGATGTTTAGTAAATCTGGCCCATGGTCTCTTTAACGAGTCAAACATGAAATTGCTCCAATGAACCATACAATTTAGATGATTTGTATTACAAGGCAAATTCTTTTTAGGGGATAATTTCTTTCATCAATCTTTAAGTATCACATGTGGTGATTCTCACAATCCCTAAACTCAACCAAAGACAAACTGAGTGCGATGGCACAGATCTGATACAAGAAAAACACTGAAGCTTGATCATGTTTTAATGGCAAGAGGTGCATACTCCACAAGATCCTCCTCTTTAATATCCTGTAAAAAAAAAAGAAATACAAGAGATGATTATAGGCTACTAAAAATACATAATGAAGTGTGACCCTCTTAGAAATGAACTCCTAGAAAGACACTTGACTATATTGACAGTATAGTTAAGTAATGTCAAGTTGGACATCTGATCTGATATGTGATTTTGCTGTCAGATGGTTTAACAGAGAGAGTTTCTGCTAAAATAAACAAACAAATGTTCAGTCCACTTAGAAGAACTTAAAATCATTTTGTGTTGGGACTAAATGAACCACTTATGATGAAATAACTAATTGCATTGTTGATCTACTGTATACTTCCCAGCATGCTTTTAGCACTGCATTAGGAGAGTAAATGTTGAAATAAAGGAAATGTTGCCTCAAAAATGTATAAAAATAAATTACATTATCTTTTCTGGAACTATGTTTTCCTATAGAGCAGCTTAAATAAGGAATCTTACCAATTTCTGTGTGTTTCTTTTGTGGAATTCTGTATCAGCGTAAATGATCTCTTTATCAGGAGTCTGAACTGTTTCTACAACAACAATAATAGATGCATTAACAACAAGACACAATCTTAACTAGATCTGTTTATTTTGCAACATGTTATATAGGGCTGTCAGAGTTAAAGCATTAATGTGTGCAATTAAATGTTTGAAACACACGAGATAATCAATGACCAAGAAAACCAAAACTGAGCAGAGCAGAGAAACATGAACTAAATAAAACAGAATATACAAGTCCCCAAACGGGACAACAACAGTGCTGAATGCTTCATTCTGATTGGTTAACGAATATTGTAATGTGTCCTATTATTTTCCAGTAAATCCACTTAAAGTAGTTCCCTTTCATGGTCACTACGAGTTACATCGTGACGTCTCCGTTCCCTACTCAGGGAACGAGGGTTACATACATAATCGAGACGTTCCATAGCCTACAATAGCAAATGAATAGTGCCCACAAAGACACTGACCAACTCAATAAATAAAACTAAAAATAGGATAAAAATGTGAAGCTATTTACATGTTTCCCCACTAACACACACACAGACAGAATACATATTTTTGATAAAATATTTTGAAACTGAAAAGCTACATGTCGTTTGGGTTTCACTTGCCTTCTTGATCAGTTTTTCCGGGTTTCCTGCAGATCCAGAAGATCCCAAATCCAGCAACAATCATCAAAGATCCAGCAGTAGAGATCAACACTATCAGAGACACTGAGACTGGAGGAGGAGAAGAAGAGAGTGTATCCAGCTCTGTAATGATGAAGAAAGAATTGAACGCATCAGTCCGATCTACAACAGAAGACAGAGATCAGGCCAGTAAACACACACATATATCATCAGTGCTGTGGTACCTGCACATGTGTGACAGAGTGTGTTGATGTCCAGATGTGTGGTCTGGTTGCTGATGGGATTGTTCAGCACACAGCTGTAGGTGTTTTTATCCTGATATTCCACCTCCAGAGGTAGAGAGAGACTGATGCTGAGATCAGACGCACTGATGCTGGACAATACACTGATTCCTGCGTACCAGGAGAGAGTCGCATCACACACATTCACCACTGATGAACACACCAGTGAACATGATGATGAAGAACAGTGTGAAGAGTCTCTGCTGATGACAGGAACAGGCAGACGAGCTGAGAAACATAGAGAAATAAACAGACATATGAATAAGTCCACACAACAATTTTCAATCCAGTGTATTGAGAGTTTTTACAGTCTGTTACCTCAAACTTTAAAATGATTCAACAATGCAATATGTTGATGTATAAAACAAGTGTAAAAGACAGGACAAATGACCTCTACTCACCATAGACAGAAACACTGAATGTCTTTGATGTCAGTTTCGCTCCCCTTATCACTAGTTGATAAACTCCAGTATGTTCAGTTCTGGTGTTTGTGATGGTCAGCGATCCAGTTTGATAGTCCAGCTTCAGTCTGTCTCTGAATCTCCCATCCAGAACATCATAAAATGTAGAGGAGATTCGATTCTCTTTGCTGATTTTAGCTATCGAAGAGTTTTCAGCTCCAAATGTCCACAGTATGTCGTCCTCTTCATGTATTTCAGTAAGATCAGAGTTTAGAGTGACAGAATCTCCCTCCATCACTGACACTGACTGTATTTCATTTGTCTTAGTGCCAAACACACCTGGAGAACATAAAGAGGTTTTGATAGTTTATAAATCCTAAATCATCTGTAGTTTTTATTATTTTCATGTGAACTGAAGAACATTCACAACAGCAGCAGAAACACAAAATGAAAGGTGAGATATGACAGACAGACGTGTGTGTGTGTGTGTGTGTGTGTGTGTGTGTGTGTGTGTGTGTGTGTGTGTGTGTGTGTGTGTGTGTGTGAGACGCTTTGATCTTTATTTGTTTTAAATGTATCTGCTGTACAGCAAAATCAAGTTTAAAAAGTTTACTTGTTCTAGATATTTCATGAGACACTTAGACAAGTATAAAACAAACTCGCTGTTTTATCACTGTCTCTCATACTCTCAGGGTCCCTGCACATTTTGACTGAGTAGCTGTATTTATAAACTTGTATTTTTAGAAATTTATTTTTCAAAAAAGCAAACACCATCGCACACCTGTAGGTGATAGGTGCGTGGAAAAAAACACCATGTGGGTAGGTCAAGAAATTAACAAAAAACAAGGATCTCCCGCACACTATCCGTACTTGCTAGTAAGTATTTAGAAATGTGTTTTTAAAAGTATAAAAATTGCCTGATATTTGAAAGCAATTTTTTAGCTTTCTAAGCCTCCATGCAGATCATAAACTTAGACATTTACATTACTTTGCATTAATGTTACGTTCCACCCATAGGATAGGGGAAGCAACATTAAAGTTAATGTTAACTAAAATTTTAACAAAACAAAAAAAAAAATGTTTGGCTCCAAGTTACATACCAAAAATAACAGAAATGTGGTACAACAAGGTTTATTGGTGTAACACAAGTATCGGAAGTGTTGACTTCAGGAATTGGAAAAGCCCCAAACTCTATCTATATGGACCCAATCCACACTTACAGTGCAATGCATAAGTGAATACACCCATACTAAAGTTGACTAAAAAGAGGAATAAAAAATCATATTTTGGAAATTGAACTTAATGCCTTAATTTAAAAAATTTGGAAAAATCCAACCTTTAAGGACCCCAATTTTCTTTGTGAATGAATAATGTATCGTAAATAAATAAATGTTCTTCCTTAAAATACATGGTGCATAAGTGAGTACACCCCTATGTTAAATTCCCATAGAGGCAGGCAGATTTTTATTTTTAAGTATTAAAAAAATTTTTTTTTTAGGATACTATGCATCCTGATAAAGTTCCCTTGGCCTTTGGAATTAAAATAGCCCCACATCATCACATAGCCTTCACCATACCTAGAGATTGGCATGGTTTTATTTCAGTTAGCCTAATAGCTAGTTTGATTTGCATTGAGAGATGATCTTATGGAAAGTATCCCATGCCAATCTCTAGGTATGGTCAAGGCTATGTGATGATGTGGGGCTATTTTAATTCCAAAGGCCAAGGGAACTTTATCAGGATGCATAGTATCCTAAAAAAAATAAATAAAAAAATACTTAAAAATAAAAATCTGCCTGCCTCTATGGGAATTTAACATAGGGGTGTCCAAACTTATGCACCCTGTATTTTAAGGAAGAACATTTATTTATTTACGATACATTATTCATTCACAAAGAAAATTGGTGTCCTTAAAGGTTGGATTTTTCCTAATTTTTTTAATTAAGGCATTAAGTTCAGTTTCCAAAAGATGATTTTTTATTCCTCTTTTTAGTCAACTTTAGCATGGGTGTCTAAACTTATGCATAGCACTGTACCTTAAAGGGATACTCCACTTTAAAATGAAAATTCTGTCATCATATACTCACCCTCATGTTGTTTCAAACCTGTATGAATTTCTTTCTTCTGCTGAAAAGAAAGGAAGATATTTAGAAGAATGTCAGTAACCAGACAGTTTCTGGTCTCATTGAATTCCATAGTAGGGAAAAAAAAAATACTATGGAAGTCGATGGGACCAGAAACTGTCTGGTTACTGACATTCTTCTAAATATCTTCCTTTCTGTTCAGCAGAAGAAAGAAATTCATAAAGGATTGAAGCAACATGAGGGTGAGTATATGATGACAGAATTTTCATTTTAAAGTGGAGTATCCCTTTAAGTAAAGAAAATGGAAAGAAACAACCGAATAGTTCCCTGACTCCCACTCTACTTTTAACAGGAGAAAATCATTACAAAAATAAAAAAAGGCACCCACTCCGACTTCCAAGTTAAGTTTGGTCCATTTTACAATATTTACAAGAGAAACATCAGATAACAGACAGTTTATCAGTTGGGTTCAGCCACAAAAAGTGCCTACATCAATGTAACACTATTTATACAAGCTTTTAACAATAAAAATAAATAAAATGGGTTAAAAGTTTTGAAATAAATCACAACTGAACAGCAGCAGCAATGTACAGAAACAACAAACGAGTCCAACCAGCAGAAACCAAGTCTAGCTTCAGTGGAGATCAGTGAGGCTTTATACTCTTCTCTTCCTTGAAGACCAATCCCAACCGAGCAGTCATCAGCAGAGGCGATCACCCTTTTAACATTTTATTTTTATGACATTTGTAGAGATGGAAATGTCATTGTCTTCAACAGAGACCTGAATTCAAAGTAAGCAAATCTCACAATATCCATGATCCATGCTATAGCCATCGAAAAAGCTATAGCCATCGAAAATAGCAGCTTTTTCACTAAATTAAACCCCAAAAATATATTTATAACTTACCGATCAGACAGCACCAGCACAAACAGAGCAAAGCAAACATGTGAAACATTTTCTTCTGTTGTTCAGTGTCTAATGAAACTATGTGCTGAAACACTCATGATGTCTGATGTGAATCCTCCCACAACAGTTTGACCCTCCTAGTTTCACACACTGTATTTGCACATATAATGTTATAGATCATCTGGCCCATATCAAGACTTTAACGCTTCTTAATGGATTATTATTATTTTTATTTTTTTTACATTTAAAATACTCTTTGTAACTGTCCGACTGTTAAATGGCTAAAAGTAGAAGAATATTGTGTGAATTGTGTATAAACAACATTTCATGGTAAAATATAGCCTAACTCAAGTGATTTAAAAATGTTTGCACTTATTTGCACATTTATTCAATTCTCAGTGTACAGAATAAACCCGTCAGCCATCTCACAGTATCAGTTTTACTGAAGTTCATCGTCAGAGTCAAACTGAAACCTCTTGCCTTCTGATTCCTGTCATCAGACACTCTTCACACTGTTCAACATGATCTGCTTCACTGTTCAGTGTTGAATTATTAACTGTTTATTCCAGAATAATACAACACATAAATCTACAGGTTTTTTTGTAGATATACATAGAAGTGTGTAAGGGAACACAGAACGATAAATTCATATTTTGAAAATACATAAAAAATGCATAAACTCAGCAGCAAAAACATGAATCAGCATCTTTATAAAATGCTTCACAAAAGACACAATGTTACAGGTTACAACACATTTATTACAAGAAAATATAGAGAAAAACATTCACTTTTGTCAACAATAAGGACACTGAGTAGCCTGTACAGGGCCGGCCCAGAATCTATTAGTGACCTAAGCGAGATTTTAGATTGAAATTTTACAAATAAATTTTAAATTTTACAAATAAATAAATACATATGTATATTTCATATGAACTGCAATTTACTATGATATTATTATTAATGAAAGTTAGCATAGATTTGAAGTAAATGGAAATCTGGATTCTGTAAAAAAGAATCACATACATTAAACAACAAATCAACATAAAAGTGCAATGAACTATCCTCTTTCCTTTCATCCCCATTTTTGAGCAACACTGGAAAATGACATACAGTAGGCTAAGTAAACATAAATGACTGCAGTTCATGACAACAGTCCTAGTCATGGTTTCTTATAAAATAAGACACTTGGGAGTTTTTTGGTGAAGTAAAAAAAAAAAAAACCTTCCAGTTTGAAACAAGCATGGCCCACTGTGTTAGCGTCGCCAGTAAAGAGGTTTTAAAACCGCTATTTCAGAATAGCACACAGACATCTGCCATGAAGAGTCGGTAACTTGTGATATTACCTTTTTCTAAAGGATAGTTCAAGTGGCAAATGCTAATAATACTAATAGTAACTGCAATCATGCATAATGACATCCGTCTGAGGAGTCTTAGTTTGATTATGGGACGTCCTTTTAGCAGCATCTATCTGAGGGTTCTCAGGCTGAAGGGACGTCTCAGTGACATCCTTCAACAAAGGACGTTTGTTCTGTGAGAAAAGTCACCTGAAATGAAGAAAACAAATGAACAGAAAGTAAAACAAATGTTCTGTCACGGTTCATAGATCCATGTGTTCATTTTGCGTATCTGTCTGGTGTGTCTGTAAGTGTAGGGTCTGTGTGTGTGGTGGCTTGTTTGTTTCCTAACCAGCTGATCACTCAGTCAGTCATTCAGCTGTCTATATCTAGATGGAGTGAGATATGCTTGGTGTCGGTTCGTCACTCTTGTTTTGTTCTCCCTCTCAGTTCCTGTGTCAGAGTCCCAAGCTGAGTCATTCCTGCATCTCATCTGTGCTTCCAAGCAGTTCGGAGATCGATCTAGAGTTTTCTTCAACTAGCTGTCCGCGAGTTTCCACACTGAGTTTGATTCCTATCTCTCTCTCTTTCGGATCATTGCATTGAGTTCGCCTATTTTGCTGTCCTGTCTGTCTCATTAAACTGCTATACTTGCACTTGTATCTACGACCAGGGGCGGACTGGCCATCTGTGTGATCTGGAGAATCACAGAACGGCCGGTACTCCAGGACGGCCGGCAGGCCGGCCCACCACCCGCCACGCACGCAGTTATCACCTGTTTTTCCCCCCACTAATCTGTTTCACACTCCAGTACTGTAGGTGGCAGCAATGCACCTTTAAGTTGGATGCCAGCTGCACTGGCCGTGGCCGCCAAGTAAGGAGAAGCAAAGACGTTAGATAGAAGCATAGAAACAAACAAACAATATGCATAACGCGGCCGCGGGTAAAAAACGGAAAGAAAAGGGTGTGGCTGAGAAGGCGAGAGAAAAAAAATTGCGGAATTTAGATACTGAAGCCGCTAAATGTCGCAAACTAACTGAAATATTTAGCAGCACAGCCAGCAGCAGCACCTCGCAGTTAAATATTAGCAGCAGTGAAGAAGTGAGCCAGACAGCAACATGCCACCAGTGATGATGAGGGACAGAAAGATGAACAGGCAGATCCAGGGCAAGTAAGTATGGAACATGAGAGGAGAAAGTGAGTTGGATGATGTTAGGAAGTGATATTCAGGTTGCTACATTTTTTAATGATTACAGTAGTTAAAACAGCTAAACTTCAACATTTTAGCTGTAAAATGCCACATGCAGTAGCTAATATTAAGAAATATGTTGTGCTTTTACTTTTAAAAATGTTGGTAACGTTACAGTTAATGCTTACAAACTTTGAAGATTTTGAATACAGAAGTTACATTTGTAATGGTGTATTTTCATTTAGATGTGGTATTATTATTTGTGCAGTAAGATTAATTACTGCATAAATTAATTAATATTATTAAGTAATAAATTAATTTTAAGACAGCATGGAACAGATTGTATAATATGCTGTTATAACAGCACATTATATAATCTATCCCATGCTATCTTGGAATAAAACCTTTTTTTTTTTTTATCCATTCCATCATTTGTTTATTCAGGTTGAGCTTAGATCAAGTCCATTTATATGTGAGTATTCAAGTTAATCTAGAATAATGTGCTTTTAACACAACATCTAGTCAACATCAGTGCTATTGCTATAATTTGGATGGTATAGTATCATGAGCCACAATTAAAGTCTTGTGACACTCATGCCAGGCGTTATTGTTGTTGTTTTTGTTGTTATCGAGTTTCCGCGCGCCAATTGCTTTGGGCCGGGCCTAGTCAAAGTCCAGGGCCGTTTTTTAGTCCCAGTCCGTCCCTGTCTACGACTCCTTCTGACATGTTCAGGATTGATGATAGATACACACACACACACACAGAAATGTGTTTTTCTCTCTGATGTTTGTTAAATGTAAAGACCCTTGTTCTTCTTTCGGAAGTAAACCAGAACAAGAGCAGCACTCTCTTAATTACATCAATTAGAATTGGTGTATCTGTGAGATGATTCTGAATGAAACCACACATAGGGGAGCGCGGGGCACAACCTAACGCGGGGTTTAATTGTAACACGCTTGTTTTAAATACTTCCGCACATGCTTGGATGACGAAACTTTGTGTATTTACTAGTTGCCATATCAACACTATATATATAAAAAATTAAGTTAATTTTTCATCTCTATTTTTTTGTGTTTATTTAAAATAAGACAAATCTGATATTATTTTAATCTCCAATATGTTATTTAACAGTTGAGATAGTTATTTAATGCTTCGCTAACTAGCAGAAGACACTAGCCGGGTTTATATCCCAGTTGTGCAGGCGAGGGCATGTTGCCACACTGCGTTACAATGTGCCCCTATTAGAAATATGCTATTATATTCTATACTTTTATTAATTTTATTGAGAAAACGTGAGAAAAAGGTGAATAAAGACTGAGGGCCCTATTTTAACGATCTGAAACGCAAGTGTCAAAGCGCAAAGCGCAAGTAACTTTGTGGGCGGGTCTTGGGCGCTGTTGCTATTATACCGGCGGGATAAATGACTCTTACGCCCGACGCAAATCTAAAATGGGTTGGTCTGAAGTAGCTTCATTAGGTGTGGTTTGGGCGTAACGTGAAATAAACCAATCAGAGCGTCATCTCACATTCCCTTTTAGAACAGGCGCGCTTGTTCTAAAGCGGATTCCTATTATAACGGCGGATTTGCCAGGAGCACGCCGGCAGCGGTTCACAGCCAAGGAGAGCAACTCTCGTCAGGGACGTTGGGGATGGAGAAATTTAACCCACCCAAATTAACTTCGGTTAAAAAGGCGTATGATAATTTGGGTAAATGTGTAAGCTAGATGTATGCTTTTATAATAAATTGTCTATCTATCTATCTATCTATTGTAATAATGTATGATTTACAAAAATGAAAACTGCTGCTTCTGTGTAGATGAGAGAATCAAAGTGTATGCGCGTTGTGCACACGCTACATTGATTATGGCCAAGCATGCGCCCTTAAAATAGCATATGAATAACAAGTGCAACGCGCCACTGACTTTAAACTATTTTTTCCAGGTTAGTGGCGCAATTGTTTTCTAAACCTGCAAAATAGCATGAAGGAATGTTTGCACCGGAACACGCCTCCTTTTTTGCGCTGAACCGCCCAAGTTCATTCCCTAGTTTAGCGACGTGCTTCTGTGGAGGGAAAAGCGTGCTTTGCGCGGGTGCAAAATAGGAATGATACATGCGTCGGTGTACAAAGTCAATTGCGCTGGGTGCAAGATAGGGCCCTGAGAGTCAATGTTCAGAAATTACTAATTATTTATTTGTTTTGAACTATGTTGTATAGCTGTGTTTTCCTGTGTTTGTAGTCAAAACTCAAAAATTTGTTTATATTTAATTATTAAAAATTGCCATTATTTTATATGAAAAAGTTTTTAATTGTATTTTATTTAGAAAATATTTTAGTTTGTTTTGTATATTTTTTGTATATTCAAACAAAAACACATACTTGTACAAGACATGTGGGAAATTAATGTGGGAAAAAATAAATACTCTGAACCATAAGTAGATTTACACAAACTGAGAAAGTCAAAAAGCGTTACTTTGTGCCCCGCTCTCCCCTACATTCAGACAGAAAACACGAACAGATACACATTGTTGGGAAGGTTACTTTAGAAATGTAACAGATTACAAGTTACCCTATTTAAAATGTAATAAGTAGTGTAACTATTTCAATCACTTTATTACATTTTATTACTTTTTAGCTTAGATGAATATGTTTGAATAAATGCTCAACAAAAATGACAGCACCAATAACATAATCACCACAAACCAATGGGATTTCAAAGCAAGCGGTTTCAAACTCCTGAAACAAACTCCAAATGAACTTTGTTTTGGCCTGATTTTCAATTTTGTAGGGCATTAATAGTTCTCACAGTTGTCAGTCTGCTGTACATTCAGGGTTTTTTGCAGATAGATTTAGTATCTCACCTGATAAGAACTGTGTGGTGTATTGATTGCTGTTTGAAAAACACAAACTCGTACTTTGGTCAATTAGAAAACAAATATATACTTTAACAAATGTGAACCTGGACCACAAAACCAGTCACATGGGTCATTTTTTTAAATTGAGAAACTGAAGAAATAAGCTTTCCATTGATGTATGGTTTGTTAGGATAGGACAATATTTGGCCGAGATACAACTATTTGAACATCTGAGGGTGCAAAAAAATCTAAATATTGAGAAAATCACCTTTAAAGTTGTCCATTTATGTTCGTGATTGTGCTGCATTCATCACAAGAATAAATGTATTATATATTTACGGTAGGAAATTTATAAAATATCTTCATGGAACATGATCTTTACTTAATATCCTAATGATTTTTGGCATAAAAGAAAAATCGATCATTTTGACCCATAGGCCTATTGTCAGTATATTCTGTCATGTCTGCACCTTCTCGTTAGTCCCTGATTAGTTGATCTTCCTCCACCTGTGCCTGTTTAGTTCCCTCATTATATATTTATGTATTTATACTCCCTGTTCTGTTCAGTCCTCTGTCGGTTATTGTTTGTGTAAACGTGATGTTACTCCTGAGTTTACTATTAAATACCTGGATTCTCTGAATATCCTTCGTCATGCGCTTTCTTCAGCCCATGGACGTTACACATACATTGTATTGTTGGCTATTGCTACAAATATACCCGTGCGACTTATGACTGGTTTTGTGATCCAGGGTCACATATTTCTAAAAAATTACTTGCACAATAAATCCCATATTTACATTTTGTATAATCAGCTGTATGTTATACTTGCCATAATGTCTTGCTGCTATATGTCTCCTGTAGTGATATTAAATCACAGCAGCGACTGCTACAGTCACAAACAGCAGAACAACAGCAGCACTTATTCCTGCTATAACAGCTGAAGATGAACCTGGATGAAGACAGACAGTCATTATTAATAGATCATCTAATAATTGATTTTACCAATACTGTTGACTGATGTTAACATCTTTCCATTTGCAGTAGTAAGCTCCATGATATTGATTTAACTCATAAATTGTGCCATGGTGTGTTCTTGAGCAACATCAGCTGAAACAGCATCAGCTCTGTGAGATCGACAAGAAACAACATTCAAAGGAAAACTGACTGATATGATGCACTTTTCTTGTTATTAACAATAGAATGTTGAGTCAAAAAGCTCACTTTTTCAAAACAGGCCACAAAGAAAACATTTACAGGGTCGGTATAAATAGTGAATGGTTTTCTAAAACGGCTCAATGGAAAATATACTTAATGACCAAATGAGACTCACCAGTGACAGAAACACTGAAGCTCCTAATGATGCTGAATCTGCTGTTGCTGATCTGTAGTTTATATTCTCCAGAGTCTGTGTTTCTGGTGTTTGTGATGTTCAGAGATCCAGTCTGATGATCCAGCTTCAGTCTGTTTCTGAATCTCTCTGTATCTTCTTTACACTGAACATCTGTACAGATCTTACTCTGATCTCTAGTGATTTCAGTGATAAGAGTGTCGTTAAAATACCACGTCATCACATCATTTGTGTTTTTTATTACACCAGTGTATAAAGTAACAGATTCTCCCTCCTTTCTCTTTACTTCTTCTTGTTCAGCAGCAGAAACACCTGAAACACAAACCAACAGATGCTGAAAGGATCTTGTTTTGAGGGACAGACACACAACATGAGAGAACAGATTATATGAAAGAGATAAAACACGCTCTCTTGACTTTCAGTCTGAAAAGCAACATTTATACACATTTTGTCCTTATAAACATATTTTACATCTAATCCTCTATTCCCGGTGAACTAAAAATACTGAGCATGAAGTAATAGATGCAGATGATTATAAAACATGAACAGAGATCACATGTACCAGAACAAAACCAACTGTCAAAACTAACAACCAATGGAAAAACTAAACGTTTTCACTCATATTGATTAAAATATATTGACAACGTTTACTAGTGTTTTGAAGAAATTCTTTATACTGGATGTGCATACATTTAAAGAAAAAACACAAATATCACTGAACACATCAATGATGTGATTTAAATGTACAAGACTTGCTTTTAACATAATAACTCACCATGAACAAGAACATTGAAGATCTTTTCACTGTCGCTGCTGCTGATGATCTTCAGTTTATAAACTCCAGAGTCTGTGTTTATGATGTTCATGATGGTCAGAGATCCAGTCTGATGATCCAGCTTCAGTCTGTCTCTGAATCTCTCAGTATCTTCATTACACTGAACATCTGTACAGATCTTACTCTGATCTCTATTGATTTGAGCGATGCGAGTGTCATTATAATACCATCTAATTCTGTCTTGTTGGTTTGTTTGAACACCAGAGTTTAGAGTGACTGAATCTCCCTCCATCACTGACACTTCAACTGTATCAGCACCAGACGCACCTGAAGAAGAAATCAACAGTTCATTATCAGCCAAGCAACATTATACAACAGGAAATAAATGTGAAAATGTTCATAAAGATTGTGTGTAGGGAAATATGTCTGGATTCATAATGTACCACAATTAAACAAACAGCAGAAAAACATTATTGATTTACAGGCCCTGTTCATGGAGATCGACCTTCCTGCAGAGTTCAGATCCAATCCTGATTAAAAACTCCTGTCTGTAATTATCAAGGGATCCTGAATATCTTAATGATCTGTTTAGTAGTTTTTGACCATGGTTGGAGCTGAACTTTGCAAGAATCTCACATACTTAGATCTCCAGGAACAGAAGTTGGCTCTACAGGATGAGATCCTGCAATGTTGTGACAATCTGACAAATTTTAAAAACACATTGTGCACAGAAAGTTCACTTCACAACAACCCCATCATAAAGGACATAAGGAGGAGTGAGGATACACAGGTGTTTCCTATAGCTGCGTCCGAAAACGTAGGCAGTGATATATTGTCTCATTGCTCTATCAGGCAATGACCTTGCAGGCAGCATCTGCACACGAAGATTCCTCACGAGACACACTGCTGAGGCAGTGTTATGTTTATCAGTTTTCAGACGCAGCCCATCTTGTAGAGAAAGCTGATGCAAGCTATAAATTCTCCTCCCCCTTCACATCTGTCACAATCATTTTAATGTATGTTTTACCTTTGCAGTTTAAATAAACCACACATCTTATATATTTAGCTGGGCATCTTGCTTTATTATTAACTATTATTAATTTCTTAAATAACCAAACTTCAACAATATAAGGCCAGATCCTTTGAGCTGATAACGACGCTTGGGTGATTAAGTATATTCCATACAAATAAGATGCCTGTCTTCATTTTCTTTCCATGCATCCTTCCCTCGCATGCTAATGTCGATGGAGCTGAGACACGAGAAAAGGAGTGAGGATGCACAAATAAAAAATATGAAGCACCAATGAGTTCTGTACTGTGCTGGTACCCAGCATGCACTGCAGCATCAAGCTTTTCATTTCATGTCATCATTGTTGAGATTTATACGCTGATTCTTGATCTGTGTGTCTGAATGCCACTCCCTGAAATTAGTTTTTACAGTGGGATGTCTACAAGCCTAAATGTCTTACAATGGTCAAATAACAACACCCACTGTAAAACAAACCAAACAAACAAATGATGAATGCATTTCTGTTGAATATAAATCGATTAGATAAGAGAGACTAAAACATAAGCTTAATATCTTACCATGAATGATGAAACACACGAGAAATAAAGGCAACATCAACAGAGGCTTCATTTCCACCACTTTTCATTTAAAATTATAATTGCATCTTATGATACACAATAGCGCAAATGTGGTCCTCCTCTGCATCACATCGACGCCAAAGTGAAAGTAATATTTTGGGATGCTTATCCACGCACTGTAGCGCGATGACGTAGTGACGCTTCGTCATGTTCTTTGATCTTTACGATCACATAATTGTTGCAAATATAATATTATTTTGTAGGGTTTACGATGTTGTATTTGTGGGGTGAAACGCAGCACTCGATTATGTGTCCACGCGCCCTCAAACGTGTTTAAAACTATAACAATGTCCACATTCTTTTGTCACAAAAACATATCACTTCAATTTATCAGCAATAATAAATAATTATAAATGAATTAGTTGATTGAAAAAGATATAAACAAATGTATTTTCTAGGTCGTATAAAAATAAAATCACTGCGAGAAAATTAAAGAGAACCTTTATTTATTTATTTATTTTTCAGACAAGTGAATGCAGATTCTGATTGAATAATGTGTCGTTCCTCTGCTTCACTGGAGACGCAGTTGTTATACTAGTCAAAGTAAAAGTAATGGACTGGGACCCCTAGGGGATGTAGGGTGCATGATGTAGACAACGTGACATTCTAAAACGCTTAACGTGAAAAAGTTTAACATGTACTGAGACAGTGGAATTAGCAGACCAAAGCCTGTAAACAACATCATACTAATAAAACAAAGCCTACTATGTACAGAAAAGCAAATTAGCCCGTAATATATGCAACGCGTTTAATTACACGTGGCTCAGAAAATGACATCAGCAGACCAAACTCAGTAAATACCATACTAATAAAGTGCTGTGTACAGAAAAGCAGATGAGCCCAGAATATGAACGCAGCACGTTTAATTCACATGGTAAGTCTTGGTAAGACACATGCATTTTCTGTAAAGCAGCATTGAAATGTATATTGTATATTGTGAAAAGTGCTATAAAAATTATGTGAATTGAATTGAATATATTTTATACATTATAAATAGGGTTGATTTTAGTCCATTATGTCCATTATAATTAATGATTTAACCTCACCTACCAAAGGGGACATTCATTATTTCCTCAGCCTTTAATTTCAGCGAATTTGTCACAATCAAATCTGTTTAATCATTTCCCTCCACACCAATATGAGCTGGAACCCAACTAAACTGTACATTAATTCCAATTCTCGCTATTTGAAGCATTCTTTCAATAAATCATATCTTGTTGTTTCAGTATCAAAGCTATTAAAATTATAGTTGACAAGACACTGGGTTCATGTTGATAAGGGCTGAGTTAAACAGGTAGATAACAGTTGATATTGATTGAACTGATAAATGCCTCCATCTGGTGTGTTTATGAAGAACAGCAGCTAAAACTGCATCACAGCACTGTGAGCTCAACAGAAAACATCTCGGGTTACTTGACTTGAAAATGCGGGAACGGGATGCTGCCATGACAGCGCTATGGGAAAACATATTTACTTGACCAGTTGTGAAGTATGTGTGGCAAACACGACAAGAACATGGCTTTAAATAACCTTTGACGATGCTGTCATTGGAATGCACGCTCGTGAAAGCATATAAATGGACGTGAAACAGGTGCATTTTAAAGTCACTTTGTCTGAAGAGACGTCCTGAGACCTCCAGTGCGCCAATGCAGACTAGCATCTCGTTCCCACTTTTCAGGGAACAGGGTTACAGTCAAGTAACCTGAGACGTTCCCTAGCAAAAGCTACTGTCTGGAACCCTCAAGGTTGTGTAGTGTGTGCGCACAAACATGAGAAAGGCCTCAGTCATGAGCTTGGGATGTCGACTCAAGGACATGTGAGCCCAGAGTAACATAAACATCCAAACTATAAAATCTGATAAATGTGTGTGGAGAGGACCAACCTGCCGCATTACATACTTGTTGCAAGGGGGGCACCTCTTGCTAAAGCCCTGGAGGGTGCAACTGCCCTGGTACAATGAGCCCTAACCCCTAGAGGCAAAGCTCGATGGCCATCCCCGGGTTGCAGCCCCCATGGAAAAGGAAAAGTTGCTCTGACTGCTCTGACTCCACTGGCTTAAGTCATCTGCATCTAAAAGCTTTGACCAGTCTAGGGGCAGAGTCTAAGCAGGATGGTGAAATTGACAGAGCCTGCAAATCCCCAATTCTCTTTAGTGAAGTTGGCCATGCGAGTAACCATCTTTTGAGTCAGACGCTTGTCAGGCACTGACTCTAGTGGTTCAAAAAGGAGTCTCAACTACACTCTAAAATTGGCTGGGTTAAAAACAACCCAATTGGCAACCCAGTGCTGGGTAAATATTGGACAGAACACATGCTGGGTTAAATTAACCCAGTGACATTTTAACCCAGCAGGCTGGGTTGTCTAGAAACCCAAGATGTAGTAATTTTTTACCATTAATGGATTTGCTATTCTGGGTTATTTTTGCTGGGTTATTTTTATTTTTCTTATAATTTCACCTGTGCTTTACTGTAAAACTTTGAATTAAGAAACAATGAAGAACATGTTTAGACTGTTAAAATAATTTTTAATGCTTGTCAACTGACATTCACAAATGTGTTAAAATTGGCAACAATGACAACAAACTGCACATTAAATTTAAATGCAAAAATCATTTAGTGCTGACATCAAAGTAGTTCAATATTGTCAGTTTTAATAAATAAATAAAGATTAGTTCTAAAACTATTACATGTTTAACGGTTTAAATACAGTGACATTGACAATTATATTTTAAATTCAGCAAATGCAAAATCATTTAAAAATACATCAAGTATTAAATAGTCAAATACAATTAAAGAAAGAAGATTAGTTCTGAACAATGACATTTATACGTTTAACTATTACATGTGTAACGGTCTAAATACGCAGTGAAATCAACAGACAATTCATTTTAAAGCCAGCAAATGCAAAATCATTTTTAAAATATGCAAAAATGTACACAAGTATAGTTAAATAAAGTCAAAGGAGAACTCCGGTCAATTTTAACATTGAGCTCATTTTTTTGTACATTTGGAGTGCTGTCAATACAGAGAACAACGACAAAAATCGGTGTTGCCTACACCGAGTTATTCTATTTTTAAAATTTGCACCCTGTTGACTTCAATAGGGCAAGTAGTAAGCCTGCTTTTTAGCCTCTTAACATCCTTTAAGTGTCATTACAAGTGCACAGAAAATGTGAGTGATTCCTTCCGAGTGAACACGGGTGGATCTGACTGCAGTAGATGTTAGAGATATTAATAAAAACGAAGTTAATTCAGCCAGCGCTCATACCTTTGTTTACATCCGGTTTTCGGTGGAAGGCCATAGTAATCGATTGTCGAGTTCACGCGCATAGGTTTAGTTACCAATGATCACGCGCGTGAACTCGACAATCGATTACTATGGCCTTCCACCGAAAACCGGATGTAAACAAAGGTATGAGCGCTGGCTGAATTAACTTCGTTTTTATTAATATCTCTAACATCTACTGCAGTCAGATCCACCCGTGTTCACTCGGAAGGAATCACTCACATTTTCTGTGCACTTGTAATGACACTTAAAGGATGTTAAGAGGCTAAAAAGCAGGCTTACTACTTGCCCTATTGAAGTCAACAGGGTGCAAATTTTAAAAATAGAATAACTCGGTGTAGGCAACACCGTTTTTTGTCATTGTTCTCTGTATTGACAGCACTCCAAATGTACAAAAAAATGAGCTCAATGTTAAAATTGACCGGAGTTCTCCTTTAAGAAAGAAAGAAAATTAGTTTTGAACAATGTAATTTATATAATTTAATTCTTAGGAAATTAAAGTGAAATTCACAGATGTGCAAAATTGTAGGCCTATTTTACAGTACACAGTGAAATTTACATTTTTTTTGACTCCGAAGAAGAAGACGACTCTTAGACGCGGGTTATGTAGGGTCTTCTGCCCAGTTTAGAAAATCCACCATGTGCGTTCCGACCTATAAAAGAAAATAAACACAACAATACAGATTGTTTAAATGGCAACGGTTTCATTATTCAGTTGAAGTCAGTTCAGTGTTGATTCAATTCAGTTCAATAACTGTGTGAAGTTTATCATAAAATGGAGTTTATCATGATTTCAACAATCAATATTTTTATTTGGCGAAAAGCCATATAATAGTGGTATGCTTTACATTATGTCTTGTTTGATCTTGTTTTTTTGTCTAGGATCAAAGTTGCTTAACAGGAATTGTTTTGAGGTAATGTACATCCAGTCAGTTTTCATCACAAAATAAACTCTTTCAGGGTGATACGAGATCCCTCCACTTTGTGTTGATTACCCTGTTGAAGTTTATTCTGCAATATCAACTGGCTGGATGTACCCCTTGCATAATGCACAGGCAGTTCCAGACAGGTTACAATGCAATTTAAATAGCAGTTATGCGGTTTTATACTTACTAGATGAAGATCAATGAAAGCCTTTCTAGCTTCGTCAATAGATGGCCGATTTACCTTCTGACCAATACACTGTGGCAGGAAGAAGAAGGGGAAGGACCAAAAGAGCAAAATCACCTCTATTCTCTGCAGAAAAGAGACATAACATCTCAGAAAAAGGACCAGCTACAACAAATATACTATATACTAAAATTTGTGCAATAAGCTACAGACATAAATAAATATGCAATAATGATACTAAATACCTTGCCTTTTATGTTGTATTGAAAATTTAAAACAACAAACATCACCTTGTGGAATATTTTCCAAAGACTGATTAAATTTTTGTAAATTAATTGCAATCCTTAAAATTCTGTTACATAAAATAGGCTATCTCCCTTTGGAGTGACTGATTTTTGTAACCTTACAGATCTTTTTTATGCAAACAGCAACACAACACACTAACTAAAGTTGAAAAAATTAAAAAGAATAGTAGGGCCCCTTTAAGTAATTTTTTACTTTAAAAAATGAACATGTAGCTACTGATATCCAAATGAATGAGTAACCCCAGAGTGCAGTCTGGACGATGGGGCGGGGCGACACTTTTAGGCGGGGCGACACGTGTCGCTCCGCCCACACCCGATTTTATTGGTTTATAATACAGCAATCTAATTGGCGTAGCCGCTTGAGGCATGAGCATGCGCATTCCTTTATGTACGAGTCTATGGTAGGAGTTTATGAATGATCTACGACTACGACGCTGTTTGGCCATACTACAGAAATATTAAGTGACAATAACCATGGGGATTTCCGATTTCAGTAGCCTAATGATCAATTGGATAATATTTTGCTGAATTTACGAATCAAGTTAGATGAAGTTACTGTCAAAATGTATTCGTATAGCGCTCAATTCACATCGTCTCAAAGCAGCTTTACAAAAAATCATATTGTAAGCTTTAGGCTAATATTGAGCAGTTTTAGGGCTAGGCAATATCACGAAATATGTTGCTGATAAATTACTGTTTGAAATTTAGATAGCCTACTCTTATATTTATTAATTTACCCTGCAGATAAGTCAGTGCCACTTTTAGTGAGCAATGATCATGACAGCATGAAATTACTGGCATATAGGCTATCAAAGGAGAGATCATTTCTATAGGCTGATATAGGCTAGACAATATTTTTCCGCATGTCATGCAGGGCTCCGGAATTTCAAATCATTCGTAAATGCTTCTTCGTTTTTCCATTAGGATCAGTGAATAAACACAAACTCGGGATTTTACACAAATTATGATAATTCACTGTATTTCAGTAAAACATCGGATAAATCCGAAAGTTTGTTTTATTTTATTTTAAAGCAAAACAACAGTGACAAATAAGACAATAATAGGCTAGCCTACCAAATAGTATACAAGCCCAGATCAATATAATAAATCTGTTTTAGTAAATACATATTTATTTTCACATTTCAGCACTACACGGTTTTAATTCTATTGTAGCCAACGCACAAAACCCAATGGCCTGATGTCACAGTAACAGATAGTCGAATTGTAGCCTACGGTCGACACTTATAGAAAACATGAATCTTTAAAACTATAACATAGGGATTTACAGAACCAACAGGCCCTCATTTTATTAACAAAGAAACGTGAGTTTGCATTAAACATTTTATTTGCACTGTAGCCTACCAAATAACGCACGCATTGGACAACATCTCGTTAAAAAAAATGACAACAAAAAACGGTCGTGCTTTAAAAATTAAAATCAGCTGCTTTTACATTCTTACAGTGAATTACCATCCTTTGCGTAAAATCCCGAGTTTGTAAAACATCTCCTTGAAGTAGGCCTGCCTGCGTTCGTTTTTAAACAATAACTTCATCCATTCTGTTTCTTAAGTACAATAAAACATTAGCCAATAGATCTTAACTAAAATTACCATGGTAAACCGACAACATATAGAATACGATTAAAGTTAGCATTTAATATTTCTTTAATACGGCCAAATCATTCATAAAATCGTACTGAAAGGAATGCGCATGCTCAGACCTGAATCGTCTACACCAATAAGATTGCGGTATTATAAACCAATTAAATTGGGTGTGGGCGGAGTGACATGTGTCGCCCCGCCTAAAAGTGTCGCCCCGCCCCATCGTCCAGACTGCACTCTGGGGTACTACAAATGAATCGACATTGAATCAAGATCGGAATCGAACCACAAGCTTAATTCAGAAGTTGGCAGCCTTGTGAGCTACCTATATTTAAGCACGGATCAAATTTATATGCGTTAAGTTCCGCGAGGTTGAGTTGATTATCACAGGCAGTCAATTATAGATGTAAAAGCAGCAAAGTGTATAATAAACATGAACTTACCGTTAAACTTGTCGATAAGACTGGGTAACTGCCACTGGAAGAGAAGAGTTCATATCCATATGGTTTTCTAACTAGAAAAAAAAACGAAATTTTAAATTACATCACTTACCAAAAACGAATTTATGTAGCCTATGTAAAAAATACTTTTTGTACCACACCAAATCACCTCACTGGTCCAACCCACGGCACTGATGCACGCACGCACTTTGAAAGTGTTCGCGGTGCTGATAAGTCGATTCATTTCCGGGAATCATTTTGTTTCTTAACTTGCAAGTGCGAACCGGTTTGTTTGAACCGGATGGTAGTTTCTTTTATACCTGCGGTCCCACGACATTTACGTAGGCTACTTTTTATGCCTTTTACATGTCGGTAAGGACAATTGCAGGCGTTTTACCTAAGAGCAGCGAGTCACTCAATTAATTGTTTTGTTTTGAGTGACTCGACTCACTTTGTTCAATTCGCTTGTCAGTGACAGAAACGACTCTTTCCTCTGTTTTCACAGATATTCACATATTTCATAGTTCCGTGTGATACGGAATCATTAACTGTATTAATCTGTCGTCTCACATTAAAATGACTATGCGAGTCAATATCTGATTCTGAGGTAGTAACTGTTTGTCGTACAAGTTGCGTCACCAATTTTAGTCTGACTATATAAGTTTAAGAATTATTGGTGCGAAAAAAGTTATAATTGTGCTAATTCAAACTAATTATTAATAAAAAATAAAATAAAACATTATATAAACTTACCTTAAAACAGTTGGACCCAGCTGCTTTGCCCCTTTGTCCTCTCAAAATGACAGCTTGGGAGCGAATTTAAACATCTCCAAGGCGGGAAGCTCGTGAAACAACCCAGTGTTGCGACCCAGCAGGTTTAACCCAAAAACTGGAAAATTAAAACTACCCAAAGGTGTTTAAAATGTGATAAAATAACCCAACAAAATTACCCAACAGACTTGACCCAGCATTCTGGGTTAAAAAACAACCCAGCATTTTTTAGAGTGTAGCCCCTCAAGGACTATGGCCAAGTCCCACAAAGAGATTTTTGCTCTAACGGAAGAGCCTCAGCCACTTCGCTCCACGGATGAGGTGGGCAATCAAAGGGTGTTTCTCAACTGGAGCCACATCAATCAGGACTTGGCAAGCCGATATTAAGGCCACAAAAAACCTGAGAGTAGTGGGAAATGCTGATATTTTTTCCTGCAGAAACTCCAGCACTGAAACAATATGGTAGTGAACTTGGTCTGCACGGCGTACAGTACACCACTGGGGTTTGCAACGGAGCCAGTGATGCATCCTGGCATTTTGTGTATGCGTGAGGACAAGACCGATTGAAAGAACCCAATACTGTTAAGCTTCACCCCTGACATTGATCCTCAGGAACTTCCTGTGTTGTGGCAGAAGTTCTATATGAAAATATGGGTCCTTGAGATCGGTTGTGACAAACCAATCTTTGTCTTGGATCTGAGACACAATCATCTTGATCGTTAGTATCTTGAACTTATATGTTCTGAGAGAACGGTTCAGACCACAGAGATCTAAAAATGGACGCAACCCCCCATTTTTTTTTTGGGGGGGGGGGGGGGGAACCAGAAAGTACTGACTGTAATAGACTGACTCTCTCTCTCTGGGAGGGGAACATATTCTATGACCCCTTTTCCCAGAGGAGTTTGTACTGTAACTCTTGTGACAGCAAATGCACTTGCTCCGGGGATGTTAAATGTTCTGTGTCCTTGGAGATAGCAACAGAACATTCAATATTTCACTGGAAGCCGCTGTCCCCCGAAATACCAAAGGTGCACACTGACGGCTGGAACCCTAACTTCTAACAAAGTGGACAGATAGAGAGTGTAGCACGCACACATACACAAAATGGTCTCTGAAGACAAAGAAACCTGAAAGTGCACCTGTTTCACGTATTTTTATAGCCTCTCACGAGTGCGTATTCCAGTGACGTCATCGTCAGAGGTTTTATTCAAAGCCCCGTTATTGGGGTGTTTGCCACACATACAGTACTTCACAGTTCAAGCAAAGATGTTTTCCCTTAGCGCCGTCAGCGCAGCATTGAGAGTAGCGTTTGATTGGAATATTATGCTGGTGCATAATGTGATACCAACACTATATTGGGTGTTGGTATACACTATAACACTATACTTATTTGAGCTTGGGCTCTACAAATGATTCAAACATCACAAGCTACATCCTGATTTCACTTGATTTCACTGATTTCACAAAAAAGCATCCCAGTAGAAACTGAGTACAGCCTTTATTATGTGAAAGTGTAAATATAATAAAATGTATAAAATTTGAATGAAAGTGTAAAATAAGATAATTTTTTTCTATTGCCTTTGTGCCTCGATGTGAAACAGTTTCTCATCATGTTTCTGTAGATTAAAAAAGTTAAAAGCTGCTCATATAGAAGCAGAACAAGAAGAAACTCTCACATACAAACTAACACAAACACATTCACTGTATAGCCACTCTGACATATAAGATGTCTGTCCAAAAAAAAAAAAAAAAAAAGGGAAAAAAACCCCGGCAGGTTTCAGTTTGCCTCATAAGATGAACTTCTGCAAAACTGGTACTGTGAAATCATACATGGTTTTAACTTTAACTTACATTAAATACTTTTCCTACTTTTTCCCATACACTATAATTGAGAACTGAATAAATATACACAACAATTTTAAATCACTTTCTATTTTACAATGAAATGTAGTTTTTATATGACATATGTATATGTAACATGTATGTGTGTGTGTGTGTGTGTGTGTGTGTGTGTGTGTGTGTGTGTGTTTGTGCATTAGGAGGGTCAGACTCTGTCGGGGGAGGATTCACAAGCTTGTGTTTGTTAAGATCTGTTGTGCGTTCATTGATAGTCTTATTAGATCAGGCGTTTCACTGAACAACTGCAAATGTTTCACATGTTTCTTTTGTTCTGTTTGTGCTTCTGCCGTCTGATCGGTAAGTTATAAACATATTTGTGATGTTTATTTACATCTCAGAGTAAAACTCCTGCGGCGGTTCAAATTAGATTATTTTCATCCACTGCGATCAAATCTCTCTTGTAGAAATCTTGATTTCAATGATTACAAATGCAAATTTTCCTCGAGAAAAAAAAAATCATTCAAATAAGTTTTTATTATTCTGCTGTAATCATAAACAGCTACAAATGTAATGAGAATTCAATCATAATACATTTAATATAGCCATAAAATTAAACTTTTACTTTCAAGCTATAATTAATTTAACATATAATTTTTATTTTGTTCTACAGCAAAATGTTTTGAAACACATTAAAGATCAAATTACTGATTCACTCACGTCTGCCTGTTCAGACTATTCATTTAGTTTGGTGTCTCTGCTGCTGTTAAAGGTTACAAACTGATCTCAGGCTTTCTAAACCAACATGAGCATTAATCTGAAAACCTGTTCCTGTTCATCAGGAGTGTTTGCTGCCGAAACAAATGAAATACAGTCAGTGTCAGTGATGGAGGGAGATTCTGTCACGCTAAACACTGATGTTACTAAAATACATGAAGATGACGACATACTGTGGAAATATGGAGGTGAAAACTCTCTGATAGCTAAAATCAGCAAAGAGAACCGAATCTCCTCCACATATGATGATATTCCTGATGGGAGATTCAGAGACAGACTGAAGCTGGACGATCAAACTGGATCTCTGACCATCATGAACACCAGAACTGAACATGCTGGAGATTATCAACTAGAGTTAAATGGAGCGAAACTGACATCAAAAACATTCAGTGTTTCTGTCTATGGTGAGATAATTTGTCCTGTCCTTCAATTATTCTTATTAAATTAACTTCTTCAGTACCAAATGTTTAAACATGTCCATATTTATCTTTATTCTCTCATGTTTTCCAGCTCGTCTGCCTGTTCCTGTCATCAGCAGAGACTTTTCAAATTGCTCTTCATCATCATCAAATTGTTCACTGCTGTGTTCAGTGTTGAATGTGAGTGATGTGACTCTCTCCTGGTACAAAGGAATCAGTGTATTGTCCAGCATCAGTGTGTGTGATCTCAGCATCAGTCTCTCTCTACCTCTGGAGGTGGAATATCAGGATAAAAACACCTACAGCTGTGTGCTGAACAATCCCGACGGCAACCAGACCACACATCTGGACATCAACACACTCTGTCACACATGTGGAGGTACCACATCAACTAATGTCAGCGCTGATATTAGCATTTATTGATTGAGCTGATCTCAGTTTGATGTTTTTATTTCTCAGGCTCTGTCCACTGTTGTGGTCCTACTGAATCTGTGATCCGATTGGTCCTCTCTGCTCTAGTGGGCGTGGCTACTGTGATTGTTCTACTTTATGACATCAGATCCAGAAGAGCTGAACAAGATCAAGCACATATTCACACATTGTGACAGTAAATGATGATGTAATTTCTCATTCTATCTTAAACATTTCTTCAAACTATTTCAATCGTATATTAATCTTCATTTATTTTGAATGGCTTTATATATGAATCTGGTGTTATTGATGTTTATTCATTGGCATCTTTATCAATAAAATGTTCCCACTCTGAGGTACAAGAGTATCCTGTAAATTTCATTATGTTATTTTTCAGATCAGCAAGAAAAAGAAATGGGGGGGGGGGGTGTAACTTTGCTTTCCATTTATTACTTAAAACTCACTTTAAGCACTCCGACACCACAGCACATGTTTCATTTCATAATTTTACTCCAATATGATTTGTTCTTCACATGTATAACTCTCTGTTATTATGTAAAAGTAAGTTAGGATTCCTTGATACTTCCGTTTGTTGTTAAGCTCATGAGGTTAGATATAACAAAACTAGACTGTCTAGTTCCATTTCCACTTTTGTTGTATTCAGACACACTAACTCTGATCCAAGTGTTGGGGACTTAGTGTTCAAAAGCATGTAAATGTTATACTGCAAGAAAAATGTTAGTTATAATTAATTTCAAAATTCCTTAACAATTGAAACAGGAATTAGGAACCGACCTGTGATGGCGGCGACACAAACACATTCACTCACAAACCTACAGTACATGTGTCTCATGGATGTCTAACTTTAATGCACACCATTCAACCTACATCCTAATTCATACCCTGCTCCCATATACGTGTACATTAGGTAAGTTGTATAGAGCGAGAGTGCATCTACTGGCTGTATGTTACTGAACAGAGGACCCAGAGACAGAAGGACAAGTGATAGAGTTTAATTTTGCAGCAATGGGTACAAACAGGAAAATGGCCAACACAAGGGAGAGGAGAGCACAGGACACAGACGCTGGAGAAGAACGTAGGAGATGATCGCTGGAGGTACACGGGAGATAAAGACTGTTTTCTCAACGCTGTCATTTTTGTTGAGCGTTTATTCATACATATTCATCTAAGCTTAAAAGTAATCAATTGTAATCTGTTACATGACTTCACTTTAATAAAGTGATTGAAATAGTTACACTACCTATTACATTTTAAATAGGGTAACTTGTAATCTGTAAACTATTACATTTCCAAAGTAACCTTCCCAACACTGTGTATCTGTTCGTGTTTTCTGTGTGAATGTATGTGTCGTTTCATTCAGAAATCATCACACAGAAACACCAATTCTAATTGATGTATTTAAGGGAGCGCTGCTCTTGTTCTGGTTTACTTCAGAATGAAGAACGGGGGTCTTTACATTCAACAAACATCGGAGAGAAAAACACATTTCTGTGTGTGTGTAACTGAATCCGTCCTGAACATTTGATTTACTTTCTGTTAATTTATTTTCTTCATTTCAGATGTGTCCCGGAACTCAATGAATCCCAGAAGAATTCAATGAAGGATGTCACTGAGATCAGCCTGAGAATCCTCAGACAGATGCTGCTAAAAGGACATCCCGTAATTGGGACGAGCCTCTGGCGACGGGTGTTGCTGATGGGGCGACCCTTGTTCTGATTGAGACACTACATGACATTAGCAGCAGTAAAACCAAAAGTGCTTGAGGATTTCCATTATGTAACGGTGGAGGGATTATTACAGCTGCTAAAGGATCCAGACAGGAACAGTGCAGGATCATTTTATCTCCCAGTATTGGGAAAACCACTCAGGGGTGTAAGTTAGTCAGTTTTTGTTCAGTGCCGAGTTCTTCACACTCGCAAATCTACTCATTATGACAAAGTGCAAATATGATATAAATAAGAGATTAATTGTGCAGTGTAGACAGCTTTGATGATTGTAATGGAGATTTGTGAGATGAACTGAGAGTGAGTGACGGCCTTTTAGAGATTTTAAATGAAGCATGAACTTTTAGTATTTTGGATTACAATGTTTACGATAACAGTTCACAAGAACGTGAAGAAAAAAAACTAATAGTTGACAGCATGTTATGTTGGACTAATAAACACTGTCTGCATCATGACGCAATTATAATACATTACCATAACGTGTTAATTATGCAAGATTAGTTACTATTACTATTATTAGCATTTGACACTTAAACTATCCTTTAGAAAAAGGTGAAATCACAAGTTACCGACTCTTAATGGCAGATGTTTGTGTGCTATTCTGAAATAGCTGTATTAAAACCTCTTTACCACTGTGGGCCATGCTTGTGTTAAACTGCAAGTTAATCACAGTGTATTTTCTTTCATATAAATTGATCTATATATATTTTTTTTTTTTAAACTTGACCAACAAACTCCTAAGTGTCTTCTTTTATAAGAAACCATGACTAGGACTGTAGTCATGAATTGCAGTCATTTATGTTTACTTAGCCTACTGTATGTCATTTTCCAGTGTATATGCTCTAAAACGGGGATGAAAGGAAAGAGGCTAGTTTGTTGCACTTTTATGTTGATTTGTGGTTTAATTTTTGTTATTCTTTGTTACAGATTTGTAAGATTTCCATCTACTTCAAATTTATGCTAACTGTTATTAATAATTATATCATAGTAAATTGCAGTTCATATGAAATATACATATTTATTGATCTAAAATGTCGCTTAGGGCTCTAATACATTCTGGGCCAGCCCTGTACAGGCACTCAATGTCCTTATTGTTGACAAAAGTGAATGTTTTTCTCTGTATTTTCTTGTAACACATGTGTTGTAACCTGTAACTGTGTCTTTTGTGAAGCATTTTATAAAGATGCTGATTCATGTTTTTGCTGCTGAGTTTATGCATTTTTTATTTATTTACAAAATAAGAATTTATCGTTCTGTGTTCCTTTACACACTTCTATGTATATCTACAAAAAAAAACTGTAGATTCATGTGTTGTATTATTCTGGAATAAACAGTTAATAATTCAACACTGAACAGTGAAGCAGATAATGTTGAACAGTGTGAAGAGTGTCTGATGACAGGAATCAGACGGCAAGAGGTTTCAGTTTGACTCTGACGATTAACTTCAGTAAAACCAATACTGTGAGATGGCAGACAGGTCTAACTACTTATTTTCATTATTCTGTTCACTGAGAATTAAATAAATATGCAAATAAACACAACAATTTTTAAATCACTTGAGTTAGGCTCTAATTTACTATGAAATGTTGCTTAAACACAATTCACACTTCTACTTTTAGCCATTTAACAGTCAGAGAGTTACAAAGAGTTTTTTAAATTACAAAAATAATCCATTAAGAAGCGTTAAAGTCTTGATATGGGCCAGATGATCTATAACATTATATCATGTGTAAATTCAGTGTGTGAAACTAGGAGGGTCAAACTGTCGTGGGAGGATTCACATCAGACTGAGTGTTAGAGCACATAGTTTCATCAGTAGCTGAAAAACGGAAGAAAATGTTTCACGTGTTTGCTTTGTTCTGTTTGTGCTGTCTGATTGGTAAGTTATACATTTATTTTTTGGTTTAGTTTAGTGAAAAAGCTGCTATTTACGATGGCAATAGATACCAAATGGATCATGAATATTGTGAGATCATTCTTTGAATTTAGGTCTCTGTTGAAGACAATGAAAGGTCTACAAATGTCCAAAAAAATAAAATATTAAAAGTCAAGTCAAGTCAAGTCAAGTGAAGTATACTGTATTTGTATAGCGCTTTTCACAATACAGATTGTATCAAAGCAGCTTCACAGTATTAAATCAAAATAGCACAACAAGGTTTGTTTCTAGTGGAAAAAAACGTCCACGTTTGGTAAGGCTGATCAATAGTATTATTGATTGATTAAATTAAATTAAATATCCCCAACTGAGCAAGCCAAAGGCAACAGTGGCAAGGAACCGAAAAACTCCATCAAGTGACCTAATGGTGACCTAAAACTCCATCAGGTGACCTAATGGAGAGAAAAAAAAAACCTTGGGAGAACCCAGGCTCAGTCAGGGGCCAGTTCTCCTCTGGCATTTATGAACTAGATGCCGGATTTAACTGTAAGATTAAATATTATATGAATGCCTGGCTGAAGAGATGCGTCTTTAATCTAGTTTTAAACTGGGAGAGCGAATCTGAGCAACGAACAGTATCAGGAAGGCTATTCCAGAGTTTTGGAGCTAAATGTGAAAATGCTCTCCCTCCTTTGGGTGATCTGGATATCCTAGGTATGACCAAATTCGTTAAATAGACTGGAGCTAAGCCATTTAGGGCTTTATAAGTTAGTAGCAATACCTTGTAATTAATACGGAACTTTCTGGGTAACCAATGTAGTGATGATAAAATCGGTGTTATATGATCATATTTTCTTGATCTAGTAAGAACTCTAGCGGCTCCATTTTGGACTAACTGTAGCTTGTTTATTGAGGATGCAGGACAACCAGCTAATAAAGCATTACAGTAATCTAGTCTCGAGGTCATGAATGCATGAACTTACTTTTCTGCATCAGAAACTGATAGCATATTACGTAGCTTAGCAATGTTTCTAAGGTGGAAAAAGGCTGTTTTTGTAACATATGAAATATGATTTTCAAAAGACAGGTTGCAGTCTAGTATAACACCCAGGTCATTTACTGTAGAGGATAAAGTAACAGGACATCCTACAATGTTAAAGCTGTATTGTGAGAGGTTTTGGGGGCGGTTTTTTGAACTGATAAGTAGTACCTCTGTCTTGTCTGGATTTAATAAAAGAAAATTACGCATCATCCAATCTTTTATATCTTTAACACACTCTGTCAATTTGGATAATTTAGCTTTATCATCCGGCCGTGATGAAATATATATATTTGAGTGTCATCAGCATAACAATGGAAACTAATTCCATGTTTCCTTATAATATTTCCAAGTGGCATCATATACATTGATAATAATAGAGGGCCTAACACAGATCCCTGCGGCCCTCCATAGTTTACTGAAGTTATGATCGATTTTTCTCCATTTAAATAGACAAAATGGTAGCGGTCAGATAAGTATGATCTGAACCAGCTTAATGCTTGTCCTTGAACACCAGTATAATTTTGTAGTCGATCTAAGAGTATTGTGTGATCTATAGTATCGAACACAACTCTAAGATCAAGTAAAACTAGTATTGAGATACAGCCTTGGTCAAAAGCTAAAAGTAAATCATTTGTGATTTTAACGAGCACAGTTTCAGTGCTATGGTGCGGCCTGAATCCAGACTGAAACTTTTCATAGATGTCATTTTCTTGCAAGAAAGAGCCCAGTTGAGCGGACACAACTTTTTCTAATATTTTAGACATAAATGGAAGATTTGAAATGGGTCTATAATTTGCTAGATTATGTGGATCTAATTGTGGTTTCTTAATGAGGGGTTTTATAACTGCCAGTTTAAATGTTCTTGGAACATGACCTAAAGATAAAGATGAGTTAATAATATTGAGGAGAGGCTCTTCCACTATAGGTAACACTACTTTCAGTAGTTTAGTTGATATAGGATCTAATAAACATGTTGTTGTTTTAGATGAAGTGATAAGTTTATTTAACTCTTTTTGTTCTATAGTTGTAAAGCACTGTAATTGTTCTTGCGGGGTGATAATTGAGGCTGAATTATAAGGCGCGATTGAAGATTGAACGTTTACAATTGTGGTTCTGATGCTTTCTATTTTCTCAGTGAAGAAGTTCATGAAATCATTACTACTAAACTGTAATGGGATATTTTGTTCAGGTGACGTCTGTTTATTTGTTAGTCTAGCCACGGTGTTAAATAAAAACCTTGGATTATTTTGGTTATTTTCTATTAGTTTGCAGAGGTGCTCAGCCCTGGCCGCTTTTAGGGCCTTTTTATAACGTGACATACTGTCTTTCCACGCGATTCTAAAGACCTCTAAATTAGTTTGTTTCCATTTACGCTCTAAATTACGGGTTTCTCTCTTTAGAACATGCGTAGTATTGTTGTACCACACTCTCAGAAAAAAAAGGTACAAAAGCTGTCACTGTGGCGGTACCTTTTCAAAAGGTACACCTTTGTACCTAAAGATTGCATATTAGTCCCTCAAAGGTACATATTGGTACCAAAAGTGTACATAGTAGTACCTAAATGGTACATATTAGTACCCTTTTGAAGGGTACTGTCCCAGTGACAGCTTTTTTTTCTGAGAGTGCATGGTGCTTTACTTTTCTCTCTGACCTTTTTTAATCTAATGGGTGCAACAATATCCAATGTTCTAGAGAGAATGGTGCTCGTAGTGCTAGTTAGTTCCTCTAGTTCATCTGTTTGTTTGGGTTCAGGCAGCAGCTGAGACAGATCAGATAAGCAATTTGAGAAATTATCTATGGTGGATGGAAGGATTGTTCTGCCTGGTCGATAACGCGGCGCAGCATAACATATTACAGCAGTACGTAATATGAAAGTTACCATGTAATGGTCAGTGACATCATCACTTTGTGAAATGACATCTAGTCATGGAAAGTAATGGAAATCTCTAGTGAATGTAAACATCTCAGTTTATGATCTGCATGGAGACTCAGAAAGCCAAAACTTTGCTTTCAAATATCAGGCGATTTTTATCCTTTAAAAAATAAATTTCTAAAAATACAAGTTTATAAATACAGCTACAAAACTCATTAGTCAAAATGTGCAGGGACCCCGAGAGCATGAGAGATAGTGATACAAAGGGTGTTTGTTTTATACTCGTCTAAGTGTCTTATGAAATATCTTGCACAAGTAAACTTTTTAAACTTGATTTTGCTGTACAGCAGATACATTTAAAACAAATAAAGATCAAAGCGTCTCACACACACACACACACACACACACACACACACACACACACACACACGTCTGTCTGTCATATCTCACCTTTCATTTCGTGTTTCTGCTGCTGTTGTGAATATTCTTCAGTCCACATGAAAATAATAAAAACTACAGATGATTTAAGATTTATAAACCATCAAAACCTCTTTATGTTCTCCAGGTGTGTTTGGCACTAAGACAAATGAAAAACAGTCAGTGTCAGTGATGGAGGGAGATTCTGTCACTCTAAACTCTGATCTTACTGAAATACATGAAGACGACGACATACTGTGGACATTTGGAGCTGAAAACTCTTCGATAGCTAAAATCAGCAAAGAGAATCGAGTCTTCTCCACATATGATGATGTTGTTGATGGGAGATTCAGAGACAGACTGAAGCTGGACGATCAAACTGGATCTCTGACCATCTCAAACACCACAACTGAACATACTGGAGATTATAGACTAGTGATAAGGGGAGCGAAAATAACATCAAAAACATTCAGTGTTTCTGTCTATGGTGAGTAGAGATCAGTTGTCCTGTCTTTTAAGCTTGTTTTATATCAACGTATTGAATTGTTGAATCCTTTTAAAGTTTGAAGACAAAAATATCAGGATAAAAACACCTCTGTCACACATGGGCAGGTACCACAGCACTGATGATATTAGTTGAAGTCAGTGCTGATATTAACGTTTATTGACTGTGGCTGATCTCACTTTGATGTTTTTATTCCTCAGGCTCTGTCCACTGTTGTGGTCCTACTGAGGCTGTGATCCGATTGATCCTCTCTGCTCTGGTGGGCGTGGCTACTATGATTGTTCTACTTTATGACATCAGATCCAGAAGAGCTGAACAAGATCAAGCACATATTCACACATTGGGACAGTAAATGATGATGCCATTTCTCATTCTGAACTATTTCAATCATTTATTAATCTTCATTTCTTTTTAATGGCTTTATATATGAATCTCGTGCTTTTGATGTTTATTTATTGGCATTTTTATTAACTTTGCTTTCCATTTATTACTTAAAGCTACCTTTAAGCACTCCGACACCACAGCACATGTTTCATTTCATAATATTTCTCCAATATGATTTGTTCTTCGCATGTATAATTCTCCATTATTATGTAAAAGTAAGTTAGGATTCCTTGATACTTCCGTTTGTTGTTAAGCTCATGAGGTTAGATATAACTAAGTCTAGTTCCGTTTCCACTTTTGTTATATTCAGACACACTAACTCTGACCCAAGTGTTGGGGACTTAGTAGTAATTAGGTAAGTTCTATAGAGCGAGAGCGCATCTACTGGCTGTATGTGTATATTTCATACTACACTTTTGTTTCTAATTTTGTGTTGCTTTATTATTTTCATTGAATGTATTATTTGATATGCTTTTTTTATTGCAGAAACCACCCACAAGTAAACAAACATTTAGATCAAACTAAATGACTCGTGGATTCACTTGAGTAAATCAATGCTTGGGAAAGAATCTGCCGTGGAACTCACTCTTTATTCCGTCTTATATACTTTATGATCGAGGTTGAGGACTAGCTTATACACACAAGTGCATATACATACACATCCATCTTTAACACCAGTTGATGTTCTCTAGTAGTAGTCTGTGCCACTTTCAGTAGTAGTCCATTTCTAAGTGGGAACTGCTATTGATTTGTCTAATAATTTAGATATTTATGACAGTAATTAATTTGGTTTTAAAAATGAAAGGGCTTGATAAAGAGGGGAATGAGAGATTTTTAAGTTCCTTGAACCAACGGTTTTTGTTACTACTTCTCTGAACTGTATGTATTAAAAGTATGCCTGATTCGGAATATTATATTTTAACTGAATTTGGTCAAAGGTCTTAAGCAGGCCAATTATTCAATAACCTTTTGCACAAATAGCAAAACAAGAACAGTAAATGACACAAATGAGTAAAGTAAAGGGTGTGATTAATATTTAATAATGGACAGCAGGTGAATTCCTGTGATAAACTAAAAACTAAAAAAGTGTCTTTATGCTATGATATTGGTAAATACAATTGAACTAAAACATTTTAAACATTCACACTGTGTATGCATCCCATCTCCTGAGATGGTAGTAGGCCGTGATATTGAGATTCCTCCGTCAGCCCTGCATATGGGGAGTTGCTTGATATAATGACCATTCATTTGGTAATTAAAGTATTAACTATTTCAATTGTTTTTTGAGTTTTAATAGCTGTTGTTGCTTGGTTTTAATGCTTCCAGTATGTTAATGACCAGGAAAAGTCTCAATAAAACTCATTTTCCCCCTATAACTCATTGTCAATAATGCGTCAATGTAAGTGCAATTACAAACAAGAGCAGTAAGGTGACTGCAGACCCTTGACCCAGTCTTGCAATGTTTAAGGAAGTGAAACCAGATTTCAGCATCAAGATCTTGGTCTTCAGATTATCATAGGAAGACCAAGATCTGATCATCTTCCGTCTGATAATTGAACCAGATCTGTATATTTCAAGGTCTGTGACAGACAAAAGGATGGACCAACCTGGTCTCACTGCAATTGGTACATATTTTTACGAGGTGGCTAATTCGTAAGAATTCATACGACCTCACTTGTATGAATTCGTACAATTTTTGCTAAATCGTACATATTTTACGAGTTGCCCAAATCAGAGTACGCACCTGTCGCCATGAGAAGATTTCTTTTTTCTTACCAGATCCAGCTGTGTGACGCTTTCACTAGGAACCTCTTATGATAACCTTAGCTGAGTCTGTGGAGACTGCTGAGAATCACACATGTAGCACACATTAAAAACTATTGACATTATATACAAACTTCAGATTTTTATTCTAAGCAAGGTATTTAACCATTTTGGACTGGTTTAACTTTGAGTATTATTTGGACATCCCGGCAGACACACATCAGGATCATTCTGAGGGGTTTGAAGTGAGATATTGATGGATTCGTGAAGGGCTAAATTTAAGCATTTTCAAGTTTCACTCTTAAAGCCTCAAAATTCCAACTGTGTATTTACATCTCCCTTTTCTCTTTCTCTCTCTTTATGCCTGTACAAAAATGTGGTTTGACCTGATGCGTGGACAAATATAGGCTCTGCATGAACATGTGTCATTACTGTAAGTTAGTATTGTTTCAAAGAGGAAGTTTCAAAGCTCCACGTATTGATTTCCCTAAACACCACACTTTCTTTCCAGTCAAGTGAATGCTTCACTTTGCATGTAGGAATGTTGACAGGGTTATGGACGTTCAAGTCTAATTTAAAGGGCATTTTCCCCCCATTAGTTTAGATGCAAAGTTTGACTTCTGCTTTACACAAAACAGTTTTACTACATAAAGTATGCCTACTGAATACATCAATGCTGTTTGACAATTCCAAGGCAAAAAAATAAATAAAAAAAATAATAATTACAGATTTTGTAACTGCAGATTTTGTCAAAATTTTGTTGTTACAGAGCATTGTTACAGAGTTTTGTCTTTGTGTGTAAGGTTCTGCCATTTTGTGACTGATATTAAATTGACTCAATATTAAAAGGTTATCTCACCCTCATGTTGCTCCAAACCTGTAAGATTTTATTATTAGAGAGCAACAGATAATCAACTCTATCAATACCATTGACTGATATTTAGAGCTTTCTTTTTATTTATAAATAAATATTGAATAAATATCTCCATCTGGTGGGTTTTCTAAGGAAATGCATCAGAACACTGTGAACTCAACAGGAATGCGTTAATGTGTTAATAACATTAGACTTGTGAACAGCACCTGTTGTGATATTCAGTGGTTCGGAACCTCTACAATTAAACTGCCAAAGTCACATGATTTCAGTGAACGAAGCTTCGTTACGTCAGAACTGAATGGTTGCCACTAGGTGGCGATGATCTCTGTGAACCCACGAGTGTCTCTATATAATTTTTATATATTTGTTGGCATTTGATAACACATTTTTATAATAAAAATGAAGGTCTCTTGTTCTGATTAAGCAAGCTCTCCATAAAACAAACAAAAAAAGACGTTTATAAAAATAATAACTAACTCAATTAAAGACAGACTTCTTCGGTTTATTAGATTTAAAAATACATATTTTCACAGAGAGTTACTGCAGTGATAGTAATTCACAACAGCAGAACACACCAGGAGAGTACTATGAAAATGTTTTTTCCACAGATCATAAAGATAGGTAGAGAAATATGTCTGGAAACATAACATAACAACATGAAAACAAACAGCAGAAGAACATCATTGATTCTCACTTTCACTCATCAGACAAACATACACAAGTCTCATGGGTAATTCTGAACAATAGTGTGCATCATACAACCCACATCCTGATTCATATATCATAAATGTATATATGCATCATGTGTGTTTTGCTTTCTATGTTTTTAATTCATTTGTGGTTTGGTTTGCTGTTAGTAACTACTCTTGTGGTTTTCCTGAGCTGTAAGCTTTTTCTGCTTTGCAAATAGACAAGATCTTCAACTGTCTCCCTCCAACCAAGCCAGTCAACACTGATCTTAAAATAACCCTACACAACACAATTAATGGTATTTTAATGACACTCTCATCACTGAAATCACTGGAGATCAGAGTAAGATCTGTACAGATGTTCAGTGTAAAGAGAGATTCAGAGACAGACTGAAGCTGGATCATCAGACTGGATCTCTGATCAAGCAATGAGCCTATTTTCTAATATTACACCTTTAAAGCTATAACCTAGTGGTATGTTCCACCATGTTTAATTCAAAATATAGCTTTTGCTATCAAACACACACACACACACACAAACACACACACACACACACACACACACACACACACACACACATATATACAACTGATATGTTTCCTACTATAAAATCATAATTTAATATGAGATCTCCTTTAAAGAGTTTAAGAGTCTTTTCTGAGTGGTGTCTGATGTAATAGTTTTACTGTATTAAGAATTACTAATAAATGCTGGTGAAAGTTTAGTGCATCAGTGATGAAATCATTTCTAACTCAGTGATTCAATTTTATAGTTTAGTCCACGTTTATTACTGAAAACCCACAAAACTATTTTAGAGACACGCAGATTCCATCCGCTAGAGTGAATCGTGTTTTAATATTATTTATCACATACAGTAAACATACAAAGACTAATTCATACAAAGTTAATGCTATTGTTTCATTTAAGAAAAAAATGTATGTGCGTTTTAATTCAAGGAACTTTTCCCATTTCCATTCTAAAGATAAGGAAAACAAGAAAAATGTAAAGTGCAAGGCACAATATTTGTCTTACTAAAACAACTTTAAAAAAAACTGTAGTGTTAGGAAAACTACAACAGTTTTATCAACTTCGAACTGATTTATGGTAAAAATTACGTTTCTTAAAACATTTACCTGACAAAATAAAAATATCAAAAGACACCTCTACTGATATGCTATTTACATATTTACAATGAGCAGATGAAAGATAAATACAAAAAAGTAACAAGAGAACAAAAGTGCTGCCAAAAGAAAGAACTAAGGAAAACAGTAAGCTGTCAAGCTGAAGTTACTAATAAAGTCAGTGAAGTAATAAAGTAAGCACATTGTGCTGTAACACTCCTGCTGACAAACATCACATCTAGTATTTCTCAGGTTTAACGCCATAGTAAAAACTTTTAATGCCGCCTGTATCATATGAGTCCATTTACAGGTATTGAAAAAAATATATGCTCCCTGTAAAGTTTTTCACCATAAGATAAGTCAATGAATTTCTAAGCTTATTAAGGCAGGTTTTGGTTCCAGAGCCGCTACATGCTCTATTAATGCTATTCAGGGTTGGTCAACCATTGTTTTCTGACCAAGGTGGATAACCAAGAGTTAGTGTTAGTGGTAAAAATAGAAACATTAACAATATAAGGGTACAAGACATTTCCAGTTACAACAACAATTCCAGTAAAAACTTTCAAAAACGAGACCTAAAGTAATTTTGCTTCTTAAGTAAATGTATCTTGATTTAATGGAATACTATATATATATATATATATATATATATATATATATATATATATATATGTGTGTGTGTGTGTGTGTGTGTGTGTGTGTGTGTGTGTGTGTGTGTGTGTGTGTGTGTGTGTGTGTGTGTGTGTGTGTGTGTGTGTGTGTGTGTGTGTGTGTGTGTGTGTGTGTGTGTGTGTGTTTTATCTTGGTGAGTTATTTGTGGAAATGCAGTTAGTTCTATCTGTGCATATTTAAGGGAAATAATAATTCACATGCCAAATCACTCACTGTTTCTGTCTGGATCACTGTAGCTGCTTTAAACCTCTATAGGCTATACTGAAAAACATCAAGCACTCGCGGATCTTTTGATAGTAACACGTTACTAATTTTATTGCTCATTGTCATGATTCCTGTCTTGTGTTCCTCTAGTCTTGTGTGGACTTTTGTTATGTCCTGTGCCATGTTTTGTAGTCCTTTGTAGTTTTTCTTGTTTATTAGTCTCCCCAGGTGTTTCTGATTAACCACGCCCCCTTGTTATCTTGTTTAGCTCGTTTGCCTGTGTATTTAAACCTCTGTGCTTCAGTTGATGTTTGTTGGTCGTTGTGGCTGTTTCCATGTTTCCATGTTCCTGTCCTGAGTTCTGTGTGCCATTGTTTGCCCTGGATTTCCTGTTTGTTTCATTAAAGTAGTGCTTGCATGTGGATTCTCTCTCTGCTTTGTCGTTGCCTCATCGTTATACTCATATAGTGCATAATACTAAGGGGCAGATTTACTAAACAGGGCAAATTAGTGTGAGAGTGCAATTCCAAAAATGCATAGATTTGAGTGGAAGGGTCTGCGCGTGATCTACTGTTGACACGCAAATTAAACAACACAGACCCAGTCAGATTATTTCCATAAAGATCAACACAAACTACCAGCTAGCGTCTGGTTTAAGACGTGCTTGTTTTAGGGCGGTTAATAATGGCGCACACACCAGTACACTGACGAACGCAAACCTTAGTAAATCACCTTGAGTGATTCATTTAAATATTCTTCTCACATAAATTTTGCGTCTGAAAGGGAAACTCCTACAAAAGCATTATCATTTAAATCATTCAAATTTTTACTGGTATTAATAACAACTAGTGAAATCTAGGATTCGTGACACAATGACTCTGTGAGCGATGAGAGTTTCACCTGATCCTCTTCTCTCCATCATTTCCTGATTCTCTTCAGTGTGCCTCTCAATGAAAGGATCTAATTGAGTCTGACTCTGATTTAAGGACGCGTCCTCCTCCTCAAAGGACTGTCATGTGGATCACATGGTGAGTTATCACATGTCATCATTCTCCTGTAAGCAAACACAGATTCACAGAAGGTTAAAGTGATGAGAAGGATTGATGTTTCACTTACACAAACACTACAGACTTATTGTGTTATTTTCTGTTGTTCATACAGAGGATTTCAGTTCATAAATATTATCACCGTCTTAACCTGCATTACATCTTTTGTACCACAGTAATAGAAACTTGAAGTAAAGTGAGTTCAATATCACATCTAAATTGCTTAAACTGTTGCATTGGTGTTTTAGAATAAGATGCTAGCTATCTGAAAAATGTTTACACTTTATGTTATCTGGGAGTTATTAGTGTTTTGATTGATTTGACTGCCTCACCAGTGAATATCTACGTCTGTAGTATGTAATGATATTAGCTCAAAGGGGGAAATATTAATAATAATCCATAATTGCCAATTATGATTAATTATTAATATTTGGGTCAGTTAATTAGATTAACTTTGAGGTAAGCCAAATTAAAATTACAATCAATTAATCAGTTCCAATGAACTGATTGATTATTCATTATTCTAAGAACAATGTATCTTTCATGGTCACTGAAAAATAATTATTCCTTAGCTTGTACAGCGCTTAGAGCATGTAACAGGATCAAAATCGTAAAAGGTACTTTGTATGCAAACAGAGAATCAGAAACCAAATGCATAATTGTGCACAAGTTTTATTAACTAAATCACAAACATGACTAAACTAAACAAACACACAAACATACATACATTCATCCATACATGCATAGGTAAAGGGGGTGAGTGATGTGGAACCGGAAGCAGGAAATAGAACTATGGAAAAAATCTATTTAACATTGAAAAGAACCATAAGCTTATCTTCAGAACACCTCATTCAAGTATACTTGCATGGCAGTTGCAATCGTGGACAATTCTTGAAGTGATTGAAGAATGAATTCGTTGTTTGTTCGACACTGTTCTCATAGCTGAAGTGCAGATTGTGGCCTGCCAGCCCTGGGCCGGAGAGGACACGCAGAGCAAATGTTGGGAGTTGTGATGGCCTTCTTCTGCATTGAATGAAGATGTGGAACTCCTGAGGTTGTCCTTGATGCTGTTGTGGTGGAGAGAGAGAGTTCTCTCTCTCCGGATGAGCACATGGCTGTTGTGAGTCGAGGCCTGCTGAGGGCACGCTGGACGTCCCGTGGCATCCTGAAGTGCCGAGAAGGCCAAGAGTTGATGCTTGACCGTTCAGTGATGGTAGGTTTGCAGTTTTGCAGTCTGAAGAAAAGTCTGACTAGGCAAGGCAGACGGCATCAGGCCTGTTGGATCCAGGGCCCTGGGCCCCAGTGGGGAGGGGTAGCTCAGTTCGTCTCTGATTAATGCAGCGAAGTCTGCATGGAAGATTGTTTCTTCCCATTGTCTCTCTCTTGCACATGCGGCCACATTCCTTTCGATCATAAAAACTCTCTGTGTTCCCTGTAACAAGACACCGTCCTGCCAGTGTGTTAGCCTCATTTGGGATGTTAGTTTTTGGTGAAGGTTTTACAGTGAATTTGCAGGATTATTCATTAAATAAATTAATAATTTGTGTGTGTCGGATTGGTCCAGACGCCACAAGTGTTAAATAGGAAAGGATAATAACTAATTAAATATCATATATCTTGCTAAATCAGCTGATATGTAATACTTACTCTCTGTGCTGCTGGTGTATAGGTCCTGTGTTGACGATAGTAAATCACACCAGCAGTTACAGCAGCAGCAAACACCAGCAGAACACCAACAACTATTCCTGCTACAGCTCCTGAAGACAGACCTGAACCTGGAACATCTACAGAGAAACAGACATTATTACGAGAGAGTGAATGATTATCCATCTAGTATTTACCAATATCTTAGACGGATATTTACACCTTTCTACTTTATTCATCAGTTCTTTACGGATTAATGGCTTCATCTGTTGTCTTTAGAAACAGCAGCTAAAACAGCATCAGCACTGAGAGATCAACAGGAAACAAAGCACTTTTTTTAGTTCACGAGTTCACTCTTACATCAATTAAAGCTCCAATATGTAAAAAAAATTTTGACCACAAGAGGGCGCAGTTTCCAACAATAACAAAGGCGAAGCTTGATGACGCTATGAAGGAGGTGACGATGGGAGATGTCGTTTTTAATGCGTTTTCACCATCTAGCGATATATCTACATGGAATTAATGAATCATGATCACGGATCACGGTTTTTGTATTACCTGTATGTCTGATCGTATTATTTTATGTCATCATAATTAATGAACTGCAAGGAACGTGAAATGTTATGCTATATTATCCCGTTATATCTATTAAAATCATCTTTACTGTAACTATTATGTTACTTGTACAATAAAAAAAAATTGATTTGCTTACCTGTCTATCAATACACTCGCGAGAGCAGAGTCTCGGTCAAGTCCAAGATTGTCGCGCAGCTCTCTCCATCTCGAAAACGCCTGGCCGATATTTATCTGGGTTTTATTCCTCCGTTTGTCACACAGTCTGCGCGTATCCGAATATGGACGCTTTCGTTTTGTTGGCACTTCAATACTCGCCAAAGAGTAATCGTGATCCGTAACAGCTATAACCATACAGTCTATGGCTATAACGCTATAACCACCACTTCCGCATTTGACCATGTGATGAAAGGATAGTGCGGACATTGCGTCACTGAGAGTCGACATTTCTTTTCCGGGACGGACAGTTATTTAAAATCGGAATTTCTCTGAAATAAAAAATCTTTGGAGACTTTTGAGATATTGTAAGTACACAACTGGAGGAAATATATCACACTGGGCAAATTATTTTCGGAAATTTAATTACAAAATTGTTACATATTGGAGCTTTAAACAGAGTAAAGATAAAGGGTAACACTTTAGAATACTGTATCTTACTTACTGCATAACTAATAAGTAATTATTGAAGAACTAACAGGTAATTATTCATTAACTACTTCTTCACTACTGTTAACTACTAAGGAAGATGTGTTAACTAATCAGTATGTAATATATTTTTATGATTGTGTTAAGTAACAGTTAGTTAATCAATAAATAATGAATTCTGTCATAACTCTTGAAGAACTACTACTAATTATCTACTAATTAAGGTTCAAGAAAAATAACTAAGAAGTAACTACTAATGAACAGTCATACAAAACTAACCTCAGATTAGTTTTTATATTTTATATACAGTACTGTGTGTGTCTGTTTTCCTCAGCATAGAATGCCATTGAGTAAATTCATGTTTGAGGCAATGACTGAGGGAAACTGAAAATATAGGGAACTTATTAGTAATTCATAAATAATGATCAAATAATTCTGCAGGAATTACTTAGAACCTGGAACAGTATTCTAAAGTGAGAATATAGGGAACTCATTAGTAATTAATAAATAATTATCAAATAATTATCCAGGAATTAGGCTACTAATAACCTGAAACAGTATTCTAAAGTGAACATATAAGGAAATTAATTGGTAATTAACAAATAATTATTAGATAATTCTTCAGGAATTACTTGGAACCTGGAACAGTATTCTAAAGTGAGAATATAGGGAACTCATTAGTAATTAATACAGAATTACCACATACTTCTGACTCAAAGCAAACTTACTGTAAAAAAACACATTATTAACGGTATTATCTAAACCTTTGTAAAATAGATAAGTTATCATACATTATGATACATTTTGCTAATTAAATAAAAAGTTTGCTTATTTGCAGATCAATATATAGCCTAGTAAATGTCACATGCCTGTCCTGTCCTGTGCTGCACATGGGTGTTTTGTTATTTTGGGCCATGTGCTCGTGTCTGTTGTCTAGCCCCTCCCATCTTGTTATCTGATTATTGGTTAATTTGTCCCACCTGTCTGTCTCGTTACCCTCCTTTGTTTGTTCCCCTATTTAGCCTCCTTGTGTTTGTAGTCTTGTGCTGGTTCGTTGTCCGAGTTTCCCGTTCCTGGAGTCCTGAGTTTTTGAGTTTTTGTACCTTGTCTGCATGTTACTAATAAATTTCCTCTGCATCTGTATCCTCGTCTCACATTCATCGATTCCGTGACAGAAAATGTCTGCACTTATCTTTCTTATTAGTGCTGAAGAATGACTAAAACTGGCTAGAAAATAAAATAAAAAAACATTGATCAGTGCTTTTTACTTTTCAAGTAATTACCTTTGTACTTTTACTAAGGTAATTTTGAAAATGAATAGGCAAATAGTTTATCATTTTACTGGAGTAATATTTTATTGGGTTATCTGTACTTTTACTCAAGTACTTGATTTGTGTACTTCATCCACCACTCCACTGCTAAAATAAAACGGTTTATTGTAGTAACCACTGTGTATGACTGTTCATTAGTAGTTACTTCTAAGTTATTTTTCTATAGATAATTAATAATAGTTCTTCAAGAGTTATGACATAATTCATTAGTTATTGATTAACTAACTGAAACTTAACACAATCATACAATTCTATTACATACTAATTAGTTAACACATCTTCCTTAGTAGTTAACAGTAGTGACTTAAGTGTTAATAAATAATTATCTATTAGTTCCTCAATAATTCCTTATTAGTTATGCAGTAAGTAAGATACAGTATTTTAAAGTGTTACCAGATTATGCATATTTGGCGTGCTGTCCGGGGCAGGGCTCCGAGCTTGGAATTTTTGCCTGAACGCAGAGTACCCAGAGAGATTTAAAATATTGAACTGTTCATTAAATTCCTCAAAGGAAAATGCTTTGAATGGCTGACTTATACTCACCAATGACAGTAATATTGAATCTATTCACTCTAGTGATGCTGAAGCTGCTGTTGTTGATGATGATCTGTAGTTGATATTCTCCAGAGTCTGTGTTTGTGATGTTTGTGATGGTCAGAGATCCAGTCTGATGATCCAGCTTCAGTCTGTCTCTGAATCTCTCAGTGCCTGCATTACACTGAACATCTGTACAGATCTTACTCTGATCTCCAGAGATTTCAGCGATGAGAGTGTCATTAAAATACCACGTCATCACATAATTTGTGTTGTTTATTACACCAGGATCTAAAGTAACAGATTCTCCCTCCTTCACTGACTCTCTCTTCATTTCTTGTTCAGCAGCAGAAACACCTGAAACACAAACCAACAGATGCTGAAAGGATCTTGTTTTGAGAGAGAGACACACAACATGAGAGAACAGAATATTTGAATACATAATATATATATATATATATATGTGTGTGTGTGTGTGTGTGTGTAAATCTACAACGTTTACTAGTGTTTTGAAGAAATTCTTTATACTGCATGTGCATACATTTAAAGAAAAAACACAAATATCACTGAACACATCAATGAAGTGATTTTAAATGTACAAGACTTGCTTTTGACATAATGACTCACCATGGACAGTAACATTGAAGATCTTTTCAGTGTCGCTGCTGCTGCTGATGATCTTCAGTTTGTAGAGTCCAGCATCTGTGTCTGTGCTGTTCATGATGATCAGAGATCCGGTCTGATGATCCAGCTTCAGTCTGTCTCTGAATCTCTCAGTATCTTCATTACACTGAACATCTGTACAGATCTTACTCTGATCTCTATTGATTTGAGCGATGCGAGTGTCATTATAATACCATCTAATTCTGTCTTGTTGGTTTGTTTGAACACCAGAGTTTAGAGTGACTGAATCTTCCTCCATCACTGACACTTCAACTGTATCAACACCAGACACACCTGAAGAAGAAATCAACAGTTCATTATTAGCCAAGCAACATTATACAACAGTAAATTAATGTGAAAATGTTCTTAAAGATTGTGTGTAGAGAAATATGTCGGGATTCATAATGTAACAATTAAACAAACAGCAGAAAAACATTATTGATTTAGAGCCCCTGTTGGAGATCGACCTTCCTGCAGAATTCAGATCCAATCCTGATTAAAAACTCCTTTCTGTAATTATCAAGGGCTCATGAAGATCTTAATTATCTGTTTCAGTTGTTTTTGACCATGGTTGGAGCTGAACCTTACAAGAAGTTAGATCTCCAGGGACAGAATTGGGCCCTACAGCTTGAGATCCAGAAATGTTGTGACAATCTGACAAATTGTGCACAGAAAGTTCACTTCACAACGACCCCATCATAAAGGACACCTCAATTCTCTAACTGCACTGCGAGGAGGCGAGGAACGAGGAGTGAGGATACACAGGTGTTTTCTATGCAGGAGTCTTCGGCTGCGTCCGAAAACGTAGGCAGTGACTTGTTGTCTCGTTGCTCTATCAGGCAGTGACTTTGCTGGCAGCGTCTGCACAGCGAAACTGATTTCAGACACACTGCTGAGGCAGTGTTATGTTTAATGATCTACAGCAAAATAGAGCGAGCTTAGGAGAAAACTAAGTGAATATTTAATGACTACAATGGTAATTTCTCGCTAGAAATGACATAAGTGGAAAACGTTGATCAAAAAATTATATTTACACACAAACTGACAACCAGCCGCAACTTTCAGACGCCATCTTTATGTTTCTAGCTCAACCGTCACAGAATGGAAAGCACATGATTGTGGGATATCAAAGGCAGTGATGGATAGATCTATCCTGCCTTCAAAAATCGATCAGATGAAGGAATCTCAGGAGATAGGAAGTGGAAATAACATTGCATTCGGACGTGCCTTGTTGCCTTCCGACCTTGAAATGTGTCCTCCGAAGGCAGCATTTATCAGTTTTCAGATGCAGCCCATCTTGTAGAGAAAGCTTATGCATGTAAGCCATAAATTCTCCTCCCCCTTCATATCTGTCACAATCATTTTTATGTATGTTTTACCTTTGCAATTTAAATAAACCACACATCTTATATATTTACCCGGGCATCTTGCTTTATTATTAATTATTCTTAAAAAAATTAAATAACCAAACTTCAACAATATAAGGCCAGATCCTTTGAGCGCAGCTGATAACGCTGTGAAGTGACCCTCGTACGTACGAGTCAAATAAAAAACAACACCCACTGCAAAAAAAACAAAAGCAAATGATAAATGTATTTCTTTTGAATAAAAATCGATTAGATAAGAGAGACTAAAACATAAGCTTAATATCTTACCATGAATGATGAAACACACGAGAAATGAAGGCAACAGAAGCTTCATTTCCACCACTTCTCATTTAAAACATCAATAGCGCTGTGGTCCTCCTCTGCATCACATCGACGCCAAAGTGAAAGTAATATTTTGGGATGCTTATCCACGCACTGTATAGCGCGACGACGTAGTGACGCTTCGTCATGTTGTTTGATCTTTACGATCACATAATTGTTGCAAATATAATATTATTTTGTAGGGTTTACGATGTTGTATTTGTGGGGTGAAACGCAGCACTCGATTATGTGTCCACGCGCCCTCAAACGTGTTTAACCCTCTACTGCATAGCGTTGCCCACAGGCAACGGAAAGTTTTCTTAAGCCCTATGTTCAGTACATCTTTCTTTAAATGATTGCAACCAATTAGAATGTTTAAAAAAGTAGCCTATCAAAGAACAGTCCAATAAGGTTTGGGAGTCACTATCAAGCTCCATTTGAAGGCGGGACGTCCTTTTCTGACATGGTCACAGGAGCACATGGTGTGAGATGAAAGTAAGATTTTTTGCTTTAGTAATCTTATTTAAAATGACATGAACTGTACATAAAAAAATATGTGTGTGTATGAAGGTGTAGAGAAGCCTTTTGGCAGGTTTTGTGAAGTTTTTATTTTTTATTTTGCATGTTCACAAATTCGTTTTTTCTTTTTGTTGCCTCATGGCTACGTTGTGATAAGGGGTACTTTTCAAGGATGTCTTGGACAATACCTCACAATGGCAAATAATGTGTTACAAGTATGTATGCTAGTGCACATTTGCTCATTTCATTCGTTTTTGTTACACACACACACAAATTATGTTGAAAAGTCAGTCTTGATTAAAACGCTTTCAAAATCCATTTTTTTTTTTGGTTACATCTCACCCCAGAGAATGTTTAACCCTATGGGGTAAACTGTAACATTTCACTCCTCCTGTTTGCAACTAAACCATGCATTTTGTGTTTGTTCTGCAAGATAATAGCTATAGCTCAAACTTGTAAGTTTGAATCACATTTTGAATGAAAAGCAACGTGAGTCAAACACAAGAAGCGTTTATGAACCTTATTTTGTCCAGCAAAAGACATTTAATAACTAGTTTTTTTACTCCAAACTCACTTCATAACATCAGTCGAGTGTTTGAAATAGCATTTTAATTAGCATTGATTAGATTAGTTTAATTAAAATTGCATTATAAATATACTTTATTATTATGGAAATAACTGAGGAGGCTTGAAGAACACAGATAAATCATGTATTGTTGTAGTTGTGTGTTTATTACATTATGTTTAATCATTCAAAGCATTTCTTTCTATCTTCTTTTTATTCAGTTGATGTCCATATACATATGATGTATAAATATGATGCCCATAGGGGATTTCCTGTAACGACATGTGTTATATTACTTACTATTACTGAGGCATATTTGGAGTTTCTGCACAAGGGCGCAAAACCCAGCAAAACAAACCTGTTATTTAAAAAACAAAATGTTTTATAATGCATTTTAAATTGCCATTTAAAAATGATTTTTTTCTCCAAATCATGCAACCCTACCCAGCAAAGAGAGAACGTTGGCACATCGTACCCAACCTTCTAACAACGTTTTTAACAACATGGCCAAAAAGTTGAGTGTTGAAGTTAATTAAGAGTTAATTAACAGTTAATTAAGAGCCAAATAAAATCATACAACAGGAAAGTGCTGTGCAAATGTTTTTCTATAGATCATAAAGACTGAGTAGAGAAATATGTCTTGATTTATAGTGTAACATGCAAACAAACAGTAGAAGAATAAATATTTCCTCATATCCTATACATTCAATGATACACAAAAGATGCCAAAATGTATACACAAATGTATACACTGAAGGGACAGTTTCTTGATATGGAAAGTGGATTGTACCATGTGTAAGCCTGAGTTATTCATTCCATTGAATATTCATGAATATTCATTCATGCTTATATTCATAAACATAAGCAACATGTTTTTCTACTTACAAGGAAGTTGTAAATCCCTCAGTGGTGTATATAAGCTCAATCCTTACTGTACTAACTCCAGAAAAAACACTGAGAAACACATAGACCTGGCATGAATACAACATCTTCTCAAGTTTCTCTCCTATGCTGACATATGAAGAATATTTTTCATGGTAAGATAACTGGTGTCCGGTCCTGTGAATCAAATAATAATGGGGAACAGGCTTAATTCCAAGTCTACACGGTCTAAATGTATGCTTATAAATATATGTCGTCTGTTGAAGACGTATGACCATAAAATGTTCGTTCAATCATTGTGTTCGGTCCGAATGGTCCTATAGCATGCGTTCCCTGTCAGTCAATGTGTGTTTGCATACACACTGCCCATACGCATTCGCATACGCTGTCAGACAGAGTGAGAATGGCAGGCAAGCAGCAACAACCTAACTTTCCTTCTGAACCGACAACAAGTAGCTGTTACGTTATAACTAAAGAAAACTAGGTGAGGACTCAAATGCGGAAAGAATGATTTATTTAATAAAAGAAACATAAAGTAAAACAAAAACCCACAAGGGGGAAAAACATAATATAAAACAAAACAACAACTTCAAAAACAAACATACCAGAGGGTCACGGGAAAACGGGAGACGTAAACAAGACAACGATCCGACACAGTCTGTAAACACAAAGGAACTTATAAAAGGGGCAAATCAGGCAGGTGATGAGGGAACAACAGGTGGGGCAAATGAAACCAATAATGAGATAACAAGGAGGGTTGGGATCGAGACAGAGACAGGAACACAAAACACCACATGTGCTACACGAGACAGAACAGGCATGTGACAGTAGCACTGGCAAAGGATCTGTCTATCTATCTATCTATCTATCTATCTATCTATCTATCTATCTATCTATCTATCTATCTATCTATCTATCTATCTATCTATCTATCTATCTATCTATCTCTTAACATTCACAGAGGCACACATGTAAAGTCAGAATTTTGACAAGAAAATACACAATTACCACTTATGTGGGGTTTAATGGAAAAGTAATATAATATAATATAATATAATATAATATAATATAATATAATATAATATAATATAATATAATATAATATAATATAATATTATTGTGCAACGCTTCACAATTCCATTTTCAGACAATACAGTGCAAATGCAAACATTTTAAAAAGTGAAAGCACACATATATTTTTCCTTTTTCCGGTTAATTCATCAATGAATAATTGTCCGTTTCTGTCCTTTTTTTATTTTATTTTACTTTTGGAAAATTTTTGACTCCAAAAATTATCATTTGAATAGCCTAAATTAAAACTAACTTATTTTCTTTCTTTCCTTATGTCTTTTAGAGGCAAAAAAAATCTGTCTGATGTAAAGCAAATATTTTTGAATATAAATATTTTTGAAAAAAAACTTTTTGACTTTCTCGCTTTGTGTAAATTCACTTATTATTATTTTTATAAATACATACAAGATACAATAAAAAACAATTAACTTTTTTTTATATAAAATAATGGCATTTTTAATCATTAAAAAACAAAAACAAAAAAAAAACGCCAACACACATACCGCAAAACACAGCATAGTTCAAAACATAATAATCATAATTAATAATTGGTTAACATTCACTCTCAGTCTTTATTCACCTATTTCTCATGGTTTCTTAAAAATAATTAATACAAGTATGGAATGCAAATAATAGGGTACATTGGCAGTGTGACAACATGCCCCACCTGCTCAACTGGGATTAAAACCCTGCTAGTGTCTTCTGTTGGTTAACCTGACCACGTTAAAGAACTCTCTCAACTGTTAAATAACATATTGGAGATTAAAATAATATCAGATTTGTCTAATTTTAAATAAACACAAAAACAGAAATGAAAAAATAACTTGACATTTATTTGTGCTATGATTAAATAAATGTCCAGTGATATCTTCAGAAGAATTAAAAAAAAAAAAAAAAATTCTCAACATAGTGTTATGGCAACTAGTAAATACACGAAGTTTCGTCATGCTAGCATGTGTGGGAAGTTTTACAACTAGCCCCGCTCACCGCTAACCGATAAGTTACCCTACAAAGAAAAACTACGTCACGTTTGTTTTTATCGTTGATAGTAACATTAAAGACTTACTAAAATCACACACACGTAGGCAGAACGACAATAAGAGCAAAATCGAGGCGACATGCTTCATTTTAACAATTTTTGGAAATGTGCTCCATGGTAGTGAAGGCGACTCCATTTCACCTGTTGAAGTGAAAGTAATAATTTAGAAGGCTCCCTAAGCACTGTAGCGCGATGACGTGGCCAGTGGTGTGTTCCTGTGAAAAACTGTTGGGGTGGAGTAATCATGAATATTCATTATATTCCCCCTGTTGTGGGCGTGGCCTTGAAACAACACGCAAACGAGTGGAACTGAAAATATCCGTGCACGTTCCTCAGATCTCAATTTGTCTAACGGGATTATTTCGAAAAGGTAAGCAGCTAAGGAAGTTTCACTGTTAATCATTAAATCCAACTGTTTACATTTTCAAAACATTTTTATTTTGTCAAAAACAGCCCCTCAAGGATTAAATGAGCCAATAACTGAGCAATTCCATAAAAATGTGCCAATCAGCCATTGTGCAAAACACACACACACACACACACACACACTTCAAAGTCAGGGGTGTATTCTAGAAAGCAGGTTATGTGATACCCGGGTATGTTTAAAGGTGACCTATTATGCCATTTTCACATAATCTTAATAAGAATAATAATAATAAGCCTACGTATTATACATCTCTGATGTCCTCAGAACGTGTCTGTGAAGTTTCAGCTCAAAATACCACCCAGATTTATGGTACAGCTTGTCAAAGTTGCACCTTTTTGGGTGTGAGGGAAAACCAGACTGTAAAAAAAAAAAAAAAAGCTCTGGAGAAGCTGCGCAGAATGAATCCACCGGCTGCTCTCGAATTGTTCTAACAGTCACGTGGCGTCGGTGCTGCGTCAAGTCGGACAAAAATTCTAACCGGCATGCACTGCTTCAAGTCAGCCACCAATCGGTCTGCGCAGAGCTACATGAAGTCGAACAAGCCTTAGATATCCTCCCGGTCTGATAGGAGAATGGTGATGATTGGAGTGATCGCGGCCTATGCCTACGTGGCCTAATTTTTTATATATTTTGCATTTAAAATATTTTTGGTAACACTTAACTTGAAGTGTGCATAAGACTGACATGACACCTTCATAATCATGACATGACATATGTCATGAATACGAAGGAGGTTTTGCATGTTTATGACAACTGTCATTAATTCACTCAATTATGACATTTTTAATGCAAATATGACATTGTTTGAGATGTCTTTGTTATGACAACTTGACATTACCAAGACAACATAACCTGTCATAAATATGTCATAAACATGACATAGCAGATTAATTATCAAACTTAAGAAACTACTTACAGTAGATTTATGGATTGAATTTGTACCAATGTAGTTGAGGTCGAGAAAAATATTCATGACACAGTTATAAAATAATTTCACAGAGTATTAACACTTAATGACATTTTAATGACAAATGAAATTTGTACCACTGTAGTTGAGGTCAGGAAAAATATTCATGACACAGTTATAATGGCCTCATGACAGCCAATGTCAATCCAACCACCTGACAGTTTAATGAAATGTTAACCCATAAAGTGGTTTCTTAAGTGTGATCAATAATCTGCTTTGTCATGTTTATGACATATTTATGTTGTCTTGGTATTGTCAAGTTGTTATGACACTGTCAAGTTGTCATGACAAAGACATCTCAAACAATGTCATATTTGCATTAAAAATGTCATAATTGAGCGAATGACACTTAATGTCATAAACATGCATAAAACCTCCTTCATATTCATGACGTATGTCATGTCATGATTATGAAGGTGTCATGTCAGTCTTATGCACACCCCTTCAAGTAAAGTGTTACCATATTTTTAAATTTATTTTATTCTTCCCTCTTTCTGAAAACATCTTGGCGACATGGTAGCCATCGACTGAGTCAGCCCTGTAAACCTGTTGGTCAGTGGAAATATTCACACGGTCTCATCCAAGATGATGTCCCACTGGCAGAGGCCTTATCCGGGTCTCTATTGTGGCATCCCATCCAGGGTCTCCCTGCTCCGCTCAATAAAAGTCAGCAATTTTTTATTTATTTTTTCGATCTGTTTTATGTAATGTAAACTTTTATTTTGTTTTTCTGATCTTAAATCTAGTGGATATTAATAATTCAGATATTTGTGACAGTAATTCATTTGGTTTTAAAAGTGAAAGGGCTTGAAAAAAATTATTATTATTATTTTTATTTTTGATGTTCCTTGAACGAGCAGATTATCTAATTACTTCTCTGAACTGTATGTATTGAAAGTATGCCTGGTTCAGAATGTTATATTTCAACGGAATTTGGTGTGTTAGATTTTTAATAGATAAGATAGTGAACTATCTTTTAAACTAACCATGATTCTAACATCTAAACTTTACTTCCTTTTTCAGGCCTAACATTCTAACACTCTGAAACACAATGTACTAAACATTCTGTTCTTTCTAAGAACAGGTCTATGGAAAATTCTGAAGTGCTGACCATGACAATATCAAAAATATACTGTCTGTAGTATATCATGATATATTGAGCAATCAACTGAACTCTTAAAACGTTCCACTTATTTTTGATGATTCAAGATAATTTTGCTTATGCCAGAAACAGAGGGGAAAAGGGTGGGGGCTTGCTTTCCCAATTGAACCAATCATATTGGTAGAAGGTGACATGTTAGTCACGATGATTTTATTTGTTGTCTCTATTCTATAAAAACTGTTGTTTACGTGTTTTCTGGTGAGATTCTCAATGGAAATTGTCTGAGATCTCCCGGCCGTGATTAAAGCATTTAGAGGACATTTGCTATAGTATAAATATTATAGGACGTAGTTGGGTTCAGGGAAAAATCCAACACATTGGTCAAAGGTTTTAAGCAGGCCAATTATTCAATAACATTTTGCAAAAATAATAAAACAAGAACAGTAAATGACACAACGGAGTACATTAAAGGGTGTGATACATTTTTAATAATGAACAGCAGGTGAATTTCTATATGATAAACTAAAGACATTTATGTATGCTATGCTATTGGTAAATACAATTAAATTAAAACGTCATTTCATACATCACAATAACACCAAAAGATGTGATACAAAAAGTAAAAACAGACGTATCCTGTCAGAGAATTAACTCAGACCAAAAATGAGAGGTATTGTCCTGTATGAACTCTAACATCAATTCCACAGATACAGTATTTGATCAGCATTTTTTGGGGACATTTTCATACACAGCCTCCATCTTTGATTTCTGAAAGAAAACAAAGACACAATCAGGAACCTGCAGATGCAACATAACTATTTCTATGAAATAATGTACTTCAGTAATATAGATATTAAACTGCTATACTACAGAATAGATGCTAACATGGAGCAGCAAGAGGAAGACATCAAAGCTCTGAAAGATTTTCATGATAGCCATACGGTCATCTGAGCTGATAATGATTGTCTTCACACAAAAGCAACAGCAACGATTGTTGTAGCATGTCTACAAAGCAACCAATGGCTGCTAATGCTGCATTTCAGCTCAGAATAATGATAAACCGCAGAGCAGCTGCGGCTCGAGGACACACTTCAGCACAGCTAGCATGAGTTATCACTGTTTTCTATTTCAACTGGCTAGTATAGGACTAATGTCCTACTTTCTTTCCAAAGACAATATAACAATATAAAACTTGCGTTGTATGGATTATTTTAGAATAACAAACTAATTTGCAATTGGAAGTGTTTACATATATTTCATACAAATAGTATTTAAACTGGGAGGCCAGAGATAGATCACAGACTGGATTTTTACATGCATAATGAAAATAGCCATAACAATTCATTCATTGTGTGTAAATAAAAAACTGTATTGTAGGTGGACAGCAGCACATCTAAAATAGAAATGGACTGTCCGTAAACTAAAGACGTGTTGCAGTGCAACTTCACAACTTTACTGGTAATAACAGGACCACATAAAAGGGCACCTAAGTTACACATCATCAGCTTTTTTTTGTTTTCAGGAGCTGTTTGTTGTGTGGTAATAGAAGCTCAAGCTCTGTTATCTGCTGTCACCTGATACATATATTATGCAAACAGTAGTATAGTGTGCCCCCCTGTGGGTGGTTGCTATAATCGACATGAAGCTTGGTGAATGGGGTTGCATTGGACAAATGCTTTTGTCCCACACTACCATTTACAGTCCTCTCCAATTATTCAGATTGAAGGGTTAATGCATCTCTTTACTATAGTCTGTCATGATGTCAGTTTGTTTTGATTCCTGTTCTTGTCTGTGTTTGTTTAATCTGGTAATTAGGTCAGGTCTATGTTGCGATGAGTTGGTTGTTCTGTTCTTGTTCTTGTTCTTGTTCTTGTTCTTGTTCTTGTTCTTGTTCTGGAGATTATTTTGTGAAGTTTGAGTTTAATTTTGAATAAAGCTGCTGCACTTGGATCGTGTTTCATGTCTGCTGCAACCACTGTGTAACAAAAGAACTGGTAACACTTTACGGTAAGGGTACATGAATTATCATGAATTCATGTATAAATTCATGCATGAAATATGCATTCATTCATGCATTAATATCTCATGAATCATCAGGAACTAACACGAGTTCAACGTTTTTCATTCATGACTTCATGGATGAACAACACCTTAATTAAAACATTAACTAAGATGAGTACATCATCATGAATTATGATTTATTACGCATGATCATGATGTTTTCTTTGTTCACACAAAAAATTGGTCTTTACCACCCATTGTGGATAAAGCTATGGTTATGGTACATGAATCATCATGAATTCATGCATAAAAAAGTATTAATTCATGCATGCAAGACTACTCTTCGAATTATTAAAGGAATGTACAAAAATCCACATTATCTAATGCATGCATACAGGCTAGAACAGTATATCAATTAATGTGAGAACTTTTTTTCTGAATTATGATCTGAGTTATCCAGCATGTTCATGTCTTCTTCATAGCCTGCAGGTAAATGGACAGACCCCAAAATTGGCCAATCACAGCACATAACATACGAATTCTGTTGGCATTCAAATACAGTAGTCATCATTAACTAAGCATTATTTATCAGTGACTTCATCATGTGTGTGGCCCCTCAACTAAAGTGGAGACTTGGTGCTTTGAAACACTGATGAACAATGTGGCATAACTGTGAAATGACATGAACATGAAAGTTCAAGCCTTTGCAAACAATGTACTGTGGACACAAATGGACTTTGATCTTAACTGTACTGCTTTATTCTTAAACGGTATAAATCAGTTAAAAACCATAAAGCTGTTTAAAAAAAAAGTTTCACAAACAGCTTGATCTCTATTTGGGTAAACAGTCACCTTTTAACGTATAAAGCTACTGATGTGACTCCTCCATATCATGAAATTGTAAAACAGCTTTATGGTTTTGTAAAGAGTTTTCAGATATACAGGCACTTAAAATAAAGTTCATGGTGTATACTGAATTCCTTCTCAGCTCTTTCCAGCTGTTGATTTAACTGGTTTATACCGTTTGGTTTCAGAATAAAGCAGTAAAGTTACATAACATTATTACGATTTTACAGCTAAAAAAACGTATGTTAAACTATTTACGAATATTTCATATCATAAAGATATCTGTATAATTTCCCTTTTACCATTTAATACATTATAAATGTAAGATCTCTTAACCCTAACTCCACACCTAAACATACCCATTTTATAGATAATATTAAAAGGATAAAACGTAATGGACAGATATGTGTAGGGAAATGGCAGCTTTATTAACAATGTAGTATTAAAAGATAGTTTGAGCCACTAATCCTACCCCTACCCCTAAACCTAACCATTTCTTAAAACTACGTAACTACAATTGTAAATTAAAACAACAGACAGACAATCACAATCATTTATTTATTGAGAAAATGTCAAAACCGGTACCAAAATTCGTTCACATGACGATGTGTCGCAGTCCTCTCTGGCAGTATATAATAATTATGTATGAGGTAACGTTACAGAGCAGAATTTAAGTTATTAATCCATGAAAATGTTAATCCGGTTTCGGTTTGCTGTTCGCTCTATGAAGGCGCGTGCGCTTCTCCATTTCAAATGTAGTACACCAACTTAAACACGGCATGTCGCAATCTGTGACGAAGCATGCGAGAGCCAATGAGCGTTTGATATCACTGCCGTAAAACATGTCGTAACGCTTCGGGCGCAATTTTTTAATTTGAATTCACCATGAGCGCGGGATTTGACGTTGACGGTCTCTGCTGAGAAATGGAGATGAAGATCACTCCCAGATAGCAGACGGATGTGGGCCACTTCAGGCAATGATGCGGCACTGCTGGCCTACTTATGGCCCGGACCAAATGTGTCTGAGCCTGAAGTGGCCCACATGTAAAATGGCAAATATGGCCCAAATATGTTAAATTACATGTGGGCCTTTTTAGGCAAAGATGCGGCACTCATGGCAATGTGTAATCTGAATGTGAGCCTAAAGTGGCCCATATTATAAACAATGAATATGGCCCAAATATCACAAACCAAATGTGGGCCACCTATGGCAAAACCGTGGCACAATCAACAATGACTAATCTGGATGTAAACCAAAAATGGCCCACATATGTTTCAGCAAATGTGGCCCAGTTTTCTTAAAACATATCTGGGCCAGTTTTGGCAAAGATATGGCTCAGTGAGCACTGGCTTATCTGAGTGTGAGCCAAAAGTGGCCCACATTTGATGCTCCAAATGTGGCCCAGTTATCTTAAAACACATCTGGGCCAGTTTTGGCAATGATATGGCTCAGTGAGCACTGGCTCATTTGGGTGTGAGCCAAAAGTGGCCCACATATGTATCAGCAAATGTGGCCCAGTTATCTTAAAACACATCTGGGCCAGTTTGGGCAAAGATATGGCTCAGTGAGCACTGGCTCATCTGGGTGTGAGCCAAAAGTGGCCCACATATAATGCTGCCCTGGGCCAGTTTGGTCTGGGCCAGTACTGGCTCATCTGGGTGTGAGCCAAAAGTGGCCCACATATAATACTGCAAATGTGGCCCAGTGATCTTAAAACACATCTGGGCCAGTTTGGGCAAAGATATGGCTCAGTGAGCACTTGCTCATCTGGGTGTGAGCCAAAAGTGGCCCACATATGATGATCCAAATGTGGCCCAGTTATCTTAAAACACATCTGGGCCAGTTTTGGCAATGATATGGCTCAGTGAGCTCTGGCTCATCTGGGTGTGAACCAAAAATGGCCCACATATGATGCTGCAAATGTGGCCCAGTGATCTTAAAACACATCTGGGCCAGTTTTGGCGAAGATATGGCTCAGTGAGCACTTGCTCATCTGGGTGTGAGCCAAAAGTGGCCCACATATGATGATCCAAATGTGGCCCAGTTATCTTAAAACACATCTGGGCCAGTTTTGGCAAAGATATGGCTTAGTGAGCACTGGCTCATCTGGGTGTGAGCCAAAAATGGCCCACATATGATGATCCAAATGTGGCCCAGTTATCTTAAAACATATCTGGGCCAGTTTGGGCAAAGATATGGCTCAGTGAGCACTGGCTCATCTAGATTTGAGCCAAAAGTGGCCCACATATGAGGCTCCAAATGTGGCCCAGTTATCTTAAAACATATCTGGGCCAGTTTGGGCTAAGATATGGTTCAGTGGCACTGGCTCATATGGATGTGAGCCAAAAGTGGCCCATATGATAAATAATGAATATGGCCCATATATCACAAGCCAAATGTGGGCCACCTATGGCAAAAACGTGGCACAATCGACAATGACTGATCTGGATGTAAACCAAAAATGGCCCACATATGTTTCAGCAAATGTGGCCCAGTTTTCTTAAAACATATCTGGGCCAGATTTGGCAAAGATATGGCTCTGTGAGCACTGGCTCATCTGGGTGTGAGCCAAAAGTGGTCCACATATAATGCTGCAAATGTGACCCATTTATCTTAAAACATATCTGGGTCAGTTTTGGCAAAGATATAGCTCAGTGAGCACTATCTCATCTGGATGTGAGGCAAAAGTGGCCCACATATGACATGGCAAATATTGCCCAAATAATTAATTACATTTTGGGCCACGTTTGGGAAATATATACGGCATATCAACGTGGCAAATATTCTTTGTGTTTCCCAAAAATTAAAACCTACGTGGTAAGTCCATTTCTGGATTGGATGCAACACTTCTGAAAATGGCTAATTTAGCTTAAAAGGGACAAAGTTTGAAACTGTAATGGCCTGAACATTTAACAATATTTTTTTGGTATGGATGGAGCAGACACTTATGCCCCGTCCACACTACTGCGTTTTAGCTGCGTATTTTAGAATTGATCTCCATCCACATTAAAACGACTGAAAACACGGATCACGTGACCATTCACCAACACTGGGCATGCGCGTGCCGGTGTAAACACAACTTCATTGATAAAATGATCCCACCATGCGCTGGTTCTTCCCGGGTTAACCTAAAACCGACGCTCCATGTACGGTCGATACTGCCACTGCACAAGGGAATTGTCACAGATCGCTCGAATAATAGCTTGCCTCCGGCGCATGCAGGCAGTTATATCATTGTAAAATGCAGAATTTACTTGGACAACAGCTGCTAGCAAAGATATACGCCATGACTGACGACACGCAATCATAGAGCCGAGCATGAGCCTCTACTACGTCATCGTTTCTAAAGTCGTCCGTTTTGACCCGTCCACACTAAAACGCACTCCGGAGATTCAAAACGAAAAACGGGTTGGCAGCGTTTCTAAACTTCTCTGTTTTGGGTCTCCGTTTTTGCCCTTTTGGACGGGAGGTGCAAACGGAGCAAAAGGTCTCCGTTTTTAAACGAAAACGCAGTAGTGTGGACGGGGCCTTAGGCTGGATGTGACGCTACATGTACTTACATCTATGACATATATGCTATTGCTAACATATGTTTTGTAGGTAGAGTGTCTAGAAAAGTTCAAGTGTCTAGGTTCAAAGTTATGAAGACTTTTTATGGTTTTGGGATGTGCAAGAAGATACTTTAGTTGCTGTTTGTGCAAAGCTTGGGGCACAATGATTTTGCCAAGTACATGCTCCTGTACCAATATATTTTGTTGTAACATAAATGTAACATGTAACATTTTGTAGCAATAACATTCCTGTCCATAAAAATAGTCCTAACTCTAACCCTAACCCTAAACCTACAATCAGAGGGAAATGATAATAACATTGATCTAAAAGCATGGTTGTAAGCCTAAACTTGACATAACTGCAAACTTCAAATCTAATTGGTCGAATGCTGTTCCAAGATCAACAAAGATGTTGAGCCAGGAACATGTTGTAGCCTACTCGGTGTAACCTTGCTTATCTTGCTAGCAGTGTCATCTAACTAGAGCAGACCTGGACAAACTTCCACTGGGGCCTCAAGATGACTTAAAATTATGACAAAACTATTATTTGGCTATTTTTATAACAAATGTACAGGATTTGTTGTGGAGAATATAAGGGGACATTGAGGTTGCGATTCACTGTTCCTAGGTGTGTCAAAGTGACCCCACAAAGGGAAATATTTTAAACTCCCTTAAAATATTTAAATATGTAAAATATTTTATATATATCTTCATCTTCATTTAATTGTATTTCATTTTATATATATATATATATATATATATATATCTTCATCTTCATTTAATTGCATTTCATCACTTATAGTGTCAATTAGTATTACAATTTTTTAATAAATATATATATATATATATATATATATATATATATATATATATATATATATATATATATATATATATATATATATATATATATATATAATATTTTATTCTAAATAAACCTTACATTTTTCTTACATTTCTGGCTAAATATAATTTACATTTATACAACTGTCATCTTTAGGCTATAAACAATCTTTATTAAAGATTAAAAAATGATAATACTAATTGACACTATAAGTGATGAAATACAATTAAATGAAGATGACAAATCAGCAGAACCTGCTATGAGAAAATATTATTTTTATATTTTTTCTTGAATACTTTTTCAAAGCCCTGCATTCATGACAAAATATTCCCACTTTTTTGCTGATTAGAGATCTATTATGTTTAAATATAATATTTACTGGATTTGCAGTTGTCTGTGAAGAAAAAAAATCTAACGGACGATTTTCCAGTTCACGGCCCTTTAAATTTAAACGATGCCGGAAAGCGCGAAAAAGGCGCTCAAAACCAAAACGTCAGAGGATTGTCAGGAGGATGGAGGACGGATACCGGTAGGCTACTGCAAAAAGTCAAGGTAAGACATAATAGATAAATGTTTCTTTTTGTTAGCGATTGCTTCGTTATATCAAGTTGGAGTCTGCATGTTGTGTTATATAGAGTCGATGGAATAATTTATATTCGAAGTTACATTATTTTGGCAGTTCAACTCTAAGCTAGATCGGTTGTCACGAATGCGAAATGAACAAGTATCGATTGCTCGGCGCGCAATAATACGTTACATTTAGATTTGCTCATGTTGCTCCCTATCACTCTCCCAACCTTTAGTCAGTTCTGCACGGTTAAAGTATTTATCTCGATCGTGTCTTATTTTGGCACAACAATGAAAAGATAAATAATATTATAGTGTAATTTGACATTCATGTTTATACATTGGACATAATACTGCACTAGTTGTTTTACTTTGTGACAGCAATGTTTCATTAACCCTAGTAATAATGCACAAATTAAAAAAAAAAAACTACATGCTTTTTCTTACAATAAAAGCTTTTATGAGATGATTACAAAGTAACAATAATAGATGTTTTGGGTTCAGGTAGACTATTTAAAAGTTGGTTCAGGTATTAGGCTATTCCTCTATGTATTTCACATTTTTATAATACCCTAGTAGGCTAATTATAAAATTAACGTCAGGTGGCTGCTTATGTTTTTTTTTTTTTTTTTGTCATTTACTGTTTTGAGTCAGGATGTTTTCACCTTAATAACATGTGTCAATGTGATTTGCTACACAAAACTGCTGGTGGGAATAAAATAGCCTACAGTTTAAAACACATCTAGTGCATTTGCTGCCAAAAAGCCCCTTTTTTTGTTTCATCTGACCATAGAATACGGTCCCTTTTGAAGTTCCAGTCGTGTCTGACTACTGAATATGCTGGAGTTTAATTTTAGCGGAGCAAGGAGGATTTTTCTTGAAACCCTCCCAAACAACATGTGGGGATGTAGGGGTTGTTTAATTTTTTTTTTTTTTAGGCTTTCTGACCCCAAGACTCAACTAATCTCTGCAATTCTCCATCTGTGACCCTTGAAGAGTCTTTGGCCACTCAAACTCTCCTCCTCACCGTCCATTAAGACAATATAGACGTCCTCTTCCAGGCAGATTCGTAACATCATTAGTTGATTGGAACTTCTTAATTATTGCCCTGATGGTCAAAATGGGGATTTTCAATTCTTTAGCTATTTTCTTAGAGGCACTTCTAGTCACCCTGGTGTGTTAAAAAAGATCAATATTAATGGGAATATACTTCTGAGATATTTTACTCGTAAACAAAATCTAGAGGTGCCAATAATTGTGGCCAATGTGTTTTGGAGATAAACATTTATTTCATAATGTGATTTCCATTTTTTGACGCAGTCCGATCTTCCTAGCAGGCATCAAACTTGTTCCTTTTGGACATCTGGAAGCAAAGAGTGTCCTTGGCCATGGCCAAAATGTTCTTTACATTGGCGCTGGCTAACTATGCATTAACTATGCGCTAATGCTTGTGTTACCTAATTGGGTCCTAAGATTTTAAAAGTTGTGTAGTCCATCCTTGCATTTACAATGTTATATTTTTTTAGGAACTGACAGAAACAACAGACTGACAGCTGCGGCCACCGATCAAGAGATCGAATCATTTATTAAAAAAATGGCTTCATCTTGCAAGTGACCGAGACGGAGGGAGAAGAGAAAGAAAAACGGAGGAGGGTCCAAGACCAGTAAGTCAGTTACATTGTGTTTTTGCTATTGTGTATAATACCATGGTCTGTCTGAATACTTTATTCTGATTGGTTGCAAAGTGTAGCCATTTGTAACACTTTACAAGTTAACATTAGTTAACTACTTTAGTTAACATGTGGCATGAACAATTCTTCTACAGTATTTATTAGGGTACGGTACATGTATTCGTATTGAACCGAAACGGTACGGGCGTCATGGTTCGGTGCATGAATATACACGGAAAATACACGGTATAAAAATAAATAAAACTTGCGTGCAAATTAATTAATGTAATGCAGAACTACTGTTAGATACGCGGGTTCTTTAGGGACACCTAATCTGTAGCTCCGCCTTAGCTCTGAAGCTCTGTGTCTATAATGAACAGGCTGCGATGTCAAGATTGCAATGCTGGAATATGTTGTGTGCGTGCGTGTGTGAGAGAGAGATCGAGGCGTGGGCGCGATCGAACAGTGTAAACATAAAAACATACTCCATCATTTTGTTCATACAGGACATCATTCAAACTGCAAAGTGTTTACTTATATTTGTGTACACTCGCAATAAAACACAACATTGTGCTTTTGTCAAACTGTAAACTCTTGTCAAACTGTAACCTACAACTGTCACCCAACCAAAATCTCTCTCTCTCTCTCTCTCTCTCTCTCTCTCTCTCTCTCTCTCTCTCTCTCTCACACACACACACACACACTGTTTAAAAGCAAAAAATATTTATCCAACCCCATTTAAAAACAGTCAGTGGGTGCCATCTTTTGGTCATTCATCATATTGCATTGGTTTTCATTTCTTGTCCTAAAAATAAACAGAGCAGTAATCTGTTTATTTTTAAGTTACACATTCTACATTGATTAAAAAAAGAAAATCATGTTTTTAATGGTAGAATACAGAAATAAATTATGTATAATTAACATGAGAATAAAGTTAGTGTTCATAAAAATTTTAAGGAAAACAAATATATTGATCTGAAATGTAGCAAATTTATTTTAAATTCATTCAGGTACAATTACAAAACACATCTCAAGTTCTTTTTGTCTTTTTATTAATTTAATTAATAAACTAATTATATAAAACTATTGTCAGTGCACTACAAATAAACTGGTTCTATGCCTTTACTTTATTAATAAAACATTTTTTAAAAAATACAAGGCTTAAAGGAGAACTCCGGTCAATTTTAACATTGAGCTAATTTTTTTGTAAATTTGGAGTGCTGTCAATACAGAGAACAACGACAAAAATCAGTGTTGCCTACACCGTGTTATCCTCTTTAAAATTTGCACCCTGTTGATTTAAATGGGGCAAGTTTTAAACCTGCTTTTAGCCTCTTAACATCCTTGATGTGTCATTACAAGTGCACAGCTAATGTGAGTGATTCCTTCAGAGTGAACACGGGTGGATCTGACTGCAGTAGATGTGAAAGATATGAATAAAAGTGATGTTATTTCAGCCAGTGCACATACCTGTATTTACATCCTGTTTTCGGTCGAAGTCCACAGTAGTCGATTGTCGAGTTCACACGCGTGATCATAGGTAACTAATAGGGCTGTCACTTTTGTGAAAAAAACCTGTTCGATTTTTGAGACATATGTGTTCATTGAATCGATTGTAAAATCGATTTTCCATGTCTAAAGACATTTCCATTTTAAACGCCAAATATGGGCAAATCCACGGACAACTAACAGGCATTAGGACGAACGTAAAGAGGGCGCTTGAGACGCGCACAAGTCAGCAATATTCCTGTTGATTTATTGGCGTGAAGTTTCATGCACAATGACAAACAGGAGTGCAACATTCTCGAAAAGCAATAAGCAGAGTGGACTGCCATAACATCAATGAAAAACATTACTGCAGTCTTCAACATGACTGTGTTTATGGTTAGAAAAGTCAAACAAATGTTACCTACGTGGCGATTGTTGACCATAGCCTGTATCTGTATCTGTATGCATGACACTGTCTGAATACCGGCAGAATTCACATTTTTGTAGTAAAAATAGAAACATTATGCAGAAGTATAATGTGTGTTTGTCAGAGTTGCTGTGTGACGCGCGTTCGCTGCGGGCGTATCGTGACGAGCTGGACGCATTCCGAGAAAAGACCGTTAAAATTGATTCCCTATTTTCGTTTTCGAAACTTGTGTTGGTTGGTCCGATCGATTGTGGAATCGATTTTCGAACGTAAAGTGACAGCCCTAGTAACTAAGCAACAGTGGAGAATAAATTCACTTGCCCCATTGAAGTCAACAGGGTGCAAATTTTAAAGAGGATAACACGGTGTAGGCAACACCGATTTTTGTCGTTGTTCTCTGTACTGACAGCACTCCAAATGTACAAAAAAATGAGCTCAATGTTAAAATTGACCGGAGTTCTCCTTTAAGACATTTATTTTCCTTTGGTGGTACAGCCTACAGACATGCACAAGAAAAAAAATTTGCTTTCTACATTTTTGTTTTGCTTTTCCCTCCATTGTACAGAACTCGTACCGAACCGTGATGTCCGAACCGAGGTATGAACCGAACCATGACTTCTGTGTACCGTTCCACCCCTAGTATTTATTAATAGTAATTAATGCTAATTGTGATGCTTACTAATGCATTACTAAAATCAAAAGCTGTATTTGTTAACATTAGTTAATGCACTGTGAACTAACATGATCAAACAATGATTGACTGTAACTTTAAGAAAGCTTAATACATAATGTAGCCTAGTTAATGTTAGTTAATACTAGTTAATACATTAACTAATGTTAACAAATAAGACCTTACAGTGTTACCAAACCGTTTAATGCACTGGTAGTTCCAGTCCATTTATTCATCATTCAATATTAATGTGCTGCTTTGATTAAAGCACAGAGACAGCCGTTTTTAAAACTTGCAGCTTCACTATTAGTAAATAGACGGTGTATAGACGCAGGTAATTCCTGAACGCATCTCTCACTACAGTGCCTGCTTTTTTTGTTTTGTATTTATTTATTTTATTTTTTAATAATATTTTGTTTAGGGCTTTTTAATTTAATTTGGCTTCTAAGTAGTTGTGTGTGTGTTTGTTTTGTACTTCAACACTATTGTATTATCAGCGTTCTGTTACTGATTCAACAGTTTTTTTTTTTCATTTGTGTATCCAATAAAGGCTTGCAAGATTGCCATGATGCAGATGGGCCCAGTCAAGGAGGTCAAATTCAATAATTTTGGATGGATCAATTTGCTAAATTTTTGTAGTGTGTTAACTTCTGTGTTGTCTGTTTTTTTTTTTGTTTTTTTTTGGATGACCAAGGCTACTGGAAACATGTTTTGTTTTTATTTAGTTTTTACTATGCTTTCTATGCATATATTGTGTTTGTTTATTGTTGGTGTTTTTTTTGTTTAGATTGCTTTCCAGTTTTGAAAATGTGGGTTGGGTTGTTCTTTGGCAATATTAATAAATGTTTAAATGTTTTCAGAAATGTGTTTGAATCATCTGTTGTAACTTATCTTAACATAAAGCATTTTTACATTTCTCTTTTCTGTATGTTGGATATTGTTGATGCAGAGTTCACTTGTCAGTGATATTCAGTCACTGAGTTTCCCAAAGTTTTAATGGCACAGCATGTACACACAAAAACACACATTTAAGGCTTATTTAGTTAATTCTTGGCTAATATGTGGCTGAACAAATGGCCTGCTTGTGGCCCAGATCTGTTAAACAGGAGTGGACCACCCAAGTGCTATCATTTCAGGTGTCATGTATTGTATACATACAAGGTGTCTAATCTGGGCCCGAATTAAAATGAACTGTGGCTCAGATTTGTGCCAGTTCTGCTTCATTTGTTTTGTTTATGGCTGACATGTGGCATTGCTATGGCTTAATTGTGGCCCAAATCTGGCAAACAGGAGTGGACCGCCCAAGTGCCATCATTTTCATCTGGCTCACATACCGCATGGAATGATGGCACATGGGTGGTCCGCTCTTGTTTGCCAGATTTGGGCCACAATTAAGCCATAGCAATGCCACATGTCAGCCGTAAACAAAACAAATGAAGCAGAACTGGCCCATATCTGGCCTAGACACCAAAGTTGCTGTGGCCCAGATCCGGCCCACACTTGACACTTTCATCTGGCCCACATACCGCGTGGAATAATGGCACTTGGGCGGTCCGCTCCTGTTTGCCAGATGTGGGCCACAATTAAGCCATAGCAAGGCCGCATGTCAGCCGTAAACAAAACAAATGAAGCAGAACTGGCCCATATCTGGCCCAGACACCAAAGTTGCTGTGGCCCAGATCCGGCCCACACTTGACACTTTCATCTGGCCCACATACCGCGTGGAATGATGGCACTTGGGCGGTCCGCTCCTGTTTGCCAGATGTGGGCCACAATTAAGCCATAGCAAGGCCGCATGTCAGCCGTAAACAAAACAAATGAAGCAGAACTGGCCCATATCTGGCCCAGACACCAAAGTTGCTGTGGCCCAGATCCGGCCCACACTTGACACTTTCATCTGGCCCACATACCGCATGGAATGATGGCACTTGGGCGGTCCGCTCCTGTTTGCCAGATGTGGGCCACAATTAAGCCATAGCAAGGCCGCATGTCAGCCGTAAACAAAACAAATGAAGCAGAACTGGCCCATATCTGGCCCAGACACCAAAGTTGCTGTGGCCCAGATCCGGCCCACACTTGACACTTTCATCTGGCCCACATACCGCGTGGAATGATGGCACTTGGGCGGTCCGCTCCTGTTTGCCAGATGTGGGCCACAATTAAGCCATAGCAAGGCCGCATGTCAGCCGTAAACAAAACAAATGAAGCAGAACTGGCCCATATCTGGCCCAGACACCAAAGTTGCTGTGGCCCAGATCCGGCCCACACTTGACACTTTCATCTGGCCCACATACCGCATGGAATGATGGCACTTGGGCGGTCCGCTCCTGTTTGCCAGATGTGGGCCACAATTAAGCCATAGCAATGCCGCATGTCAGCCGTAAACAAAACATATGAAGCAGAACTGGTCCATATCTGGCCCAGACACCAAAGTTGCTGTGGCCCAGATCTGGCCCACACTTGACACTTTCATCTGGCCCACATACTGCGTGGAATGATGGCAAGTGGGCGGTCCGCTCCTGTTTGCCGGATCTGGGCCACAGCAACTTTGGTGTCTGGGCCAGATGTGGGCCAATTTGGCTTCATTTATTTTGTTTATGGCTGACATGCGGCATTGCTATGGCTTAATTGTGGCCCACATCTGGCAAACAGGAGCGGACCGCCCAAGTGCCATCATTCCACGCGGTATGTGGGCCAGATGAAAGTGTCAAGTGTGGGCCGGATCTGGGCCACAGCAACTGTAGTGTCTGGGCCAGATATGGGCCAGTTCTGCTTCATTTGTTTTGTTTACGGCTGACATGCGGCATTGTTATGGCTTAATTGTGGCCCAAATTTGGCAAACAGGAGCGGACCGCCCAAGTGCCATCATTCCACGCGGTATGTGGGCCAGATGAAAGTGTCAAGTGTGGGCCGGATCTGGGCCACACCAATTTTGCTATCTGGGCTGGATAAAGGGCTGCATTTGGATCTATTTCTTGCAAACAACGTATGGATTCTAAAGATTTGGATCACATTAAGCTAATAAAATTGATTTCTTTTGTGAATTTATGTTGTGTTTTAGTGTATTATGTGTCAAAATATTAATGCCACGATTTTAATATGCATAAGTTAAATAGGAATACGCCTAAATTTGTACGTCGTTGTTTGTATAAGTTGTTTATAAGTAAATAAATTACGTTTTTGTGCTGTCCACTGTCAGTATTATACATTTCTGTGTGTATAAAACATAAATAAATGTACGTATGGTAGAACTACACTTTACGTAAAAATACACAGTATTCTCATTAGATCACGTTGCAAGTTAAGATCAAAGTCCATTTGTGTCCACAGTACATTGTTTGCAAAGGCTTGAACTTTCATGTTCATATTCATGTCATTTCACAGTTATGCCACATTGTTCATCAGTGTTTCAAAGCACCAAGTCACCACTTTAGTTGAGGGGCCACACACATGATGAAGTCATAGATAAATAATGCTTAGTTAATGATGACTACTGTATTTGAATGCCAAAAGAATTCGTATGTTATTGCTGTGATTGGCCAATTTTGGGGTCTGTCCATTTACCTGCAGGCTATGAAGAAGACATGAACATGCTGGATAACTCAGATCATAATGGAAACACATTGTTCATCAGTGTTTCAAAGCACCAAGTCATCACTTTAGTTGAGGGGCCACACACATGATGAAGTCATAGATAAATAATGCTTAGTTAATGATGACTAGTATTTGAATGCCAACAGAATTCGTATGTTATGTGCTGTGATTGGCCAATTTTGGGGTCTGTCCATTTACCTGCAGGCTATGAAGAAGACATGAACATGCTGGATAACTCAGATCATAATTCAGAAAAAAAGTTCTCACATTAATTGATATACTGTTCTAGCCTGTATGCATGCATTAGATAATGTGGATTTTTGTACATTCCTTTAATAATTCGAAGAGTAGTCTTGCATGCATGAATTAATACTTTTTCATGCATGAATTCATGATGATTCATGTACCATAACCATAGCTTTATCCACAATGGATGGTAAAGACCAATTTTTTGTGTGAACAAAGAAAACATCATGATCATGCGTAATAAATCATAATTCATGATGATGTACTCATCTTAGTTAATGTTTTAATTAAGGTGTTGTTCATCCATGAAGTCATGAATGAAAAACGTTGAACTCGTGTTAGTTCCTGATGATTCATGAGATATTAATGCATGAATGAATGCATATTTCATGCATGAATTTATACATGAATTCATGATAATTCATGTACCCTTACCATAAAGTGTTACCAAATTGTTCAGACTGCGCCAGGGAACACGCTCACTCAAGGACCACATCAGAGATTTTTTGGACATTTCAATTTCCACAAACCTCCCGGATTATGTTTTGATTGACTTTTTCTGCCATGAACTAAACCATTTACTTCAATACCTTCTAGTCCGTAATGGTCCTCGAGCATCCCTGAGCACATTATTGGATTACGCCCTTCTTCTACGTCTCTCAACCTTTACCGTGCGGGAAGTGACACCTGAGCCCTCAGCCCTCAGAGTCCAGTGAAGGCTCCAGCCCCTGACCAGAGTCCTGTGATAGCACCAGTCCATGACCAGAGTCCTGTGATGGCTCCTGCCCCCGACCAGAGCTTTGCCCAGTGCCCACTTGAGCCGTTCCAGAGTCCTCCCTAGCCCAGACACCTCCCAATAATTTTTTTTTACTGGCTATACGTCTCCAGCCACAGTGGCCAAGCCTGGCTCCCATGGCAAGGCCACGAAGGCTGATCCTCCTTGGCCACTGTCAGCGCAGTCCTGACTCCCTAAACTCCCTGAGCCACCCTGGAGGCTGGGGGTGTTCTGTCATGATGTCATTTGTTTTGATTCCTGTTATTGTCTGTGTTTGGATAGTTTGGTAATTATAGGTCAGCTCTATGTTGTGTTGAGTTGGTTGTTCTGTTCTTGTTCTGGAGATTATTTTGTGAAATTTAAGTTTGTTTTTGAATAAAGCTGCTGCACTAAGATCCTGTTTCATCTCTGGTGCAACCACTGTGTAACATAGTCAGAGGTGAATAAATAAGAATGGACATAGGATCCCATTCTTATTCCACCCTCCCCAACCACTTATTGGGGTTTCAAGTTGGGTTTAAGCTCATCTCTGATTCCCAATGGGTATTGACCCTGGTGATTGAAAGTTTCAGGACATGTGAAAGTAAAAAATGATGTCCCATATTCTTGTTTGTCTCCCTCCCATTTTTCCCCTTTGGGTGGTGCCATTTCTGGAGGTTGTAGCCTGCTCTTCTCACTAACTTGTCAGAGAAGTCAGAGAAGTTTGCAGGCACCCTTTGGTTGGCTGCTCCCGATGAGCCTCTCTGGACAGAATTTGTGATGCGATCTGGGAAAACCCGTCGGATGTCGCGCTGGGCCGTTTTCAGTAAATTCCAAAATAGTTTGAATGTCATTTTTTTTGTCAATTTTTTTTCCATTAAATTATTATTCTATAACATCTTTTCTCTTATCTCTGAAAATATCTTGGCAAAATTCCCTTGTTTAGTGCAGAAAAACAGCGATTTATAGTGTCAAGCTGAAAATACTCTCTTTCTCTAATGCATTCTATGCGACCATTTCTCTAACGCCCGGCAGAGGTGAAAAAAAAACAATCGCCGTATATCCCATACATCTGTCCGTCCCTTAACACTACAAAGATAGTTTACCTTTAAAATAAACCACATACATGTACAGTGAATGTGTATAGTGCGCATTTCGCGGCAATCCTGTTTAAACTATAACGTAACGCAGTTTTATAACAGTCGCGAGATGGACAAGAAGCGTCTCGACGGTGACAGTTAATTAAACCTGTTTTTCTCAAAATTCCATTCCAGAAAATCATAGCGATCGGCCGACTTCAGATAAACATAACTTTTGCTACCAACAAGCTATGATAAAAATAAAAACAGATTTGGAAAGGGATTGATACCAGCTTCCATATGATATCAAAACCTGTAATAGGTAAAATTTCACCATGTGGTGGGTTTTCCCAGATCGCATCACATTTGTTCTGCTTGGGACACTTTGCTTTTGACTGAATAATTTTGAAAAGTAATTTAATCTCATGCAACCCATTGTGAAGGCATTTCCTCAGAATGACATAGTGGGTATTGTGTTCCCCATAGCATCAACACCAAGACGCAGCGAAGAAGTTCCACTCTGAAAGGGAACGTCTTAATTGCATCTTGTTGCCATACTTTTGGACATGCCTGCACATCTCATTCAAATAAAAGAGTTCATGACATGTAACTTGGGCACCCTTTTATGTGCATGAGTGCTTAATGTGTGACGTCATGGATTGCCACACTGTAAAAAGTGAATAGTTGGATCAACTTAAAAAAATTACTTCAATTGGTAACACCTAAAGAAATTAAGTTTTCTCAACTTAAATGATCACGTTTTATCGTGAAAAACTTGAGAATTTAAGTTGAGAACACTTAATTTCTTTAGGTGTTACCAATTGAAGTAATTTTTTTTAAGTTGATCCAACTGTTCACTTTTAGATTTGCGTGTGTTTACACATTTAGTCACCGGTCATTTCGAGGGCATTTCCAATCGCGTCAAAACCAAGAAGCAATGTCTCATTCCCCTTCTTAGGGAACCTGGTTGATAAATCATTGCTTTTGATACATTTTAAAAACATTTTCTATGTGCTAATAAACGTTGACTTGCACTAAGGTCTGCAAAATTAAAATAGCCCTTTAAAAGTGAAAAACAGTTCACAGCCACCCTCGTCTGTTCACTGACCGTCTGATGGTGCACACAAAGCTTTGATAAGACTAACTGAAAGAAACTTCTTGCAACAATGTCATAAATGGTATTACCATTTTTGGTGTTGTTGGTTTACTCGATGCTGAATCAGTTCTGCCTTCCTCCTGGGTCTCAACTGCATTAACAATAATCACAGATATGTTTTTTTTTTAAATGTGTGTCTTAAAAAAACATAAATATTTGTACAGATGAATTGCTTGCTCTCCTTACCTGTTTTTCTACATTTCTTACAGATGCAGCACATCGCGACTATAACAACAATGATCAGAGATCCAGCAGCAGCAGCAGAGATCAACACTATGTACAATAAAGGTAGGCCTTGATCTGTTATGGACAAAATGGAATTGAATGTGTCTGATCTATAATAAAATCAGAGAGCAACTCTGTAAATTAACACTAATATCAGCAGTGCTGACGTACCTTCACATGTGTGACAGAGTTGAGTGATGTTGAGATGTGTAGTCTGGTTGCTGTCGGGATTGTTCAGCACACAGCTGTAGGTGTTTTTATCCTGATATTCCACCTCCAGAGGTAAAGAGAGACTGATGTTGAGATCACACACACTGATGCTGAACAATACACTGGTTGCTTTGTACCAGGAGAGAATCACATCACTTACATTCAACACTGAACATAGCAATGTACAATTTGATGATGATGAAGAGCAATCTCTGGTAATGTTAGGCGTGACGGGAGGAGCTGGAAAACATGAGAGAATAAACAGAAATATATTAAATGATTAAACATTTCAATATGTATATAGTTAAAGGAACATTCAGAGTTCAGTATGAGTTAAGCTCAGTCAACAGCATTTGTGGTGCATGATGTTGATGACTTCAAAAATATTTCCACTTGTCGAGCAGAAAAGCAAAAATCTGGGTTATAGACAGACTTTTAAAATGGAAGCAAAATGAGTCAATCTGTACACATTAAAATACTCACAACACAAAACACTAAACGGATTGTCGATTAAGCTTAACTTGTACTAAACCCCAAATATTCCTTTAATAATACTTGAACGTTTTAATAAAAATCTCTACTCACCATATACAGAAACGCTAAATGTTTTTGATGACAGTTTTGCTCCACTAATCTTTACTTCATAGAGCCCAGTATGTAAAGTTGTGATGTTTGTGATGGTCAGAGATCCAGTTTGATCATCCAGCTTCAGTCTGTCTCTGAATCTCCCATCAGGAACATCATCATATGTGGAGGAGATTCCAGCAGCTCTACTGATTTCAGCTATCAGAGAGTTTTTAACTCCAAATGTCCACAGTATATCATCGTCTTCACGTATTTTAACATCAGTGTTTACACTCTTAGAAAGAATGTGTCAAAAATGACACAACCTGTGTTAAATTTTAACACATCCGTGGGTGAGCTCCAGGACTACTAGATTTGTGTTAATTTCAACTCATTCACTGTGTTAATGAGTTTAACACACTAAATGTGTCAGAAAGGTTAACATAAAAGATGTGTAAACATGTGTAAAATATGTGTAAAAGATGTGTAAACATGTGTAACATTACCACATTATGTGCTATCCTTGGCTACACACACTGTGTTAAGAAAGGTATCTAAAATCCTAAATCCTAAACAAAATAAGCATTTGACAAAATAAAGTCTGTGGTTGATTATCTTATTTATTATGACTGACATATCAACAATTAAATTCAATCCAGAATAGAACAATACAATTTAAAGCAGTCAAAAAGGAAATGTCCAACATAGGATAAAACAGTTATTTTCTCAATCTCATTAGGTAACATGACACACTTCCCCACCTTCAAAATAATTTCACTTATTTCCAAAACATTTTTGGCTTGATGTACATTGGTGGCCAAGTTTAGAAAATATTAAGCATTTTAATGTTTTTGAAAGAAATCTCTTATGCTCACCAAATATTTTATTTGATACAAAAGTACAGTAAAAACAGTAAATATTGTGAAATATTATTACAATGTAAAACAGCTGTTTTCTATTTGAATATATTTAAAAAATATTTTATTCATGTGATCAAAGCTGAATTTTCAGCATCATTACTCCAAGTTTTCAGTGTCACATGATCCTTCAGAAATCACTCTTATACGATGATTTGATGCTCAAGAAACAGTTCTCATTATTAGTATCAATGTCTGAACCACCCAAGAGGACGTTTGACTGACATGTAACGCAACCAATCACAGTTCGTTTTGTTCTGCGTCATGTTTAGGGGCGTGATAATATATGATGTTGATGTCCCTACAATAACAGACTGGCTGCATCTAATAAATTATTCATTCAAGAACGTTAAACAATGGAGCCGCGAACTTCAAGTACTTTTGAAAATCCAGTGTTTAGTTGATCCTGGTAAGCGCTCATTGTCACAGTTGTAAGCACAATAGCATTCTTCTTCCACGAGGGGTTTTGGTGTCACGCCATTTGTTTCCAGGCGAACCGATAAAGAACACGACACTCACATCTCCCGAACATCCTGTAGAATTCAACCAATCAGATCGCGACTTTGAAACTCCTGAAGTGTTTCCAGAAAAGTGTGACATATGCATCAGTCCCCTGTTTCCTGGATGCAAACGTGTCCACCAACACAAATGTGCTCAGTTCTTCTTCAGAGAAGATCGCAGTTCCAACACTATATAAAAATATAATAGGGAGAGAGAGAGAGGAGAAAATTACACAAGCATCAAATTGTTTTTAATCTCCATCATACTATAATTCAGAATATATATATTTGTAAGTAACACCCTTTTGTCAGCACATTCAAACATTTCAGTTGAACTGTAAACTAAATTATGCCAGATTAAATTTTAATACTTACATTTCCTTAATTCTCTCCAAAAATGCTGAGATTCGTAGGCTTAACTGCAATCAGGGATTTAGGCTAGCCAATTTCAACTTGTTTGCAGTGAAGGGACAGCTGTTTGAGACAAATACACAGTAAGATACATGATGCAAGAAATCCCCATGTGATGATCTTTTTCTTTCCCTCGGTAGTTAACCTACCTGTGCGCTGATAGGCTATGCTTATTAGGCACCTTCCTGGTCAGGTCGGACTCCTTGGCCTAATAATAGATCAAAAGAATGCAAAAATAAAAACTTAAGTTGTTTAGAATGCTTGATTTGATATGAATTAATGATTTAGTGAGTTTTACTGCAATGCTTACCTGAATAAATTAAATCTGGTGAGACTGAACAGGTGGTCGGTGGAAAATGGTCCATCTTCTGATTGGTTCATTTGCTGTGTAATAAATATTAGACATAATGCAAAGGTCACTTATTTTATATAAAGTTAGCACATGTAACGTTATTGTATGCTAACAGTTAACGTTACCTAGCCTGCACATCACTCAAGAGCACTTATGACATATTGCTAATCATTTCAGCAAACTTTCAAATCCACTACTACGATTACATTTTATACGTAACGTTAATCAAATTAATAAAGAGTAGACGATTTTTAAAACACCCTTACAAATAACATTTTGTGTATTGTAAATCGAGTAGCACTGTAAGTTACAATCTAGGTGCGGTCACGTTTAGCTACCATTGCTTGGCGAAATTTTGCGTGTAAAATCCATTAATAAAGGTCTCTTCATTATCTGGAATTTCGTGTGAAAGTGGAAAAAAATTATGCCGATTTTGAATCGGGGTTTCCACGCAAATTCGCAGCATTGGTCAACATAAAGCTAACTTTACTTGGTTTAGCCGTTCTTCACCTAACTTTAACTGCTAACGTTACACTATTGACAAAAGTCGAGTTTTTTGCCCGCAAAATCTCGTCGTAACCTAGCTTTTAAGCCAGTATTAAAATAACAGTAGCAGGAAATATTGTTTTTGAAAATGAACATGAGTAAAAAAAATAATTCAAGTACAGCTTACCTCAAGAACCTTGAGCATCACCGGCGTGATTCGGCGCGAATCATCTCCTCCCTGGTAAAGAGGTGGTTTTCACGAACAGTTTTGACGCGAGGGGTAGTCGATAACGAAGTGATAAGGTACATGTTTTATTTTCAACAATATAGTAAAAACAAAATAGTTGCTGTCGTTAACAGACTTTTATCTACTAACGTTAACGTTACTGAACTGCAACTGACTGGAACTGGATTATGTTCACTCAAAAGTCACCTTATTGGTTGGTTCAGTTTGACTAGCTAATTTAAATAACGGTCGCGTTATAAAAATTAACACATTAAAATGTGTAAGCACATCAGTCTACTCATAATGTGTTAAATGCTTTGAGTAAATACCCAAGTTGTGTAAACTTTAAACTACACATGGATATGTGTAAAATAGATTATTTTTTTATACACAGTTTTAGTTAATATTGACACAAAATGTGTAAATTAGAGTGTTACACATAATTTGTGTAATTTTTCTACACATTCCTTCTAAGAGTGTAGAGTGACAGAATCTCCCTCCATCACTGACACTGAATCACCAAACACACCTGGAGAACAAGAACAGATGTTCCACAGATTAATGGTCATGTTGGTTTACTAAGCATCAAATCAGCTGTTGTCAGTAACTTGTAAAAGTGAACTAAAGGACAGGGTCAGAGACGCAAAAGAGATTTAAAGGTGACATACAGACAGTGTCAAAAATATTTTTTTATCTTTAATGTGTTTTAAAGCTATCTGCTAGTAGAGCAATTTGAAGGTAGATGAAAATTGAATTACAGTAAAACTACAAGTTTAATTCTGCTTGACACTTTCAATAGTTTCATATTTTTATATTCAGCTCATTATAACACACTCACAGAAACCTGAATTTAAAAGTATATCTCACAATAATGTGTTTGATTTAATTTATGTAACAAGAACAGCAAATGAAAATACTCTAAACTATTATCAACTGTAACAGCAGCATTATTACTGAGAAACGGACAGAAATTAGGCCATAAAAATATATTTGTTACTTACTAATCAGACGGCAGAAGCACAAACAGAACAAAACAAGCATGTGAAACATTGTCTTCAATTGTTCAGTGAAACGGCTGACCTAAAAAGACTATCTACTGATAACCATCATCTGGTATGTGAATACTCTCACGGTCTGACTTTCGTATTTCACACATACACACACACACACACACACACACACACACACTGAATGTGTTAAGAACCTATATATAAATCATATAACTTTTCTTCTGACATTTGTTAAGACATTATGCTGTTTTTTTTTATTATTGGAAAACAATCTTTATCAATTGGAAAACATTCATATAATTCAACACTGATAGTTTCTGAAAGGTAGTTTCTGACATAAAAGTAGAAATGTGTAAAATTGCGTAAATATTATAGATTATTCAACATAAGTTTCATGGTACAATAAATCTTATGGATTTTACAATGGTTTTATAATCATATAGACCATCCACCATCTCACATGGTTGCCAGTCATATAAAGTGTGCCATGAGCAGCTCAGCTTCAAACTGAAACCTGCAGTGGTTGTTCTTCTGCAATCTGGTGTGATATCTTTGACAAAGATCTTGTACATCACAGTGGCTATTTTTTTTTTTTTTTTTATATCTGTGTTTAATTTGTATGTTAAGGTTTTCTTCTCACGCTGTGGTTTTAAACCTCACAGTCTGACTTCTTTCCTACACAGAACAGAAAAGAGAATGCATATAAAATATCTGACACATTTGTAGCTACTAAACAATTATCTTTTATGTTGTCAGGTGTGATTGCAGTAGATCGCAAAATGACAGAAAAAAAAAAAAAAACTTTAATAAAATAAATCAAACAGGAAACACACAGGAGCTCACAAGGAAACAGCATAGAAACAACCATGTAAAACAACGATGACACTGAACAAAGGACTGTGGGAACAGAATGCTTAAAGGGGTGGTTGATTATAATTTCACTTTTTTAACTTTAGTTAGTGTGTAATGTTGCTGTTTGCGCATAAACAACATCTGCAAAGTTACAACGCTCAAAGTTCAAAGCAAAGGAAGATATTTGCTTTTAAATCAATCCTTTTTTTAAGCACTACAACAAACGGCTGGTAGGGACTACACAACATCCCTCCCAGGCTAGCGACATCACTAACCCTAAAATTTGCATAAACTCCGCCCCCTGGAACAGCAGTCCATGTTGAGAAGAGGAAGAGTTGTTGTAGTCGAGCACATTTGTGAGTCTGCTCAAGCTGTCGCATCCATCTTTTCACATGCAATACAGTACATAACACAAATGCAATAGCATGTCACTCTGTATGCATCTTACAACAGTTCCCACATGATCAATTTTATAGATTATCATGACAGAATATGCTAATCAAAGATTTGAAGATCACATCAGCAACATAAAATCACCAACTAACCGTTCAGAAACGTCCTGTTGCATTCTACATGTTGTCATGAGTCTCTCCATCATTGTCCCACTCCAGTTTAAACATTTCTGACATTTTAGTGCTTGTCTGTGTCGGAGCTGCTGACACACACGAGCTGTTGAAGCTCCACCCTCCGTTCCGGGAGCAGCAGCTCATTTACATTTAAAGGGACATACATTAAACAACGCGTTTTTACTGACCCTCAAAAAGGGACAATTTTATTATGCTATAAAAAATATCTGTGGGATATTTAGAGCTATAACTTCACATACACGCTCTGGGGACAACATAAACTTATTTTACATAAAGTAAAAAGGGGCATTGTACCACCCCTTTAAATACACAGGGAGTAATCAACAGAACTAGAAACAGGTGTGTAACAATCAGTAACCATATAAACTTATTAGGAAAACAGATGGGCAGTCAGGCAGGGAAAACCAAAACTAAAACACAAACAAACCAAACATGTATCTGACTTTACACCCCCGTCTTTAAGAAAGCATCTCCACGTGGTGTAACGCTAAAAAATGGATGGAGGGTGGGGGCTCTGAAGGCGAACGAAGAGCTAACCTCCATGGTGGAGATGATGGAGGGAGGAGACAGGAGGAGACTGCCTTCACATACTGTCCGAGCAGAACCTGGCGACCGAGCGACAGTGGTGGAGATGGGAAAAGTGGAGATTCAAGCAGAGCCGAGGAGATGATGAAACCAGGCAACATCGAAGGACCAAGGTGGAGCCGTGGTGACGAGAGGCTGAGATGGAGTCAGGGTGCTGGAGGACTGAGGCAGAGTTGTTAGGACCGAGGACCAAGGTGGGGTTGGAGGAAAGGGGGAGCCCGACAGAGCCAAAGAGGTAGAGGGATTAGGTGTACCGGAAGGATTGGAAGTCTGTAGCATAGGCAGAGCAACAACTGACCAAGGTGCAGCCAAAGGAACGGGGGGGCCCAATGGAGCCGTAAGAACTAATGTCCCAGGTGGAGCTAGTGTGACCAGACGTCCTGAAAAATCCGAATCCGGCCCTAATTATCCCAAAAATTATACTAAAGCAAAATCTTGAGTAGTTATTGTCAAATATCATAGTAGTCCTAGCCCACACTTATTCAAATGAACCGCACTAACAGAGCAATCACCAGGGTTTGTTTTAATCTGACTAAACCAAGCCAGTCTGACCATCAAGTGTGAACACGCCCTAAGTGTATAGTGTAAAAACAAATATTGTATATGAGTCCCTTTTAAATGAAGATGTAAGATGGTCATAAAAAATTCAGATATAGGCCTAGTCCATAAATCAGAATTGGGTATCAAGTCAGTGTAAATATGCTAATCAAATGAGGTCACATGTGTATATTTGGGAACCTCTTCGCCATTATGTGCTCCAAAAAAAAAAAAAAAAAAAAAAATAAATAAATAAATAAATAGTGGGCTATCTAAATAAACTTCTGTAATTGATTTTTTGAGACCAACAAAAAATGGATGGAAACAGTGCTTTAAGTGGGCCGGTACGCGCCGGTACTCAGTACCGCCACTTCCAAATATAGCTCTTGAGCGTACCGCCACCTCTCCGTGCGCCCAGAACGTGCTTTTAGCGTACCGGTACGCTCATTTGCACATCTGTTTAAAATCCTCTGGCTGCGCTGCCGCTTTTCAGAGCGCCCTTCACAATGCACGGCGCGCGCTCTATTTCAGCATAATGGTTGTTTGTTGCCATGACAAAGGAGGAGGAAGCACGAGAGGACCTCCCGTTATCGTAAACGACCACCCGCCAACTCTCACGCATTCACCGTCCGTGAGACACATGCACGCAATTGACACTTTTCACACGCTCTCACAACACAACCATAATATAGGCTATAGCACGTGAGTTGGCTAGAAAAAAACAGCTATAGAGAGTATTTTTGCTAAATATGTGTACTATATTACATATTTATTATATTTTTTTACTTATATCATTAAATAAAGTTGTTATTAGGATAAAAAAATGCATTATATTTAATTTGAATTATTTTTAACCTTAAATAATACTACCAGCTGATAGGGCTCTCTGTATGTTTACATCATTAGGTGAGATTTTTTTCTTGAGAAAAAATGAATGCCTATCTTGTGTACCTAATATTTATCCAAATTAGATTAAGAAAAAGATTATTTTTTACATCCCAACAACCCCCCCCCCCACCCACCCCACAATAAAGCCACAATAAAGTTCACAATCAAAGTTCTAACTGCTTGCTTTTAAAAAATAAAATAAAAAAATAAATAAAAAATACTTTTACTTCAATTACTTAAGTACATTAAATATCAGGTACTTTAAGACTTTTACTTAAGTAATATTTTAAAAGGTAACTTTCACTTCTACCAAAGTCTTTTTCTAGTATGATACTTGTACTTTTACTCAAGTATTGCTGTCTAGTAATTTATACAACACTGCGTCTTATAAAGTCAGAATTCTGACATCTTTTCTCAGAAATGTGAGATATAAACTATCTATAAAGCTAGTCAAATTCTAAGGGAAAAAAAGACTGACTTTTTTTTTCTTTCTCAGAATAGTTTATATCTCACAATTCTGACTTTATAACACGCATTTTGCGACTTTATATCATGCAATTCTGACTTTATATATCCCAATTGCGCCTTTATTTCTCAGAATTGCGACTTTATATCTCGCAATTGCGACTTTATATCTCAGAATTGCGACTTTATTTCTCACAATTCTGACTTCTTATCTCGCAATTATGAGAAAAAAAGTCACAATTCTGACTTGATACACTCAAAAAAGTGCTCATGGGCATTCATTGGATGAACATAAATCACTAATTTTAGATCAATTAAAATATTATACATTTATAAGGAGATGTATTTTTGTTTTTTTTAAGAAATGTAAATTACCTAGGTAGTACATGTAATGAGAGTGAATTTACTTGGATCAATGACTGAAATTTACGTTTGTGGCCTGACCCCGCCTACTGCGCGTGTCACTGAGAGCTGTTGACTGTGCTCGAGAAACTTTTTGTGCCGGTGTGATGAACAATCGGGTCCGGCTGAAGAAATGGGTCCGGGCTGAGGACCCCATTAGTATGCCAGTAGTATGCCTGATCTAAATCTGTTCTCGCGATAACTTGTAGCTAACGTGAGCTGTTTTAGTCTTATTATGTGGTAGCTTTATGTAGAATGCTAAATCCCGCTGCTATATGCAAGGTAAGATTGAATTAAATTTTATATTGTATATGTAAATCGTGTATATTCTATAGCTAATATTTAAAATCTCAAGTTGCGTCAATAGCAGGAGAAAGACCGCGAAATTTAAAAATACTACTGTTATTGTGTCACGAAATGTAGTTTTAAGAGTTTTTCAGTCGATAATGTAGTTGTTTAAAGCTCAAATATGTTGTTTGTTTATACAGATAGCGCCTATTTAAAAATTTGATCTGACGTTTTCGGAGATGTGAGATCCAAGGGATCACCGGTTGCTCAGCGCTCATGTATCCCGCTTGGAACAGCCTTACCTCGGCTAGAGCTGCTGCTGCTCTCTAGTCTAGTGGAGTGGTTAAACATGAGATATAATTCGTCTTGTGGGACGATCTTTGAAATCATTAATCTATATTTTGTTCCCTGGCAAATCGTTTTGGCTGAGGGCAAAGTTTTAGTTTCATAACTTTATATAACGTTAAATTATTTAGGCTTTTTATCTTTAACGTTGTAGCCTGCTGACTTATGTTTGACTGAATCGTTTAATTACTTTATTTCTTGACTTGTATGGCTACTTATACTTTCATAATTGCTATTATTGATCAATAAAACTGAAATTTAACAAAAAGAGACAGGGTTGTGTCATTTTATTTTATATAGCCTATGTAAGAATATTTATATATATATATATATATATATATATATATATATATATATATATATATATATATATATATATATATATATATATATATGATATGATATCACCAACATGGCATGTATTTTTTTCATGTATGGGATGGGAAGTATTTCAGAGTATCACTGACAAAGGCTCAAAAGAGTCCATGACTTTCTAAAAGATATTTTAAATACAGATTGTTTGTGTTTTTGTTTTACTTTTAGGACTGGAGAACATCTGGTAATGAGATGTCACTTTTTTCTGTTTGTTAAATGCTTAGTTACGGTTGGGATCTCTGCAAAGGAATACCTTCTCACAACATAGCGACACTTTTTAGTTAACTTAATGAATTACTAACGTAATGATAGCAGTAACACCAAAACGTACTTTGCAAGATTAATCGCTGTTTTATATGGATTAACCCTTTCATGCATAGTGGTCACTACAGTGGACAGCTATTAAAAAAAAAAATTCTTAAATTTGCACGGGTTTTGATGGCATAGTTGCACATCATCCTCTTCAGTGGACCCACCCTGGTGCATCATCCTATATATTTAAACCAAGTGGCAAGCCGTTGTGCTTCGATTTTTTTCCCCCTCCAAACCAAGATGGCAAATGGTCAGTCAGAAATGCCAAGTTGCTCCGGAATATCCACCCATTCCTTCTATCCTAGGAGACTCTTGTAGGTAAAAAAAAATATTGCAGCATCAAGCAATATCTAATGCAGGGTTCACCAATCTCGGTCCTGGAGGGCCGCTGTCCTGCAGAGTTTAGCTCCAACCCCAATTAAACACACCTGAACCAGCTAATCAAGGTCTCACTAGGCATACTAGAAACTTTCAAACAGGTGTGTTGGAGATGGTTGGAGCTAAACTCTGCAGGACAGCAGCCCTCCAGGACCGAGATTGGTGAACCCTGATCTAATGAGTCCTATCAAAGTTGGGTCATTATACGTAAACGTGCCATTTTGTGTCCCTTAGAAAAAAAGCTCTGTAAATCTTAATAAACCATAAAACAAATAAAATATTTTATAATTTAGTTTCCATAATATGTCTAATAATATAAGAATAAATTAATTTCTGTTTCTTTTGTTTTTAAAGGATTTTAATCACATTTTTGTGCACAGCATCTTGCAGAAATGTTGAAAATGGCATGTCCCTCAGTATGATTTTTCTACTTCTCCTTGCATCATCTGCCTTTCATGAAGTTGATGGTAGAAGACAAGTGTTCTCTTCTTTTCTTTGAGTTCATGTAATATCTGAAAGACAGGGACACGCTCATTGTGTCAGCCCTGTTACCAGACAAGCATACGTTAAAAAGTTATTTGTACATATTTAAAAAGGGATCTCCATATCTCAGCTCAGGAGAGGTGTAGAGAGCCAGGACTTGCACTCATCTCTACGCCTCATCGCCCTCTATCAGAATCCAAGGTTTCAAGAAGATCAAAGAAACTTTATTTTTCGACCCAAAAACCCTGTCGTTTTTTTTGGGTCGAAAAATAAAGTTTCTTGGATCTTCTTGAAACCTTGGATTCGGATAGAGGGTGCTGATGCGCAGACAGGAGTGCAAGATTGGAGGCTCTAGAGCCTTCCAGAGCTGAGATATGGAGATCCCAGGTAGCATTTGTTACACTGTGCAAAATAGTGGTTTCACGGACAGTGGAATTTTGGGATGACACTTGGTGCTACGGACTCAGGGGAGCCCGCTGAGTGCTGATAAACAGGTTTCATCAAAATATTTCGAAAGCTGAGCTTAAAAACCACCGTGTCCGCGAAGCCACTATTTTGCCGCCAAATAGTGGTTTCGAGGACACTCATTTTTATGCAAATTAAACACTGAAATGACTTGAAAATTAGTGTGATGTGTTCAGTTGAGCGTGCTTAGTACAGTGGGGGTGGTTTAATTAACGAGAATTGATATCACACATTATTTTATTTTTATCTACATTACTTTAACAACTGTGTTTATTGCATTAGATGGCAGAAATGGAGGTGAGGGACAAATGGACCTCTATGAAAAACGAGGTGATACAGGGAGAAGATCTGTGGCATCTGAGAAGATATCACGCATCATCAATGGCAGCATATGCTGTTCAGCATATGACGTATAAAAGGTATGTGTAAAATGAGTGTCCTCATTCATATAAATCAACTTAAAAGTTTAATAAATCAAGTAGATCGTTGATTTTTTAAATTTTAGACAGTCGAGGAGGTGGAAAAAAAAGGAATTTGTTCTCTTGTCAGTGATGCTGAAATTCAGGTACATATAAGACCTTACAAAATTTAAAATGGCTAGATATTGTTTGCTATACTAAATATTTTTTTCAGGAGTTGTTTCAAGGAATTGTGAAAGGCTTGGTGAAACCCACGTGGAACAAATGGTGGCAAATGAAGACTGGGAAAATGGCAAAACCTAAGAGCTTTCATCCAGCCTTGTCAGCACATGTTGAGGAACTTTTAGGACACATCGACAACATTGTGTTTGAGCAAAAGAAGGACAAAAAGCTTGAACATTTCGACCTTGTAATGTGTGAATTGATTCCTGAGGTAAGCATTTTATGGGATTGTGTTGGTACAAATAAGTACTCGATTTTTTTATATCACCAAAAAAACACATCATTTTCTCACCCTGGTATCATTTGATAATATGTTGGAAGAAACTGATGGCTGATTTTTATATGTTTTTGTGAACTAACTCATTAAACTAACTCATTAAGTAATTACTTTTTTTAATCTTTTGTTGTACAGATCAGCCTTACAATACTGAGACGAACGGAAGGTTTCAGTCACTTTTGGGCTGATATATCTTATCTTGTGGAGTGTGTCATTAAAATAGCCTTTTAAGCCAGTCCATCCATGGCACCCAGGTTCAACGAGCTAACTACGTCTGCTGCTGCGTTGCACCTTTGAGTTTGCATATCAAAGCAAAAACAGTGAGTGATGTTCCATAGCACTAAGGACTGCAAGTGTACAGTTGCATGTGACGTGTTGTTTGTGTGTTTTTGCAGAGTTCCTCAAGCCAGTCCATCCATGGCACCCAGGTTCAACGAGCTAACTACGTCTGAAGCTGCGTTGCACCTTTGAGTTTGCATATCAAAGCAAAAACAGTGAGTGATGTTCCATAGCACTAAGGACTGCAAGTGTACAGTTGCATGTGACGTGTTGTTTGTGTGTTTTTGCAGAGTTCCTCAAGTCAGTCCATGACACCTAGTCCAGCCTCCTCACCTACCAGGTCACGACCGCACCATCTAAAGGGGAAACTGACTGACTGCATCATCTAGGCCTTAGGATGGTTCCACAAAGAATTGACTGCACATACAACATGAATTTACTTCAAACTAAAGATCTGACTTTGCATACAGCAAAAGACACTGCATCTATTTGTGTCTCATTAGCTCTCAAAAAACTTTAACCTTACAGTTCATTAAATATTTTAACACAGCTAACTCAACATTAATTGTTTTTAAATCTCCACAATGTATAGCCAGAGGACTATCACAAAAGTGTTTAGGAAAGTAAATACATACTAGAGTATGTTTGTTTAAAGCTGCTTTGTATTGTTGTGTATTTTAAAAAGCTCTATAAATGTCCTAAAACGATGTGCATTTTGCTTGTAGTTTTGTGTTAATAAAAATGTAATATATTACATCTCATAATTCAGTTGAATTCATTATGTATTGTATTGTGTAATTTAATTAAATTTTTATATAAGTTTTGGTTCTCTCATTTTATTACATTAAATGTTATTGTGTTGTATGATGTTCTGTATTAAGAATTAATTCTGACATAAATCATATGCATTAGTACACAAATGACATGCTTGTAATAAAAAAGCATTTTATGCCCCATTGCTTAATAACAAATAACTTTGTCACAAAACATACTTTAAAAATGTTATTTCTTTCAAATAAAAGATTATTATATGAATTAAGGGGTTTGATTAATTACATTAAAAATTGTGATTCCATAATTTTATTATACTGTTCTTTAGTCAAGGCTAGATTTAATATTTATACCCACAAAACATAGCTAGCATTCTGTAATTTATTTAAATGTCTAAACTGGTAATACGAAAAAAAGTAATATACACAAATAAGCATTATTTTAAGAATATTTTAATAAATAAAAGTGTACAAAATAATTACATAATTATAATTGCATTACGAATGGCTGTGAATATGGTAAGGCAGTATCAGTGCAGTATAAGCTCAGGAAAAGCTCATAGCACGAATCACGATCATCGGATAACGTTAGCTGTATGCTATGCTATTATCTAAGCTAACTAAAAAACGTCTCCGATTACTATCGTAACCTCGGTTCCCTGAGAGGCGGGAACGAGACATTACGTCACTGACGTATATGGGAACTCCTTCCTTCTCCATTTCACTGAAATCTTATAGGCTAACGCCAGCTGGAGACAGCTGGCCAATTGACGCGAACATGCAAATGCTGACCGACCGCAGGCAGTATAAATAGCGTGGGCGCGACAATTACGTCAGAATCAAGACTGAACGCTAGCACAGCTGATCAACGGCGAGCACGGCGGCTGACGTAATGTCTCGTTCCCGCCTCTCAGGGAACCGAGGTTACGATAGTAACCGGAGACGTTCCCTTTCAAGGCGGTCACTTCGACATTACGTCACTGACGTATATGGGAACTGTATAGAATCCCGCCGTGAGCGCAGTGAAGATAAGCCCTGAACGGGGTAAGCCACACTTCCCACGAGAGACAACAGTTCTAAGCCAGCAGCACCGCCAGGAGCACTCGAACTGATAGGCAAACTAGACCAAGAAACATCTGATCCGACCTACCAAGTTGCATATCCAATGCAATGAAGCGAAGGCTGCACTGGACAGGGCAGCACAACACCATAAGCACTAAAAAACAAGAATTAACACAGTGTCGACGGCAATAGCGGTGACAGCTGCATAACCTATAGCCATACACAGAGTAACAGTATATAGAAACTACTGCGTAATGCGGAAACAGCCGTGAAACCTTAAGTCATAACACAGAGTTAGCAGCAATGGTAACTCTGCATAATGCAGACCACTGCACAGCTGGTGGTAACAGTTCATGAGTACACTTAATAAAACTCACCAAACCCACAACGCTATAGGCAGTGCACCAAACTTGAAACCCTGGCGAATGTGTTCAGAGAAGACAGCCAGCATACCTAAATCCCGTAGGCATTAAGCCAACATTGAAAGCGTCGAATTTAGGAGAAAGTCTCAGTATAAAACAGCACGTCCCTAGTACCATCCACCAAGCACACAAACAGCTAGTCAGACTGCTGCCTAGTGATCAACGAACATCCGCAAAGCCCTTACAGGGCCAACAGCACTCTGAGCATCGGCATCATGCAAGGCTGACGGCTCAGCAGATAAGGCGGGCAGGGATCAAACTGTGCTCTGAACGGTGTAAGCGACTTCGGAATGCAGCTTGGTATCGGATGGAGAGTGACGCTGCAGTCACCAGGTCCGAGACAATGCAACATCATTCACTTAGAATGAGCGTAGGTCCCCGAAGTGCTTCGCTGGGGCGAGAGCAGGTGGAAGGCCATATTCAAGGAAGCTCTCAGCACTTATTAGTGTGAAGTGTCTTGCTCAACTATGGACCCAGCAGCGGACACACAATAAGGTTCCACAGCTTGGGGCTGGGGTGCCAATCGTGCCGATCACCTGTAGAAGCAGGACCTTCCTGAGGGGGGTGAAAGGCCAGTAAGGGGGTCACAAGGAAACTGACACTCCCTTGTAGAACATAGCCGATGTTCTATAGCCGATGTACGGAAGTTCAAATTAACACATAACTGAATGTACATAAACACAGTGCTAGTGGCCGTAGCGACAACAACTGTGAATATACGCAGTTAGATAATAGCCCCTTAATAGCATAGAACCTCAGAAGTACACAAACACAGTCGTAGCCGTAGCTAGAACTGTGAGTATACGAGTTAGTACAGAATAGCCAGTTGCACTGAAGGCAACGGGGCAACATAACAGTGTAGCACATGTACGTAACAGCATCGGTCGCTGTAGCGCCAACTTAATGCAGTAGCTCAGTATAGGCACTGAAGGATACGGGGCAACACCGCAGCATGAACACATCCATGTGCAATTAAATGCAGCGCAGGTCGCCGTATATCGACAGAGACTGTGAATATGCACAGTTCGACTGGGATAGCTAGTTGCACTAAGATACAGGGCAACATGACAGCATAACACAAGTGCGCAAGAATAGCACATCCATGTATGTACATAAAACCAGCGTAGTCGCCGTAGCGACAGAAACTGTGTAGAGACAGAACTGAGATGCACAGTTAGATCAGGATGGCTAGCTGCACTGAAGGAAACAGGGCAGCATTACAGCATAACGCATCCTTGTACGTACATACATCCAGAAATTGTGAATATGCACGGTTAGATAAGACAGCTAGTTTTGCACTGAAGGAAACAGGGCAACAAAATAGCAAAATTACATCCTTGTACGTACATAAGTGCAGTGTAGTCGCCGTAGCGACAGAACTGTGAATATGCACAGTTAGATAGGACAGCTGGTTGTTGCACTGAAGGATAGAGGGCAACATAACAGCATAACACATCAGTGTGCACTTTTAAAACATCTGTGTGTATAATGCAGCGCAAGTCGTCGAAGCGACTGAAACTGCATGAATATGCGCAGTTCAAACGCAATGGTCGGTTACGTTGAAGGGCAACATAACAGCATAACGCTTCAGTGTGTACACAGATGCAGCGCAAGTCGCCGTAGCGACAAACTGTGACTATGCACAGCGACAACGACTGTGAATACGTAGTAACCAGAATAGCCGGTTGCACTGAGGATACAGGGCAATATATAACGGCATAAATCATAGACACATATCAATGTACATAACACAGCGTCAGTGGCATTGCACAGCAACTGTGAATACACAGCAATCAGAATAGCCATTTGCACTGAAGGATACAGGGCAATATATAACGGCAAAATTCATAACACATATCAGTGTGTAGTGTGTACGTAAACATAGCGTCAGTTGCATCGCACGACAACTGTGAATACGCACTGCATAGTAATCAGAATAGCCATTTGCACTGAATGACACAGGGCAATATACAATGGCATAGATCATAGCACATAACAGAGTGCGGTGTGTACGTAACGCAGCACCAGTTGCATAGAGCAACAACTGTGAATACGTAGTAGTCAGAATAGCCATTTGCACTGAAGGATACAGGGCAATATACAACGGCAAAATTCATAACACGTCAGTGTGTACGTAAACAGCGTCAGTTGCATCACGCAACAACTGTGAATACGCACTGCGTAGTAATCAGAATAGCCATTGCACTGAAGGATACAGGGCAATATACAACGGCAACATTATACAGTGGCATAAATCCTAACACATAACAGTGTGTAGTGTGTACGTAACACAGTGTCAGTTGCATCACACAACAACTGTGATTACGTAGTAATCAGAATAGCCAGTTGCACTGAAGGATACAGGGCAATATCGTGGCATAAGCATAACACACACATAGTGTACATAGACACAGCGTCTGTGGCATCGCACAACAACTGTGAATACATAGTTGAATCAGAATGGCCAGTTGCACTGAAGGATACAGGGCAATATATAACGGCACAAATATAGCACATATTAGTGTGCAGTGTGTACATAAACACAGCGTCAGTGGCGTAGCGACAACAACTGTGAATACGCACTGCGTAGTAATCAGAATAGCCATTGCACTGAAGGATAAAGGGCAATATACAACGGCACAAATCATAGCACATATCAGTGTGCAGTGTGTCCATAAACACAGCGTGAGTTGCATCGCGCAACAACTGTGAATACGCACTGCGTAGTAATCAGAATAGCCATTGCACTGAAGGATACAGGGCAATATAAACGGCAAAATTATAACACATCAGTGTGTAGTGTGTACATAAACGCAGCGTCATTTGCGTTGCACAACAACTGTGAACATGCGGTAATCAGAATAGCCATTTGCACTGAAGGATACAGGGCAATATAACGGCACAAATCATAACACTGACATATCAGTGTGCAGTGTGTACATAAACACAGCGTCAGTGGCGTAGCGACAACAACTGTGAATACGTAGTTGAATGGCCAGTTGCACTGAAGGATACAGGGCAATATATAACGGCACAAATCATAACACATCAGTGTGCGGTGTGTCCATAACACAGCGTCAGTTGCATCGCGCAACAACTGTGAATACGCACTGCGTAGTAATCAGAATAGCCATTGCACTGAAGGATACAGGGCAATATACAACGGCAAAATTATAACACATATCAGTGTGCAGTGTGTACATAAACACAGCGTCAGTGGCGTAGCGACGACAACTGTGAATACGTAGTTGAATGGCCAGTTGCACTGAAGGAGACAGGGCAATATATAACGGCACAAATCATAACACATCAGTGTGCGGTGTGTTCATAACACAGCGTCAGTTGCATCGCGCAACAACTGTGAATACGCACCGCGTAGTAATCAGAATAGCCATTGCACTGAAGGATACAGGGCAATATACAACGGCAAAATTATAACACATATCAGTGTGCAGTGTGTACATAAACACAGCGTCAGTGGCGTAGCGACGACAACTGTGAATACGTAGTTGCATGGCCAGTTGCACTGAAAGATACAGGGCAGCGTGACAACATAAGCTGTAAGCACATCAATATGTAATGTTACGTAGGCCCAGCGTCAACAGCATAAGCGGTAACGACTGCGCAACCCCGTAGTCAAGACTGACTAGAAGGGGGGTAAACACTCACCGGATTGCGGCTGTGCACTTTCCATTGTCAGAGCGGGGCGTCTAGAGACTCATACATCCACACTTCCCTTTTAGACTCGGCCATGCCTTTGCCTCGTCTCTCTAGACGTGCGTCTTGCGCACGACTACCACTTTTAGGACGTTGTGGAAGACGGAGTCTTTCGTGAAGTAGCCTGTTCTTTAGAAGTTTTGGTGGAAGTCCGGCCGCAGCGGGACTTGAACACCGTCGTTTCCCTAGACTGGCTAGGAAGACTTGAGTTGCTATAGAAACAGTGTTTGGGTGCAGGCGAGCGGGTTGTACAACGCGCTCGTTGGCTGCTGCTGAGATACCGGGCTAAAGTATCGTCTTTGGGCGGGAGAGGGCCCACCAGCGGCCTGCTGGCGGCAGTGGGCCTCATCCCCGCTGATGCCCGGGTTTATTCCCCTGAGGGCGCGCACTGTCCGGCACGTGCCTGTCGTCCTAGAGTGCGGCCTCGGTTGATCCTTGTTAGGGTAGAGCGAGTCAATAGGACCCGCACATATCTGGCATGTAGTAGCAGCCATCGGATGCGGGGAGGGTACATGGTGAGTAACCTCTATTGCAACTTCCACGATGACTTCAGATAAGACTTCTAGCGTGAAGAAAAAGAGTCTGACGTAATTGTCGCGCCCACGCTATTTATACTGCCTGCGGTCGGTCAGCATTTGCATGTTCGCGTCAATTGGCCAGCTGTCTCCAGCTGGCGTTAGCCTATAAGATTTCAGTGAAATGGAGAAGGAAGGAGTTCCCATATACGTCAGTGACGTAATGTCGAAGTGACCGCCTTGAAAGGGAACACTACCAACGAGAAATGTTTAATTTCACAATCTATAGCTTCGGTTAAATACTAGTATATGAAACGTATACTTTAGAATACATTAAATACATTAATGATTCGTTATAACGTAGTACAAACGTCTTCTATAATAAAGTGATTTTGTATGATTTGTAACCAGGCACTAAAGCGATTACCCATAAAACGGGCTTTGAGCCAATCGGATTGCTTGGGTCCTCAGCCCGGACCCATTTCTTCAGCCGGACCCGATTATTCACCACACCGCCATTTGAGTCGAGAACTTTCGATGGATCCTGCTAAAGTTGGGTGAGTAACTATTCAAGACATTTCTAACAATAATAATGCAATTTCTTACCCAGTCACAGTTAAAATAAGTATTTTACCCCCTCTTTATGTACACTTTGTTAGGCGAAGCTGTATTCTATGGTGAAAAAAACGTTTCCGTTGACATTGAAATCAGTAACGTTAGTTTTACCATTAGCTTTAAGTCTGTGAGATGTTAATTGTCTGTATTCTGAGGTGTTTTGTTTTGTGTATTGTTTAAACTATAAGAATCTCATTTTCTGGTGATACAGTATAGTTGGGGGCCTTAAGCACATTTTCGCGCAAATTCATCTAAAAGCGCCAAATTTGGCACAGATGTAGCTCAGGTCATACCGAAATGATTTAGCTAGGGCGCCGGAGGCAGCGACCCTCGGGGCCAAGATGGCGGCCAAATCCAATATGGCCGCCGCCCGAAAAGGGTTCCGGCTTTAACTTTTGAACCACATGAGTTACAAATACAAACTTGATATGTTTTTCAGCTTAATTGATCATGAGAAACACATAGGAATGTTTATATTTATGACCCAGTATATCTGGACCCCTCGATCCTCCAATTCCAATATGGCCGCTGTCCAAAAAAGCAGTTTGGGCTGTAGTATGGGGCCTTACACACCATTATTCTCACAAATTCATCTACAAGCACCAAATTTGGCACAGATGTAGCTGAGGGGATACTGAATTGATTTAGCCAGGGCGCCCGAGCCAATGGTCCCTGAGACCAAGATGGCGGCCAAATCCAATATGGCCGCCGCCTGAAAGGGTTTCGGCTATAGCTTTTGAGCCAGATGAGATACAAATACAAACTTGATGTCTATTTTACCTTCTTTGACCAAGGGAAACCCATAGGAATACTTACATTTATGATTGGGTATATCAGGACCCCCCAAATTCCCTAAATTCAATATGGCCGCTGTCAGAAAAACGATTTTGGCTACAAATTTTGAACCAAATGCGCTACAAATGAGGATGTGGTGTCTATTTTATGGTTATTGACCACAGGAAGTCCATTGGCATATTTATATTTATGCTTGTGTAAGTCTGGAACCTGTATTCTTTTCAAAACTGTGGTTGAAAATCCTTTTTTTTTACCACAACTTTGAAGGTTATTCTCAATGTTGATTCATTTCCTTATAAAAGTGAAATGGTTTTCAGTGTACCACAGGTGAATACATTTCAAAGTGTAATCATATAAGAAAGAATAAGACACAATTATAAATTGCAAGGCAATATTTATATTATGTTAAATTGTTAAAATAATAATATAGTCAATTTTTCCAAAACTCTTAAAGGTTTGCTTAGCATAACAAAAAAACAGCAATAACATAAAAAACAACAGTGAATTCTCATGGTCTCTCACATGAATTATCATTATCACTCACAATCACCGGATCTCTCATTGTCTTCACCATCATTGTTTGTACAAGCACCCTCACTTGCACATATAGAAGTGCAACGAACTCTGGCTTTACAGCACTTACAGTGCCCTCTACATGCTGTCTTGCAGCCACAGTGGAGGAGAATGGTGCAGGCTTTACTGGCGTCTCCGAGATTAGTCCAGTAAGGTTCCCAAGTCTTGCTCGTAGAGTCCCGAAACCATCCCCATGCATTAAACTCTGGGATATCTTGCTGGATAGCGGTTGCCTGATTCCAGTAGAAGCTGGCCTGCAGCAGTGCTCTTTTGATGTGCTAAATCAATGCAGCTTGGGTGGGTGGCAGGTTCTCGAGAGACTTGGTACCATTCGAGAAAAGGTGATGTCTACCTTCATCTACATGGCTGGAACCACAGCTCTTGCTGTACATGATGGGCTCATGTGACAGATTCATAGCTCATGGTCCAAATGGTCCGGCCAACTACTGAAAAAACATTCCATGACTACGTTAACACCAATATTGCTGGGTTTGTGAGGTCACACATGAGCTATGAATCTGTCACGTGATTGGATATTGTGTTTGATACATATCCAGAGGAGAACCTCAAAACACAAACTCACCAACGCAGAGGAACCGGATCAAGAACTAAAGTAGATGGGAGAACTCCAATTCCAAAACGTAACTGGATATATCTATTATATATATACTGGATATATTGTTATATATCTAACTATTTGGATATATCAGTGAAGAGATAACCAAGCATGGCATGTCAGGTAAACTCCTCCTTTCCACCAAGAAAGATGCTGTACTCTCCAACAGACCAGGGTATGACATGTCTGCCCTTCAGCCTTGTAATCATCCAGAAGCAGATGCAAGAATAATCCTGCATCTTGCACATGCTGGGGCCAATGGCCATAAAAAGGCATTTGTCTGGACTGTCGACAGCGATGTTGTCATCCTTGCCATCCGCTTCTTCAACACACTCGGCCTCACAGAGCTCTGGATCGGCTTTGCAGGTGGAAAAAACTATATGGACATTCCTGCTCATGAAATCAGCAAGGATCTTGGTCCCCAGAAGTCACTAGCCTTACCACTCTTCCACGCTTTAACAGGCTGTGACACAACCTCAGCCTTCCTGTGCCATGGGAAAAAGAGTGCATGGGCAGCTTGGGAGGCAACACCAGATCTCACAGAATCTATGGTTACCCTCACCTTAGAGCCTGAACAGATCAACAATGACGTCCATGTCCAAAGACTGGAGCGTATGGTCGTCATCATGTACAGCAAGAGCTGTGGTTCCAGCCGTGTAGATGAAGCTAGACATCACCTTTTCTTGAATGGTACCAAGTCTCTCGAGAACCTGCCACCCACCCAAGCTGCATTGATTCAGCACATCAAAAGAGCACTGCTGCAGGCCAGCTTCTACTGGAATCAGGCAACCGCTGTCCAGCAAGATATCCCAGAGTTCAATGCATGGGGATGCATTCTCCCTATGGAGGATCCCACTACCACTATACAGATAAGGCGTTGTCGGGAAAATTCGTTTCGCGTTCCTACCCCAAAGCAACAAAATAAAATTAAATTCTTTATCAAAATTTATAAGGAAAGACAAGTACTTTGTTTAGGCTTGGCTTGTAGGGAATTCCAAACCTGCGTATATTCTAATGCACATAACTATAGAACCCATTCTAAATGCGCATATGAACGCCATCAGCGTTTCTCACAGGTTCGCGTTTAAAGTCTGTGTAGAGGGAATGGTGTCGTCTTAGCGGCCCCTAATTTAATAACAAATGATCGTTGCGACGGAAGCAAATCAATAAAAAATAACTTTAGATGGAAAATAACTTAACTCTGCTATAAATCCAAAACAATCTCTGTTACCTTAAATTATACGCTTATCTCTGTGAAGCTGCTTTGAACAAATCTACATTGTTAAAAGCGCTATATAAATGAAGATGACTTGACTTGACTTGACTTGACTGGGGATGGTATCGGGACTCTACGAGCAAGACTTGGGAACCTTACTGGACTAATCTCGGAGACGCCAGTAAAGCCTGCACCATTCTCCTCCACTGTGGCTGCAAGACAGCATGTAGAGGGCACTGTAAGTGCTGTAAAGCTGGAGTTCGTTGCACTTCTATATGTGCATGTGAGGGTGCTTGTACAAACAATGATGGTGAAGACAATAAGAGATCCGGTGATTGTGAGTGATAATGATAATTCATGTGAGAGACCATGAGAATTCACTGTTGTTTTTTATGTTATTGCTGTTTTTTTGTTATGCTAAGCAAACCTTTAAGAGTTTTGGAAAAATTGACTATATTATTATTTTAACAATTTGATATAATATAAATATTGCCTTGCAATAATAATTGTGTCTTATTCTTTCTTATATGATTACACTTTGAAATGTATTCACCTGTGGTAAACTGAAAACCATTTCACTTTTATAAGGAAATGAATCAACATTGAGTATAACCTTCAAAGTTGTGGTAAAAAAAAAGGATTTTCAACCACAGTCTTGAAAAAATACAGGTTCCAGACTTACACAAGCATAAATATAAATATGCCAATGGACTTCCTGTGGTCAATAAACATAAAATAGACACCACATCCTCATTTGTAGCGCATTTGGTTCAAAATTTGTAGCCAAAACCATTTTTCGGACAGCGGCCATATTGAATTTAGGGAATTTGGGGGGTCCTGATATACCCAATCATAAATGTAAGTATTCCTATGGGTTTCCCATGGTCAAAGAAGGTAAAATAGACATCAAGTTTGTATTTGTATCTCATCTGGCTCAAAAGCTATAGCCGAAACCCTTTCAGGCGGCGGCCATATTGGATTTGGCCGCCATCTTGGTCTCAGGGACCATTGGCTCGGGCGCCCTGGCTAAATCATTTCAGTATCCCCTCAGCTACATCTGTGCCAAATTTGGTGCTTGTAGATGAATTTGCGCGAACAATGGTGTGTAAGGCCCCATACTACAGCCCAAACTGCTTTTTTGGACAGCGGCCATATTGGAATTGGAGGATTAAGGGGTCCAGATATACTGGGTCATAAAAATAAACATTCCTATGTGTTTCTCATGATCAATTAAGCTGAAAAATATATCAAGTTTGTATTTGTAACTCATGTGGTTCAAAAGTTAAAGCCGGAACCCTTTTCGGGCGGCGGCCATATTGGATTTGGCCGCCATCTTGGCCCCGAGGGTCACTGGCTCCGGCGCCCTAGCTAAATCATTTCGGTATGACCTGAGCTACATCTGTGCCAAATTTGGCGCTTTTAGATGAATTTGCGCGAAATTACCTATTTATGTGCTTAAGGCCCCTAACTAGTAAGGAAGCGATCGCATTACTGATAGTTCTCCGCACTTTGCAACGGTCGTGATATGACGTCACATTCTGCGGCATCTTTTTTAAAAGCATAAATTCAGTAATATATAACATTATATCTAAATGTAAAAATATACAATCTACTCCAGTGATGGGTCGTTCATTTTGAACGAATCTTTTACTCAGTCGCCAGAGTGATTCGAAGTGCGTTTCAAATCGACCGTAGTGGACGTAATATTAGCATTCGGCCATCTGAGTGAGATTCGAATCCAAAGGGAGCAAACATATTTAGGGCACTGCGAACCACGCTGCGGACGGCATAGGCATAGGGAATAATGGAACATCCATAGAGAGGTAAATGCGCACAGTGTCACCATCAGTCAGCACTTACGATGGTCGACTGGACCTCTTTCATATGATTATGAATGTGTATAACAAAGTAAAAGTGTCGAGAAGCAGTTGAGACTGTAATTTTTTTTGTTTTTCTTTATTTACCTCATTTCTGTTTGTAATGCAAGTTTAGTGGGATGTTTTGTTGTTTTGACCATTACACACACACTGTTTGTGTTTCTTGTATTATGTATTATGAGGCAGCTACAATGCAATTATTATGACCATGGATTAAGAACACATTCACATGATTAACTAATGATTAACTAAATCAACATTCATTTTCATATTGCTTGCAGGCTCATCAAAGTCTCTTCCGCAGTGCCCAAGGAGTTGTTCAAATAAAGATACACAACATTTTGGCTGTGTTGGATGAGGTATGTTATATTTAAGCTATGCTTAAACACATGTAAATATGTATATCCAATTTCTACACATGAACAGCTATTTCTTAACTTTTGTGTATTTTTTTTTCTAATATTAAAGTGTTAGTTCACCCAAAAATGAAAATTCTGTCAGTAATTTCTCTCCCATTACTCTCCCTCATGTTGTTCCAGCCCTCGTAAGACTTTCGTTCATCTTTGGAACACAAATTAAGATATTTTTGAGGAAATCTGAGAGCTGGCTCACTCCTTCATAAGCTTCTATGTTATTTAAGACAATGTTTTAAATAGTCCAAGTGATTACAGTGGCTCAACTTTAAGTTTATCAAGCGACGCAAATTTTTAGCATCTTTTAGTGCGCAAACAATATACGACTTCAGTCATTACTCCAAAATAACGACTTTATTCAACTATTCATTTTCTTCTATGTGTGCCTCTGAGTGAGTTCACATGCAACAACGCAGCGCTTATGTGTTGTATGTCACATGCATCACACACATGACCAGCGTCAGCCAATAGTGAGCCTACGTTCTGACGTACAACCCAGAAGCGCTGCGCTGTTACACTACGTGAACTTGCTCAGATGCCCACTTAGAAGAAAAGGAATAGTTAAATAAAGTCACACACTGTTTGTGTTTCTTGTGTTCTCTAATTTCAAGGATTGTGAAAAGGCTGAGAAAGCAAGCTGAGATGGTCCTATGGGATCTGTGTGGTCCATGCGGAGGGTGCACAACAACCACCAAAAGAAGTGTCAATTGTAATTCAGAGAGTAGAGGTACTCGAGGAAATTCAGACTGTGCTGTGTGCCATCACTTTGCTTATGGACATAATTTATTCTCTGGATCTGAGGTACCCATCCAACCTGCAGCATACTTTTGAGGTCTTTCAAAAACTGAATCTGGATGGACAAAGGCTAGCTGAAGATGTTTGAGTAGATCAGTTTTTTTTTTTTTTTTACATGATGTGTTTTCTCTGCATTTCTGTTATAACTGTTTATAGCATTATGAAATGAATAAACTGTTTGACTTGCTATTTGATTTGTTTGCTTTTTTGGTGTGCATACTGTAATGGCATATTTTTAATGTATGCAACAATGTGAAAAGACATGCATGGAAGCAATTCTATGATCAGCACAATATAGTCAATTTTGAATATTTGCCATTCTGTTAGACCTATAGAAAAACACATTGGTCAGTGTAATACATAAGTTATATTTTACTCTGGAAAAATTACATTAGTTCAATGTAATACAGTTAAGTTTAATTTAAAAAAAAATACATTAGGTCAATGTAATACTGTTAAGTTTAATTTTCAAAAAATTACATTAGGTCAATGTAATACTGTTAAGTTTAATTTTCAAAAAATTACATTAGGTCAATGTAATACTGTTAAGTTTGATTTTGAGGAAAATTACATTAGGTCAATGTAATTGTGATAATTCATATAGAAACAGTTTGATTACATCCGACAGACATGATTACAAACAGCTTTATTAATGTAGTAATTTTATGTGGAAATTTGCCACATGATTAATATACATTCAACTGATGAGGTATTTTTTTGAGTGATATCGCAATTGTGAGAAAAAAAGTCAGAATTGTGAGATAACAAGTCGCAATTATTATTATTTATTTATTATTCAGTGGCGGAAACAAGCTTCCATAGTTACCTCAGGGGAGGAGGGGAGTCAGCAAAAAAAAAAAAAAAAAAAAATGAGAGTACCGGCACCTCTTTTGAGCCACTTAAAGCACTGGATGGAAAACACTTCTTTCGGATGGGATTATTAACAAATGTAATTTGAATGTCTTGTTCATAATATTCATTTTCATATGAAAGTCCCAGAACCTGAATTGCATGAACCACGTTATATCCGCCTTAGATCTTGTCTGATACTAGGCTACTAATGTATACTGTACTTTTCCTCCCCTCACCGCCTCGCGCGCCCACATTTCTCAGTGTAAAGAGACACTGACACACACTTATGAGAATCACTCAGTAGCCTTCATACAACTAAGTCTTTCATGACAAAACACCAAAGAGGCGAGCGTGCTTGACGTGACGTGTCGTTTATGACGTAGCCTAGGCTTTGGTTATTTAGCTGCACATCAATTTATATTAAATAACTTTCACTTGGGCGCCGTCGACAGAGTAGGAAATAACGCTTTGTATTTATAGAGAATCCGCATTCATTTAAGTGGAAAAGTGCTGAAAATGAATGGCTTTGTTCTGCTCACATTGAGTGCATTCATCGTTCCTGGTAAGACATCACTTTCTCTTATAGTAAACGATAAACAAATGGCGCTTGTCATGCATCATTTTAGTACGTTATGATTGTAGATAACTTTTTTTTCTAAACTATTTCTGTTTTAGCTAAGAATTTAGTATGAAATCGTTATAGTTTTAGACATTTTTGAAAGTTATGTTTTGTGCAGAGACAAAAAGTACAGCGTTTAAACTTAAAGTTTTATAGGCAGTAATATGATATATATCATGGATCTAAGTCTAATGATCTCTACTTGAATATAGAAATGCACAAATATAGTATGTGTGAGGATATGAATCAGGATTGGTTGTATGATTTTGGTTAAGATCGTCCATGAGACTGCATGTGAACCATGAGATTATGTTTGTCTGAAGAGTGAATGAATCAATGATGTTCCTCTGCTGTTTGTTTGCATGTGTTACATTATGAATCCAGACTTTTTTTTTTTTATCTGTACAAAAAAAAACAAAAACAAAAAATCATGGAACTTTGTCCCTCAGTTTGGTTTACTCAAAAGTGATTTATAATAAACCGTTAATTTCTTCTCTAGGTTCGTATGATGTTGATAAAGATGTGTCAGTGATGGAGGGAGATTCAGTCACTCTAAACTCTGGATTTATAAAAGGCCAACAAGAACGAATTAAATGGTATTTTCTTGGCAGTCGCATCGCTGAAATCACTGGAGATCAGAGTAAGATCTGCACAGATGTTCAGTGTAAAGAGAGATTCAGAGACAGACTGAAGCTGGATCATCAGACTGGATCTCTGACCATCATGAACATCAGAAACACAGACTCTGGAGAATATAAACTACTGATCAACAGCGGCAACACAGAAAAAATCTTTAATGTCACTGTTTGTGGTGAGTCATTTAGTGGATGCTTAAAAGCCAGTTAAGGTTTGAATTGCATCCTTGTTTTTTATTGCAGAGACATTCAAGATAATTGAATTCAAGTACAGTATTATAGATAATGTCTTTAAAAACATAGTTGCTGTAAGAGTGGAATTTGTAGAGTTAAGGTCATTAAACAGTTTAGTTTGATTTAAAATGAAATAATTTCCATTGGTGAGTTTTTAGTGTTTTGTGTTGGTTGGTTTCAGGTGTTCGTTCTGCTGAACTAGATAAAATGAAGAGAAAGGAGGGAGAATCCGTCACTTTAGATCCTGGTTTAGTAAAACACCCAAATGATGTGACAATGTGGTATTTTAATTACATTCTAATCGTTGAAATCACTGGAGATCAGAGTAAGACCTGTACAGATGAACAGTGTGATGTTCTTGACGGGAGATTCAGAGACAGACTGAAGCTGGATCATCAAACTGGATCTCTGATCATCACAAACACCACAGCTGAAGACTCTGGAGAATATAAACTACTGATCAACAGCAGCAGATTCAGCATCATTAGGAGCTTCAGTGTCTCTGTCACTGGTGAGTCTCAGTTGGTCATTCAATGCATTTTCCATTGCAATTTTAGAAAACAGTTCAAATATTTTTAAGTTCCTTTGAGTATTACATAATTGAGATTATCTCTATCACCTTGACTTGTGTGAAGTTACAAATTACCATCTTGTCACTTAGATGTGTTGTAGGGTTGTTTCTGACACGTGAGATCTAAAGGAGACAAGCTTCCAAACTTTATCACAAAGCTTGTAGACGTCATTTTAAACTCATAGTTCCGATGGCCAAAAACAGTAAATGACACAAGCTTGTTTCCTCCTGACACGATCATAAAAATGTGCTTCCCTCCATTACAAACCTGACTTGTCTTACTTTCTGGTTACCTATATACTAATTAAACCATGGCATATAGATTTAAAAAATACTAAATGCCAACTCTTTAACTTGTGTAAAGTTTAAAAGGATGTTTGCTGATTTTATATAGCTTAGTATATTTGTAACAGTGTCATTAGTATATGTAAACGAACAATGTTTGCACTTTCTTCATGTTACCAGTTACAAGATCTCGTATTACGGCATTTTTGCCAAACAGGCTGATCAATGATTAATGGTTGTTTAAGTTCCATGCATTTTTGGCAAATGTGCTACAGTCCTATTTTATCTGTATTTTCTATACGTGTAGCAGTTATTTAAATGAGATGTTGAGGCTTATAAATGAGTGGCTTATAATGAGATGTTGATTTCTTCTTCAGGTGCGTCTGGTGCTGAGGAAGACCGAGTGTCAGTGATGGAGGGAGATTCAGTCACTCTAAACACTGGTGTTGAAATGAACCAACAAGACAGAGTTAGATGGTATTTTAATAGCAGTCGTATAGCTGAAATCATGAAAGATCAGATTAAGATCTGCACAGATGATCAGTGTAAAGAGAGATTCAGAGACAGACTGAAGCTGGATAATCAGACTGGATCTCTGACCATCACAAACACCAGAAACACAGACTCTGGAGAATATCAGCTATCGTTGAACAGCCGAAACAGTGGCACGAACTTCAATGTTACTGTCAATGGTGAGTCTTTAAATATGTTTTATACGTTTTATATATATTGTGTTCATTTGTATTAATAGCAGTGACAGTCAGAGGGACAAAAACATAATTGGGTATTCCCTTTGCTGATGTAATCATGGTTATAAGTATTCATTATTAGTGTCGTGGCGATTTGTCTTCAACTTAAATCAAAAAAGAAATCAAAAAGAAAAATAAACAAACTCAAAATCAAACGGCACACTGAGGCACTTAAAGATTACATTTTACGCAGGGCTCAATAAGTCCAATGTCCAGGCAAGCATATCGTTGATGTGGTTTATTTCCATTTCAGCAAGCATACAAACAAATGGTGTCTGCAGCCTCTCTTTCCCTGGTAAAAAACCAAATACCTTTCCCAGTGCCTGCCTGTGCTAAGTGTAATCACCAATATATACCTTCCCACAGGTGCTCAGTACAATCAAAATAAAAGTCCCCAAAAAGATACTCAAATTAACTAAAATAATAACATTAACATTCTGTGTCTACATCAATAAAATAATCATACAAATTATTTAAGGAAAAACAAAATAAAGTAAATTAATTATTAAATCAATTACAAAACAAGGAAATAGCTCCAACATTCCGGCCCCTAATTGTGAAATGTGTAAACCCACAATTACTTTTCTTCCTGTAACGGAGCTATTCTCTAACTATAATACGTAAATTCTTCTGATCTTCTTCCCGTGGCTGTCTGAAAAAGAAACAAACAGAAGAAAAATAGAAGAGAAGGAAAAGAAAGAATATATGTCCATGATGCTACACTGTGGCCTCCAGAAGCAGACAGATCTTCGTTATAGGTCTCTCCAAGACACTGGTCTTAGTTTGGAGGAGCACAGAGCGAACCAATCCTTTGGAGTCTGATTTAGTACTCAGAACTCGGCCCATCATCCAAGATCCTCTCGGTGCTGTGGCAACAGCAATGATGACGATATCCCCAGGAGAGAAACTTCTTCTTGGTATAGCCCATTTTTGTCTTTCCTGCATTAGAAGTAAGTATTCAAACGTCCATCTTTTCCAAAAAAGTTGGGCAATGTACTGTACTTGCTTCCATCTTCTCCGGATATACATGTCACTCTGTGCAAAGAGTCCTGGAGGAAAGATGGGTTTTCCTTTTAGCAAAAGAATATGGTTTGGTGTGAGGGCCTCAAGGTCATTAGGGTCATCGGAGACCTTTGTAATGGGTCTGTCGTTTAGTATTGCCTCTACCTCACAAAAAAGCGTCTGCAGGCCTTCATCATCCAAAACCTGCTGCCCGAGAACCGAGGTGAGTATGCTTCTTACTGAGCGGATCAGACGCTCCCAAACACCACCTTGATGTGAGGCTGTAGGTGTATTAAAGCTCCATTTAATCCCATCTTGAACCAAAGCACCTTGGATTTTTGCATTGTTCAAAGCGGCAAGACTTTGCTTTAACTCTTTGTTTGCTCCAATGAAATTCGTGCCATTATCTGACCTTAGGCTGGACACCGGACCTCTTCTACAAATGAATCTCCGCAAAGCATTAATGCAGGAATCCGTATCCAAAGAGTATGCCACTTCCAGGTGTATTGCTCGGCTGGTCAAACATGTAAAAAGCACTCCATACCTTTTTAGAAAGCTTCTTCCTCTTTTAACTTCTATGGGGCCGAAATAATCAACTCCCACATCCGTAAACGGAGCCTTGTCTGGCATAACCCTCTCTTCAGGTAAGTCTGCCATCTTCTGCTCTCCAAGTTTTCCCCTGTAACGTCTACATGTTGTACATTCTGCGATTATTTTTCTTGCAGCAGAGTTGGCATTGATTATCCAATATCTCTGCCGGAGCTTATTCAACATGTGGTTTCTACCAGCGTGTCCTAGTTGTTGATGAAGGTGACGTAAAATCAGCTGGGAAACATGCAAATCTTTGGAAAGGATAACAGGATGTTTAATCTCTGATGGCAACGCAGACTTGTGTAAGCGACCCCCGACTCTGAGAATGTCATCTTCCAATATAGGATCCAACTTGTACAATGAACTGTCCTTGGGGACATTAACCAAGCCGTTCTTCAGGGTGGCAATTTCTCTTTTAAACCTTTGGTTTTGAACAAAACGAAGTATTGCCTTTTCTGCTTCGTCGTAACTTTCTGGACTTAAGGATTTCCCTCCAAGAGTAGCTTTGAAGTCCTGAAGTTTCTGTTCAACAAAACCTTTGACTTCTAGGTCTCTGTCACTTTCAGTAGATTTAAACTCTTGTCTCTTTTGGTGCAGGAGCAAAAGAACTCTTTTAAGCTGAAGAAACCAAGCAACGGATGTTTTAAGCTTCCTCCAAGATGAGAAATAATTAATGAAATAGTCTGTAGGATCTTCTGGGTGCTTGACAATAGCATTCACAGCTACTTCTCTTTTGACCTCTGGGTCCTCAGATGGAATCACAGATATATCCACATCAGTGATTGGCCACTCCTCCTCTGACAAAGAGAGGAACTCTGGACCTTTAATCCATTTCTGGCATGTGAGAAATTCCTCTGCTCTCAGTCCCCGAGATGCTTCATCGGCAGGATTGATCTTGGAGCCCACATACTTCCACTGGTCAACATCTGTGGCTTCTCTAATAACCGAAACCCTGTTTGCAACAAAGGTATGGAAACGCCTAGTTTCATTGCAAATATACTTGAGGACGGTTGTGCTATCTGTCCAAAACACTGACCTCTTCAGCGGCCACTGTAACTCTCTCTGAAGCATTCTGTCCATTCGGACAGCCAGAACTGCTGCTGCGAGTTCCAGACGAGGAATGGTGACTTGCTTCAGGGGCGTAACTCTAGTTTTTCCCACAAGAAATGAAACATGTACTTTGTTATCATCTTTCAGTCTCAGGTAAGACACCGTACCATATCCAACTTGACTGGCATCTGAAAAGTTATGAATTTGTGCTGTTACAGATGTTCCAAAATCAGAAGGTTTAATGCAGCGATCCACCTGGAATCCAATCATTTTTTTGAGATCTGTTAGCCAGTCAGACCATTGTTTAGAGAAGGTAGGGGGTATTTGTTCATCCCACTTCATGTTTCTTCTACAGAGCTCCTGTAACATTAACTTAGCTGATATGATAAAAGGACCCAAAAAACCTAATGGATCGTACAGTGAGCTGACCACCGACAAGATACCTCTCCTGGTATGTGGCCGTTCCTGTACCGAAGTCTTAAACCTAAACTTGTCAGACTCAACACACCATTGCAGACCCAGCGCTCTTTCAATTGGAAGCTGGTCCGTGTCTAAATCCAGTTCCTTCGTCTCTGTTGCTCTGATGTTACTTGGGATTGACGTCATCACAGAGCGGCTATTTGTCACCCATTTTCTAAGACTAAATCCGCCTTTGTCACAGAGCACAGTCAAGTCCTTTGCAATTTGAATTGCATCTCTTTCTGAAGCTATGGACTTCAGGCAGTCATCCACATAAAAGTTATGACGAACGGTACTGATCACTTCATCTGGAAAATCCAACGCATTGTCCTCTGCAGTTCTTCTCAAGGCATAATTCGCACAGCTCGGGGACGATACAGCTCCAAACAAGTGTACCTTCATTCGATGTTCCACTGGTTCTTGATCAGTATCGCCATTAGGCCACCAAAGAAAGCGAAGAAAGTTCACATGTTTATCAGGCACCTGTACTTGATAAAACATGGCATGGATGTCAGACATAACAGCGATATGTTCTTTCCTGAATCGAATGAGGACCCCAATAAGAGAGTTGGTGAGATCTGGACCCTGCAAGAGCTGACAGTTTAGTGATGTTCCTTTGTATGTAGCTCCACAGTCAAACACAACCCTCAGCTTTCCTTTACTGGGGTGATGTACTCCGTGATGGGGGATGTACCAGACTTTTCCATCCACTTGATAAAGTTGGTCAACTGGTACCACTTCAGCATAGCCCTGAACCAACATATCACCGATAAATGAGGTGTACTCCTCCTTAAACTTATCATTCCTCCCAAATTTCCTCTTCAAACCTTGGAGGCGCTGTTCAGCAACACAGCGATTATTTGGTAAGACAGGATCTTTTTCTCTAAAAGGTAAGTCAATGCAATAATGTCCATTTTTCAATTCTGCTGTACTACTCACAATCTTCATGAATTTAACGTCCTCTCTTGACATCTCCAATCGCTCCTCTGATGTTCTTTCATTAAAATCATGGTTATATTGTTTAATGAGCATTTCCTCCAGATATTCCACCGAAATGCGATTGGTTGTAACAACAGAGCAGCCAGTCTTTACTCTATTGTTGCCTCCACCTCGAAGTGGTCCATTAATTACCCAGCCAACTCTTGTTCGAACTGCATATGGTCCTTCACCTTGACTGTTGATTACCTCCCAAGGTTCCATTACTTTTGCTGCATCGGTTCCAATGAGCAAATCAACATTTGAATCCACGTCATGAAGGTTTATGTTCCCCAAGTAAGACCATTTAGCCACATCCTCCTGTCGTGGAATGTTCAACTTTGACACTGGCATACTCTTTTGAGTTAAAACTTTAGGCAACTCAATAAAATCATTAGTATCCATGCCAGACACTTCCAAACCAGACAAAACATTAGTACTCACGATTTTCTTCTGACCCATTGTCCTTAATAAAATGTTTGCTGGCTTTCCTCTTAGACCTAGTCTCCTTGCCAAATCAACAGTGCAGAAAGTACCTGAACTCCCAGGATCCAGAAATGCGTAGGTCTGCACAACTGTATTACTCATCTGGCTTTTAACTTGAACTGCGACAATTGAGAAGACAGCATCATCCTCTTCACCGGCCCCTATATGACCACATGTCTGTTGTCCAGTTGACACACTTAGTGGAAGGCTCACAGACCCCTGTGCTTCTTTGAATGATGTACCCTTTCCCTCAATGTGAAGGACTGATGGGTGCTTCAGGTGACACACACTACAATCTAAACGACTCCTACAGTCTTTGCTAGTGTGACCAATTTTTAAGCAGCCAAAACAAATCCCATTTTCCTTTATGAAACTTATCTTGTCCCGGTGCATCTTCAACTTAAACCATGAGCATTTATCCAGAGCGTGATTGTTCTTTTGGCAGAATAAACAGCATTTAATATTACCTTGGGCAGGGGAGGACTTGATCTTATCATCAATGTAGATCTTATCTCCTTTTACTGAACTGACACTGGTTGCAAAAGTGCCTCCAGTTTTTCTCTGCTTTGCATGACCAGCATTGGAGGTTTTAGTATAGCTGGTAGGTTGACAATCCTGTATATTACCAAATAAAGGGTCAGAGACAATTCTTACTTGTTTTTCAACAAATGTCACAAGGTCAGTAAATACAACCGTGTTTCCACTTTGCTCCTGCAGATCACATGCGACATTTCTCCATTTTTCCCTTAGCTTATAAGGCAATTTCATCACAATGCTTCTGAGGTTGGATGGCATGTCCAACTCCCTCATATACATGACTTGCTGTGTTAAATTGGAACAACCTCGAAGAAACAGAGAAAATGATTGTAGTGCTTTCACATCTTCTGGCTTAATGAGAGGCCATGTAAGAATTTTGTCCATATAAGCAGAGGCGATCTTGTGCTCATTGCCAAAATGTTCTGCAAGAAGGGATTTAGCTCTTTGATATCCCTGCTGAGGAGACAAGTGTTGACAACTTTTCACCAGGTCTCTTGGCTGACCCCTGGTGTACTGCTCCAAAAAGTTCAAGCAATCACTCATATTATTAGTCTTTTCTTCAACACAGTTTTCAAAAGCTCTAATAAAGGTTCGAAACTGAAGAGGGTCACCGTCAAACACGGGAATACTTCTCATTGGCAGAGCAGATGCTAAATTTTGCTGAACCAACAGTGTGGTAATATCATTCTGTCGTTGCATAATGCTCACAATATCATTCTGGGTATTATCATTGTGCGCTGAGTTAAGATAGGATTGCCGTCCTATTTGTGGAGCATCATAAACCATTTGTGTCCTTTGTGTTTGGGTGTCACTTGCTGCAAGTCTGGTGTCTGGTTGTTTCATTTCCACCCTTTTAGGCCTGACAATCTGAGCCTGTGACTCAGGATGAAATTCATTGTGAATGCCACTGTGTTTTGGAATGAAATGGTCAGCGTGCGGATTCATGCGGTCTGTCCTTTGCTTGTTCCTTTCATAATAGGAATTCATTCCATCAGATCCTTTAGAACCACATTTTGAATTCATTTCCAGCACACGAAGTTTAGCATTGGCTGCAGCAAGGTCCGCTTCCAGAGCCAATTGCTCCTTTTCCTTCCTTAATTCCTCTTCTTTGGCTTCTAACAAGTGTTTCCTTTTTAATGCAGTCATGCGTTCCATAAGTGCTGCCTTATCGGCTTCTGCTTTTATCCTTGCAGAGGAAGTTGAGGATACTCTTGATACTTGAGAGTGTAATCTGGAATTATTCTCCTTTACAAATGAGATGTTAGATGCACTGTCTTCAGGTTTAATCCCATCAGAAATTAGACTTTGGTTATCAGGATGATCGGCATTAATACCAACTGATTGTACATATGGGTGAGCAGCTTCAGACAACCAGCCCTTTACTTCCTCAGTGAAATCACGGAACATGGTCATTTTTGTATGAAAATACTCATTTTGCCTTTGAACTTCACTCTCTGGCAAATTCAAATTTAAGAAGGATTCATGCATGTCATTAGCTTCCTCATAACACTTAATACATTTTCCCAACTGAGATTGCACAGAGTTAATATTGTCAGTGGATTCCATCAAGACACGAATTTGTTCCATGTACTTCTTAGCTTGCTTGTATTTCAAAGCCCTCTTTTCTTGGCACGTTTTTACATAAAATGCCAACCCTTTTTCGGTGAACTTGACGCTTCGTTTTACAGAGTGTGTTGACGGAACGTCACTCTTGGCTCTTGACGTGCAAGACTGTTGCGACATTGTTTCTTTGTTCTCAAATCCCTTTAAGTCCTGCTCAATTTTCACCCAATTTGTTTGCCGTAACACAAAGAAACATCATTTGTTGCATTAGGTCGCTTCAAGTACACAGCGTTAGCTTTCCTATTAATGAATGACGTGAATGTCTCTGTTGAGGTATTACGTAACCACTACACATCCTCCAAAGTCTCTCAAAACCTTTAAGACTTCCAATTTTCAACCTCGTGCCGCGAAAAAATGAATCCAGCGCTCCAATAGCTAAGCCATCTTCCAATACAGCTTCAAAGTAAACATTTTTTCACATACCGACTGTTGAACAGTTTCCTGTGATGTCCGTAGGCCACCGTCTTTCAGACAACGACGTGATTTTCAACAGCATAATCCACCATCTTCTTTCATGCAAGTAATCCAAACTTCCACGAAGTCCATCGACATGAATGTCCACATTAAGGGTGGTTTTTTACTTTTGTCGTGGCGATTTGTCTTCAACTTAAATCAAAAAAGAAATCAAAAAGAAAAATAAACAAACTCAAAATCAAACGGCACACTGAGGCACTTAAAGATTACATTTTACGCAGGGCTCAATAAGTCCAATGTCCAGGCAAGCATATCGTTGATGTGGTTTATTTCCATTTCAGCAAGCATACAAACAAATGGTGTCTGCAGCCTCTCTTTCCCTGGTAAAAAACCAAATACCTTTCCCAGTGCCTGCCTGTGCTAAGTGTAATCACCAATATATACCTTCCCACAGGTGCTCAGTACAATCAAAATAAAAGTCCCCAAAAAGATACTCAAATTAACTAAAATAATAACATTAACATTCTGTGTCTACATCAATAAAATAATCATACAAATTATTTAAGGAAAAACAAAATAAAGTAAATTAATTATTAAATCAATTACAAAACAAGGAAATAGCTCCAACAATTAGAATTCACATTTTCAAAATTCAAATGATGTCAGTGTAAATAGATATTGATACTATTTGCATCAGGTTTAAATAGCAACATTAGCATCTAGTTACACTAAGTGAAAACAGTGAGAAATGCTGTGCATGCAATGTGTTAATATAGGTAATATGCTATTTATACTTAAGGTTACATTTCTGAGCAATAGTGGGAGGAGTTAAAGAACACCTGTTCTGCTTTTGTCCCAAGTTCAACTTTCTTTGGTGTGTAATGTTGCTGTCTGGGCATGAAAAATGTCTGCAAAGTCCCAAAGCAAGTCCCTCCAAAGGGCGACTGTAATAGAAGGAAAGAAAGAATAAAGTCAAAACAGTGACGTTACTGCGGTGATCATTGGAATTTCAGGAGTGTGTCATGAAGCAATAATTCAGCAGATTTACTTCCTGTTGTCATTCTGGAATGAATCTGTGCTACTGTTAAAATCTGCCATATGAAGGCATCTCAGACATTACAAATATTTGATTCAGGTGTGTTTTGTTGTCTTGCTTCAGTTTCCTGCCAACAGAGAGCAATTTGTTCAGCTTTAGGCGCAGCCTTTGTTGTTTATAATGAGTCAGTGAACAAAACTCTTCTGTGCAGTTTAAACCAGTCTGATTCGCTGTTGTGATCTTGTCTGTGATTGGTTACAGTGATCAGCAATGCAAAAACTGTTGTTAATGAAATGCTGTTGAAACAGAACTGCATCTGGTAAATAGCCGTAATTGTGACTGTTCATTTACATAAACTATATATAGAGACACTTTAAAAGCATATTTGCAGTTAAAGTGGAATGTTTAGCATTGTCTCAGTTTGCATCATTATAAAAAGATGTATTTTTATCTTGATGAAGATTACAGAATCTAATGCTGTCTCAGATCACATTTTCACCTCATTTATCATCTGTTTAAATGAGGATTTGATGTGAAATTACAAAACATGGATAAATGTTGCTTTTCAGACTTGAAGTCATGTAAATCATGTGTAATCACTTTCATGTCCTTGGTGTAGTTTTTTTTTCCTCCCCACACAAAAAGATCCTCCAGCATCTGTTGGTTTGTGTTTCAGGTGTTTCTGATGCTGAACGAGATGACATAATGAGAAAGTCTGTGATGGAGGAAGAAAATGTAACTTTAGATCCTGGTGAAATTAAAATCGCAAAAGATGTGCTGATGTGGTATTTTAATGACATTCTCATCGCTGAAATCACTGGAGATCAGAGTAAGATCTGTACAGATGTTCAGTGTAAAGAGAGATTCAGAGACAGACTGAAGCTGGATCATCAGACTGGATCTCTGACCATCACAAACACCAGAAACACAGACTCTGGAGAATATAAACTACAGATCAACAACAGCAGATTCAGCATCAATAGGAGCTTCAGTGTTCCCTTTCGTGGTCACTCCGAGTTACGTCGGATGACGACGATTGGGGTTTCGCTTAGAAGCCTATCACCTTCGAGTATTAGAAAACGAGCCAATGGCAATGAAATGCCATGGGTCTGCGGAATTTGCATAGCGTAACTCCGCCCGCCGCAGGGGGTATATAAGGAAGTACGCGAGCACAATGCAGACATGCTTTCGCTTCGGAGCCGAGAACTTCTCCACTCCTGTAAGCCAAATATTCTTCTCTTACCTTCGAGACGAGCGAGCTCTCCGGTGTTGGTGTGACGGCGATTTTCAGCGAGTGCACACTTCCCTGCTGATCTTGTCAGTGATCTGACAGTTAGTGTGATTTCTCCCTGTTCGCTTCAACATCCGCGGAGTTTCCTCTCACAAAAAGAGCATTGCATGTGGCACGTCTTTTTAAAGATGTCTCGCCCGTGCACTTCTGGTTGTGGTCGCGATGTATTTTCTCCTGATGGGCACAATCTCTGCTTAGCGTGTTTGGGCGTTGATCACGCTGAAGCAGCGTTTGTGGATGACTCATGTTCTCATTGCGGGAACATGACCATCTCCATGCTGCGGTCGAGACTCAATGAGCTCATCAGAGCGAGAGTCCCCTCATCCACACCCCGATCTACGGTCTCCCCGAGAGGCTGTACTTCGGCTGGTGGCCAGGGTGACCTGAGGGTATCTGTGTGGGACAAACCGCCGATACGTCCACGGTCCACACGCCCCTCTTCAGCATTGGTACCCGCGAGCGTGCAAACCGAAACCGCCGGTCTCTCTACGGAAGCCCCGCGCGTTTCGTTTCGCGTTCCACAGGAGGATGCAATGTCGATCACTGCATCACAAGGTGGGTATGAGTCCTCGGGAAGTGAGGATTCGGCTGTGTTGCCGCCCTCGGGCGCGCCAGCATTGCCCGAGTCTGATCCCGAGCTGACTGCCATGCTTTCCCGGGCAGCCGCGGCCATTGGGCTCGAGTGGTCCCCGCCGCCCGATCCAGTGCGCTCGCGGCTGGATGATTGGTTTTTGGGAGCGGCCGCTGACATTCGTCGCCGCCCAACCCCAATACCATTCTTCCCGGAAGTGCATGAGGAAGTCACGCGGTCCTGGAAGGCTCCCATGTCTTCCCGCGATCGTTCGTCGGCTTTCTCCGCCTTTCCTCCCCTCGATAGAGCTGATGCTTGTGGGTACACTGGGATTCCCACGGTTGAACGTTCTGTCGCGATGCAGCTGTGTCCGGCAGGCGCTTCATCACGTGGTGATCCTAAGCACCCGTCCAAAGCCTGTGGATTCTCGTCCACTCTCGTGGCGAAGTCTTACAGTGCGGCGGGACAGGCAGCTGCCTCTTTGCATGCCATGGCCATCCTGCAGGTCTACCAGGCCCAGATGCTTCGTGACATGCACGAGGGCAGGACAGACCCAGGGCTCGTTGATGAGCTGCGCGCCGCCACCGACCTCGCTCTCCGAGCGACGAAGGTGACCGCGCGCTCCCTGGGTTTGGTGATGTCCACAGCTGTGGTCCAGGAGAGACATCTCTGGCTGAACCTGGCTGATATGTGTGAGCCCGACCGGACTCGTCTGCTTGACGCTCCCATATCCCAGGCCGGCCTTTTCGGCGGTGCCGTCGAGGATTTTGCCCAACAGTTCTCGACCGCCCAGAAGCAGACTGAGGCTATTAAGCATATTCTGCCCCGACGCTCCGCTGCTCAGCCGTCGGCACAGGATCCTCAGCCTGCTCGCCGCCGAGGGCGCCCTCCCGCGGCCGCCCCTCCCGCACGGCCCCAGCAGCAACCTTCACCCGGGCCGCGCTGTGGTGGGAGCCACAGGCAGGCGCCACAGCCCTCTCCAGCCCCGCCGCCCGCTAAACGCCAGGCCAAGCGGCGCTCCTGAGACGGGCTGCTCAGGGTTGGCTTCAATTCTGTCCCAGGAGCTGGTAGCAGGGCCACTCCTTCCCCCGGTGGAGGGCCGGGGGAGAATCTTTTGTTCTCCACTCCCCGCTGCTCGTCCAACGACGAGCAGTACTTTGATGTGGTTGAAGACAGAATTGAATTCCCCAACCCTGAGCCGACAGAGTCCGAGGGCCGCAGTGCGCGCCACCCTCGGGTCCCGCCACTGCCGCCCTCCTCTGTCCCAGAGGTGCGGGATGACAGCACGCGCCGCCCACGGGCCACGCTCCTCTCATCCCCCTCTGTCGCCAGACCCCTGCCAGAGCACGCCCCCGTGGGACGCGCGCCCTCCCCTGGCCTCCTCTGGCAGGACGCGGTTAATGACCGTGCCCCCGCACAGGGCCGCTATGCCACCCTCGCCGGTGCCGGTCATTCCGCCTCGCTGCCCCACCGACGGTACGTCTGTGGTTCGTATGACCCCGCTGGTGCACTTTCTGGAGGCCTGGCTAGAGCTTCCCAGACTGTCCCGCTGGGTCGCGAGAACCATCAGGCTCGGCTACGCGATTCAGTTCGCGAGATCTCCTCCCCGCTTCAGGGGAGTCCGCTTCACTATGGTCGGTGGCAATGCCCCTGTCATGAGAGCGGAGGTCGCCACCCTACTGGCGAAGGGTGCGATCGAGATTGTCCCTCCAGCCGAAATGAAGTCCGGCTTCTACAGCCCTTACTTCATTGTACCCAAGAAGTCCGGTGGGTTACGGCCAATCCTCGACCTGCGCGTCTTGAACCGCTCCCTTCACAGGCTGCCGTTCAAGATGCTAACGGCCAAACACATCCTCCAGTGTGTGCGGCCGCAGGATTGGTTTGCAGCGATCGACCTGAAGGACGCCTACTTCCATGTCTCCATTTTACCTCGACACAGACCGTTTCTACGGTTTGCTTTCGAGGGGCAGGCATACCAGTACGCGGTTCTCCCTTTCGGACTAGCCCTGTCTCCTCGCGTCTTTACGAAGGTCGTCGAGGCAGCCCTTGTTCCCCTCCGGGAACACGGGGTTCGCATCCTGAACTATCTCGACGACTGGCTGATCCTAGCTCACTCTCGAGACCAGGTTTGCGAACACAGGGACCTAGTGCTCCGGCACCTAGTTCGTCTGGGCCTTCGGGTCAACTGGGAGAAGAGCAAACTCTGCCCCGTGCACAGGATCTCTTTTCTCGGTATGGAGATCGACTCGGTCGCCATGTGCGCGCAGCTTACGAGCGAGCGCGCGCAGTCACTGCTGAATTGTCTTCGTCAGTTCGAGGGCAAGAGTGCGGTTCCACTGAAACTTTTTCAGAGGCTCCTGGGGCATATGGCATCCGCAGCCGCAGTAACGCCGCTGGGATTGCTTCATATGAGACCGCTTCAGCTTTGGCTTCGCGATCGAGTCCCGAGGTGGGCATGGCAACACGGCACGCTCCAAGTCCCAGTGACTCCAGCCTGCCGTCAGACCTTCACCCCGTGGGCGAACCTCAATTTTCTACGGGCCGGAGTGCCCTTAGAACGAGTTTCCCGGCATGTTGTTGTGTCAACAGATGCCTCCAACACGGGCTGGGGCGCCATGTGCAATGGCCATGCTGCCGCGGGCTCCTGGACAGGACCCCAGCGCCTTTGGCATGTCAATTGCCTCGAGTTGCTGGCTGTACGTCTCGCCCTGCACCGCTTCCGGGCGTTGCTCAGGGGTCAGCACGTACTAGTCCGATCAGACAATACCGCAACAGTAGCGTACATCAACCATCAAGGTGGTCTACGCTCCCGCCGTATGTCGCAACTCGCTCGCCACCTCCTCATATGGAGTCAGAAGCATCTGAGGTCGCTTCGAGCCATTTATATCCCGGGACACCTGAACCAGGCGGCCGACGAGCTGTCTCGAGTTCGGCCTCTCGCTGGAGAATGGCGACTCCATCCCCGGACGGTCCAGCTGATTTGGGATCAGTTCGGCGACGCACAGGTAGACCTGTTTGCCTCCCACGACTCGTCCCACTGCGGCCTGTTTTATTCCCTGACCGAGGGCACGCTCGGCACGGATGCACTGGCGCACAGCTGGCCGCGGGGCCTACGCAAGTATGCGTTTCCCCCAGTGAGCCTCCTTGCGCAGACCTTGCGCAAGATCAGGGAGGACGAGGAGCAGGTCATTTTGGTTGCCCCGTATTGGCCCAACCGGACCTGGTTCTCCGAACTAGTACTCCTCGCGACAGCACCTCCCTGGCCAATTCCTCTGAGGAAGGACCTCCTTTCTCAGGGACGGGGCACCTTATGGCACCCTCGTCCCGATCTTTGGAACCTCCACGTGTGGCTCCTGGACGGGACGAGGCAGGTTTGAGTACCCTACCACCTGCGGTGGTGGCTACCATCACTTCCGCTAGAGCATCGTCCACGAGACATGCCTATGCGTTGAAGTGGAACCTCTTCGTCAACTGGTGTTCTTCTAAACATCAAGAACCCACGAATTGCCCCATCAGTGTCGTGCTTTCCTTCCTGCAAGAAGGGTTGGAGCGAAGGCTGTCTCCCTCCACCCTGAAAGTGTATGTGGCTGCCATTACCGCCCATCACGAAGCAGTCGATGGTAAGTCTCTGGGAAAGCACGACCTGATCGTCAGGTTCCTGAGGGGAGCCAGGAGACTAAATCCTCCTCGTCCTCCCCTCGTTCCCTCTTGGGACCTCTCAGTGGTTCTAAAGGCCCTGCAGAGTGCTCCATTTGAGCCTTTGCAATCAGTGGAGCTTAAGTTCCTGTCAATGAAGACAGCGCTCCTGGTTGCATTGGCCTCCATCAAGAGGGTAGGGGACCTGCAGGCATTTTCGGTTGACGAAGCGTGCCTGGAATTCGGGCCGGCTGACTCTCACGTGATCCTGAGACCCCGGCTTGGATATGTGCCCAAGGTTCCTACCACACCCTTTCGAGACCAGGTAGTGAACCTGCAAGCGCTGCCCTTGGAGGAGGCAGACCCAGCCTTGGCACTGCTCTGTCCAGTACGCGCCCTCCGTGCCTATGTAGACAGAACGCAGTGTTTCAGGACCTCAGACCAGCTCTTTGTCTGTCATGGTGGGAAGCTGAAGGGAAAGGCTCTCTCAAAGCAAAGGTTATCACACTGGATAGTGGATACCATTGCTTTGGCATACCAGCAGCAAGGTCGTCCGTGCCCCCTTGGTGTGAAAGCCCACTCCACACGTAGTGTGGCTTCCTCTTGGGCTCTAGCGCATGGCGCCTCGCTAACAGACATTTGTAGAGCTGCAGGCTGGGCGACACCCAACACATTCGCGAGATTCTATAATCTCCGAGTAGAGCCAGTTTCTTCTCATGTACTCGCTTCAACCAGCCGGTGCTAGATTCTGCTCAGGTGTCTTCGCTTGCTCGCCATTCCTCTCCACGGACGGGATACGTGCGATATTTTCCTCAGGTGAGTCTGATAAGCTCTGAGTTCCTCCAGCACTGTTCATGTCAACGCCTGAGTTATGCCAAAATTCCATACTCAGCTTTTGCGCTTGACTAGGTGCCACCATGTGCATGGTCCCCCCTCTGGGCGACCCCCACATGTGTATTCCGCTGTAAGTCTCCTTGTGAGCGTGTGTCTTTCCCTTGGCAAGCCACCCTTGCCACCCCTGGGGTTTAAAAATTCCACCTGCGGCTGGATACCTCAGTGATCTTCCATATGCAGCCTCTGGCCATATGTGTATTCTAAGTCCCCCCCATCAATGGCTGGGCGTAATTGCATACTTCTCTCTGAGATATGCTCCCCAGTGTACCTTGGTATCCCTGTGTTAAGCAGGACTCCTTCGTTCGTGCTAGTCTCACAACAGGGAGCTCAGACTTACGCAGGGCACTGGAAGACAGCCGAGGTGGCGTGATTAGACTGGAACCCCAATCGTCGTCATCCGACGTAACTCGGAGTGACCACGAAAGGGAACGTCTCGGTTACGGATGTAACCCTCGTTCCCTGAGTGGGAACGGAGACGTTACGTCTTCCTGCCACTTCCGCTGTACCGCTAAAAAAAACGCCTGGGGCCAGTCTCGGCTCCTCAGCGAAGGCATGTCTGCATTGTGCTCGCGTACTTCCTTATATACCCCCTGCGGCGGGCGGAGTTACGCTATGCAAATTCCGCAGACCCATGGCATTTCATTGCCATTGGCTCGTTTTCTAATACTCGAAGGTGATAGGCTTCTAAGCGAAACCCCAATCGTCGTCATCCGACGTAACGTCTCCTTTCCCACTCAGGGAACGAGGGTTACATCCGTAACCGAGACGTTTCTGTCACTGGTGAGTCTCATTTAATAATTCATGCAGTGCATTTTCCCTTGAACAGTTTTAAAATACAGTTCAATATACTGTATTTACATCAACAAAGGTAAATGTTTTCAGTGTGGCCTTTTTGAAAAAGAGAGCTTCGGCTCAATATCAAAATATAATTCAGATAATCTCTATCATCTTCAAAACAGACTTACAATTTTGAAGTCTGTTGTTAATTACATGAAAAGTGCATAATACCAGTTTTCAGATGTCAGTTTTCCTGTGAACATTGTTTCCTGATGATCTAACAGTGCTGTGATGCTGTTTTAGCTACTGTTGTTAAAAAAAAAAACTCCTGAAGATGCAATTTATCCGTTAAAATAAATCAGTATCATAAAACTGATTACCAAAGTAGAAAGGTGTAAATGTCAGTCAGAAGAATTGGTAGAGTTGATTATCAATTGATCTCTAGTAATAATGTGTGTCTGTCTTTAGCTCCTCCAGATTCAGGTCCGTCTTCAGCTGCTAGAGCAGGAACACGTGCTGCTGCTAGAATAGGATTATGTGCTGCTGCTGTTCTGCTTGTGGCTGCTGCTGCTGTGATTTACTGTCTCTACAGATCAAAACAAACAGGCAAGTATTACATACAGCTGATTGTTCAAAAATATAAATAAGAGATTTAATGCACAAAAGAATCTTACACTATGTATAGTATGTATTTTTATTCTAAATGACCAAAGTAAGAGTTTGTTGTTATAGATCAAACAGGAAACGGGACACCGCAAGATGATCATCATCAGTGTGAGCTCTGAATCTGTCTCCAAAACACTGTGAATTTACTACAGATTCAGATCTGTGAGAACTGTCATCGGTGTGTATCTGTTTAAAAGTTTAGAAATCATTATATAGAAACAATAACTGACTTCTTTAAGAGAGCGCTGTTCTTGTGATGTTTTACTTCAGAATGAAGAACAGGGGTCTTTACATTCACAAACATCAGAGAGAAAAACACTTTTCTGTGTTTGTGTGACTGAATCATCAATCCTGAACATTTGCTTTACCTTCTGTGAATCTGCTTCTGTCTTTCAGGAGAATCATGATGCAGAAGCAGTGCCCCTTAATCAGAGGACTGAGACTTCACCGATGGAGGATGATAAAGAAACTGAGACTGCACTGATGGAGGATGATAATGCGACATCTCCTAGTGAGACTTGAGACTTCTGGGATTTCACAGTAACATTATTTATTATTTTCATTTTAATTATTTTAACTGAAAGGGACCATAAAGAGAAATTGGGGTGGGGGGAGGAAGTGGAAGACGCCAATAGTAGTCAATAGCAGTCAAATATCACTGTTCACTAAATTTCTACTCAATACCAATTTTGAACACAGCAACCTATCAACAGCAGTGAAACCAAGAGTTCTCGAGGATTTCCATTGTGTAACTGGAGGGATTATTACAGTTACTAAATGATCCAGACTCTCTTTCTTGACAGTGTTGCTGTTCCTTCAATCATTAGCAGCATTTACACTGCAAGACATACTGTAGGAATCTTTACATGCACTTATATGTGTCAGTCAAAATGAATCCAAATTCAATTTCAAATTATTAAAGTTCTGCTTATATGAAGCCCAAATGTTACAATCCCATTCACATATTCTTTTAGTTGAGCATGGACAGTTTTCACAGATGTGAGGACACCTTTCCACAGTTATTAACATCATAAATCTGCCAAACTTTTATATATTTATAGAAGTCTAATCACAAGTATACTTGCCGTTTTTGCCTTTATGACATATGATAAAATGTCAAGAGTCTCCTCCATTTACAAGTTCATATGAGCATAAACACATCACAGGACTCCACATGTATGCATGGTATTTTTAAATCCGATTGTGAAAATTCATCAGATTCAAGTGTGTACATGCTTAGTTTTCTACCTTTTGATCGGGTTATTTTAGATCTACACCATCCAATCTAAATTTCTTTTGGATCCATAGAGGTGTGTCCAGAAAGGGTTAGCCACCAGTTCAATTATTGATTATTTGTGTGAATTTAAACATGATCTTGACATATTAAATTTTGTGATTACATTAATTTATAACTGTCTGTGAAGACAAGATGGATATTTCTAGACTGTAAGAGCCAGTGAGCATCTGAAGGAAACTACTGAACTGCACTGTGGATTGAGGCAGCTACAAAATGCCAAATATGTGTTTTTGTTATTTTATTGTTATATGTTATGTTTACTGGCTGCTTCTTAAGCCTTTTACTGATGTTAAGCATTGGAATGGAGTTCAATGACAAAACAATGCTTTGTTATTATAGATTTCAGATGTGTGCTACTATGTGTTTTTCTTTGTAGAAAGAGATACATTCTTCCTTTTGTAAAGCATTTGAGATGCTGATTGTTTTTTAATGCCAAGCTTGTGCATTTCATGTGATGACGATGGAAACTTCACATTATCTGTCTATTTCCCTCCATTTCTTGTCTGTTTTGGTTTTTACGACATGTTAAACTGTGCTGTTTTAGTGTCATTTTATATCATTTAATTGAATTATTGTGTTTTCCTGATGTGTTTGTACTGTGTGATGGAAATGATCGCCTGCACTTGAACAGGACACAGGCAAGTACAGTGTGTGTGACCCCAGTTTAAATGTCATCTGAACAATGGAAAAGTCCTGTATTGTGTAAATCTCTCTTTCTTTCTCATGTTTATCAAAGCTGTTCAAATTCACTGGTCAAAGAGCTCAGCAACTGCTACTGAACAAGAACAACAATAGGATTTAGAAATGTCATGGTGCCTATGTTTGTAGTACTAGCGTGCCAAACTCCTCAAAATCCTGAAACACCACCTCAGTGAGAGACATTAATGTGTGCCTTCAGCTCTAAGCGGAACATCTTCAGACTCTTTCTGTTTTCTTTAACTTTGCATTAGCCATAGTAAAAAGTTTAGCTTATATAAACACAATTTCAACGGCATGCTAGTCATGCAAACAGACACACTACTGACACACAAACTGAAAACAACCACACACTTCCAGTAATTCATGCAGAACCTGTTTGTCCACCAACAGATCAAACCACATTGTTGCACAGAAGTAAATAAATGAAACGTATAGGTGAGTAGCCTATTTTGCATATATTTTGCACTTGAAAAATGTTTGTTTTGTCTACATTACACACTACAGTCAAGGCAGCTTATTTTCACTTTAACTAGTGATCCAGACAGCAACATAGTGTCGGGCCGGAAATGTTTACTTTTTTTTATTGCACTTTCTACCAATGATAAAACTTTGCTAGGTTATGTGTTGTGAGGGAGGGGCCTTAAGTTATTTTATGAAAACGGTTTATGATTAGGCCTACTAGCGCTTTTCAAGTTGAAATTGTATGTAACGCATAACAGTGACGTTAAAATATGCATGTTAGGTATGGAAGTGGCAAATGTTAATGTTGAGTTTTGATATAGGGTCACTAGGCTTGTTTTGTGCTATTTTTGATCGGCCTTTGGGCTGGTTTTGTTGCACAGATGCTGTTCAGTAGTGTGTTTAATGGTTTTAGCATGCCACTAATAAAAGGCATCAAATTACCAGTATAGTCCAACTATTTCCGTTACAACCATTACAATTCCCATTGTAACCATACATTTTTTTCAATTTTTTTGCATTTAAAAGAAAACAGTTAGGCAAACGTTTTGTAGCTAAACATGAGGTTGATTTTTAGAAAAAGAGTGCAATTACCTGACTTAATGTATTAATGAAATAGATCTGACAATTTAACAAGAACCATTTGAACAAAGCATTTCACAAGCTATGGGAGAGGGGTCCGTTTCAGACAAATAGATTCATAAGATATTCATTTCTATGATGCTGAGTTGTTTTCAGCAGCAACTCTTGGTTTTTTGTTTTTCAGGGGTGAGCAATATCTCACTCAAACCTGCAAAAATGGTAAAGAGAGATTCAGACTCAGAGACAGACTAGGTGAATCATAGGACTGGATCTCTGACCATCACAGACAGACATCTGATTCACAGACTCTGGAGAATATAAACCACAGATCAACAGCAGCAGCAGTGAAAAGATCTTCAGTGTTTCTGTCACTGGTGAGTATCATTTGTCGTGCAGTAGCTACATTTTCCAAAGCAGTTCAAAGTTTTTGTTTTCACTGTGGCCTGTTTGACAAATTCAGTTTTGACTCAATATTAACATGCACTTTAAATGACACATTTTTCACAACAAAAATGTGTTTTCAAGACTGAAGTTCTTCTTGACATGAACAACACATAATATTATTCTTAGGCTGTGTCCGAAATATATGTAATCTCGAAGTACTCCAGATGGCGCCATTTATCAGTTCACACAATATCACTCTGTAACACTGAAGTAGAAAGGCATAATTATCAGTCTAAATATCGGTAAAAATCAGTATCAGTTGTATCTCTTGTAATAATGTATGACCTTACAGCTTCGGGTCTGTCTCCAGGTACTGAAAGAGCAATATATGCCGGTGTTATTGCTATTTATGTTGCTGTTTGTGTGGCTGCTATGATTGTGGCTGGAGCAGAACAGAATCACAAGTAGGCCTATTACATACAACTGATTTAACAAACCATATGTGATTTGATTGTACTAAAAGATATTATACTAATAAAAGGATGTGGAGTGAATTTTTATTCTAATTAACCAAAGTAATGTGTGTCCAATTGAGTTTGTTTATTGTAAAAACAGACATCAGGGTAGGCCTACAGCACAATAATCAGGAGACTATGTGCACACTATCAGAGATTTAGATATTTTACATTGCATTTTAGAAACGCTTCTGAAATGGCATTTAGGTGTCTTTACATATACTGTTAAATGCTGCTCAGAGGTGGCATAAATGGATTTAAGGTATCTTTACACAGCCGAGTTAAGGCTGCACTGTGCCTGCTCAAAATGTTGTCTAAAGGCACAATGCAGCAAAAAAAAAAAAAAAAAAGCCAGACTAAATTATGCCTGCTCTGACCCACCTAAGCCCCTTGTATAACAATGCAGTTCAAATTGCTGTGTATATGCATCTATGCCATCTCGAGCAGCATTAATCAGTCTGTTTGTTTTATGACAGCTAATTGCCACTTCAGAAGCACTTCTGTGCCACCTTGTGGTTGAGGTGGGTCAGAACAGGCATAATTAAGTCAGGCCTTTATGTGGCATCACATCATCCAGATTCTTCCTGAATATTTTGATTATTTTCATAATGCTTCAGACATGGAATTAAACATTTTTTGATTTACTGCTGTACATAAGATGATGTGGTGTAATACTTGTTTGTGGGTGTTCTCAGGGCTTTATTCCATAGATAACTTTAGGAATATAGCAATATAAAACCCTCAGACACGGACAAGTTCTTCTCCTCTTTTCTCTCTTTATTCACCCTTTCTCCTCCGCTCTCCTCTCTTTACCCCCGTCATAATAAAAGTCCTCACAATAACATCCACTTCAACACAATTTAAATATACTGCTGAATTAACATTGAAATATTCAAATTTAACATCATAATTAATCTTTATAATGTGTACCTTTAACTCTTACAGTAGTTTATCAGACTGAAGTACTTATATTTTTGTGTTTAAAGCTGCAGTAGGGAGCTTTTAGAAAACGTTGACTTGGCCTGAAAATTTGAACAAGCACAACTTACAGGTCACTCCCCCTTGCTCTCTGCTGCGCTACAGCCCTCCCTCCACAGCTCCTCCCCCACAACAGAGCCTGCCGTGAACACGCAGGCTAGTAAACAAGCAGGGCAACCGACGGCGGATAAACAGTTATCGCACATTCACTGGTAGAGATGAAACATCAACAATATGCTTTACATTGACTATGGCCTGCCCATACTTTGACTACAAACTTGGTCCTCAAATCATTACGTATTTTGCAATACATGTAATGTAACTTCATAACGTTGCACTCTTTCTATAAGTTATGAATAGCTAGCAAGATAATATAATGGTAACGTTACAGTATGTAAGTAATTATTCTTGCGATATGTAAGGCTAAATAAGGTTTGCTAGTACATTATTTCAGCAACATGACAAGCCAGTGAGCCATTAGCAGGTTTCTATTGTTGCTTTGCACAATGCGTAACATTTTATCTGTATGTTATGCGGCTAGAGTTTTGACACTGAGTAAATGGGCTCCGACGAGCTTGTTTATCGTCATCGGTCTTTTTCCGTTTACCTGTCTTTGCTGTATGAGCAGGTGCCACTCGAGAAATTGCCAGTTTTGGTTGTTTGTCCGCCATTAGCACAGCTGCAGCACACCAGCAATCTTGATTTTGAGTAATGGTAGGCGCTGTGCAAGAGAGGGGTGTGATCAGCGCATACACAAGCATGATCGACACTGCTAAGACACTCCTCCTGGCTCTGATTGGTTGTTTCTTACCGGGAGCGGTGTATTTCTGCAAATGGCAAAAGGACCACTGGGAGGAGCCAGAGGAGCTTGATTTTTTCACAGATTATCTGTCTCATATTCTACTGTCAGGACATAATGACATTGTTTTAACAAATATGTAAAAAATACTATTTTACAAAAGTTACCTACTGCAGCTAAATGTTTTCTTACAGAATTTGAATGTGCCCCTTTAAATGCAAATGAGCTGGTGGTCCAAACATCCTGTCAGAGAATGAAAGGTGTGAGGCAGGATCCTGTTGAATTCCAGTAAATACGGTATTTGATCATCGTTTTTTGGGGATATTTTCATACACAGCATCCTTCTTTGATTTCTGAAAGGAAAAATAGATTGAATCAGGAATGTTGCTGATTAAAAATATATATTAGCAGACCAACTTCTCTGTACAAAGCTTAATCTACTAATACTAACCATTTTGTTTTGTTTTGAAAAAAAAAACTACTACTACAGGTCAGATGCTAACATGGAGCAGCAAGAGGAGGTTACATCAATCATAACTTAAATCATCATACTGATTAAGTTCTGCAGGGTTGTCATGGCAGCTTCTGCTCTGAGAATGACTGTCTTTCACACAAAAGCAACAGCAAAGTCACTGCATGCATCACGTCTACAACCTGCAACCAATGTCTGCTAAAGCTGCATCAGCTCAAATAATGATGAACCGCAGAGACGCTGCAGCTCGAGGACACACTTCAGCACAAGTGACAGGAACAAATGTATGCCCTATACTACTTTCTTTCCAACTTTCAGGCAGAGATCAGCACCTCAAAAATAGAAATGGGCTGTCTGTCATTTAAAGATGCGTCACAATGCAACTACACAACTTTAGAAGTGATCTAGTTAAGTCAAATGATACACACTGCACACATCCGGCGCAGACACAAACTGCAAGACGAGCAAGACTGATCATGGTTTAAGACTATCGGTTTTAATTTACTATTGAAGATGATCACTGCAGTCTTAAGGGGGTTAAATACAAAAACTTACACTGAGGTGCAAACAAATACACAGGCTTAGTGTAAACAGGATTTTTTTTAAAGCATCCTTAAAGGTACACTATGTAACTTATGTCACTTTAGCAGATAATAAACAAAACTGAATGCCTTTTGAGTTAGGCAGGTACTGGGCTACTCCGCAGCTGCTGGCGTCCTGATCAGTCTAAAACAGTCCCATAAACACTCATTATAGGCATACCGTGTGATTCAGCATAAAACAAATGCACAGTTTGGAAAATAGATAATGTACTTGTTCATTATACAAATATTGTGAATTTTGAACAAAAGCGTGTTACATACCTTTGATCTGCTCCCTACTGAAGGTACTAATGAAGACAGTCGAGCCGATAAACCAGCCACATTTGTTCACTGAACGTCATAAGGCCCTTTCACACTGAGCGAGATTAAGCGACGCAAAAGTATGCGATGACGCTCTTGAATTGAAACAATAGATCCTATACAGTATATATCTATTCACACCAAGCATGAGCAATTGTGGAGCGACAAAGCAAGAGTGAGTTTTTTCAGACTGTCTATTTACACTAAGTGCAGATAGACCCCCTTGTTGGCAGAGGCTAGTAGCAAAAAGCCTATCCACTTTAGATTGCAGTTCGAAGTTATTACAAGCAATCTATTGATGGTTTTAAGTGGTTTTTTAACAAAAACATAGTAATAATCTCATAAATTGTGATGTGTATTTTGATGCTAATTGTAGCTCTAATGCACCTGTTACCCAACTGTGATGTATTTGGTCAAAATAATTTTCGTAAGGTAGTTTGTGTTTCTGGTATCAAACTTTATCTTAATTGACTGTTGTATGTCATGCAGTGGATGAGTTTAAAGTCAACTGGAAAAATGTAGGAGAAAATGCATTCTAGGTCAGCGCCACCTATCATGCAGGATTAAATTACGCAAAGATGAACAATCGGTTCGCGTTCAGTGTGAAAGCACTGTTTGACGCCGGTTCACTTTACTGTATATCCTAGTGCTCACCCCTGTGAAGGCCCCCATCCCTTTCCACTACCACTCTACAGATAAAGCGTTGTCGGGATAATTCCAGTTCGCGTGGCTATGCGGATGCGAAAAAAATTCTGTATTATAAATTTTAAGGCCAGATAAGTAGTTTGTTGAGGGTTGATTTGTAGAGAAGGACTACACGCTTGCGCACATATTCAAACGAGCATACCTATAGACTGAACTCGTAATACGCATGTGCACACCATCAGCGTTCTCACGGGTTCACGTTCTTAAATTTTTGCGTAGAAAGAACTTAAGAGTTTTCTGTCAAAATTTTCATGTTAGTGGCCCCTAAGTTAATAACTAATGATTGTTGCGATGAAAGTGAATCAATCAAAACTTACTTTAGCTGGACAATAATGTTATTCTAGAGAATCTCTGAGAATCTCTGTTACTTTAAACTATCATCAATGTAAAGCCGCTTTGGAACCATCTACATTGTTAAAAGTGCTATATAAATGAAGATGACTTGACTTGACTTGACTTGACTTGACTTGACTTGACTTGACTCACTGTGAAGAGACCTTTTTGCTGTGCACAAAACTTCAATCAACAAGCTTCAATCAGACTAACTGACTGCAACAACTTCTTGCAACATAGTTATGAATTATCTTACCGGTTTGTGTTTTGTTGGTTTACACAATGCTGATTCAGTTCTGACTTCCTCCTGTCTCTGGACTGCATTAACATTAATACACATGTTAAAAACGACCATTTATAATTCCATTAATAATATTTCCATCTCAAAAAAGATAAACATTTGACCTGTTTTTCTACATTTCTTGCAGATGCAGCACATCACGACTATAACAAGAATCATCAGAGATCCAGCAGAGATCAACACTATGTACAATAAAGGTAGGCCTTGATCTGTAATGGACAAAATTAGTCATTACTGTGAGTGAATCTGTCCGTCTGACCTACAACAAACACTACCAAAGATCAGCTTAATTAATCAATGTTAATTTCACCACCATCATACTTGCACATGTGTGACAGAGTGTGTTGATGTCCAGAAGTTTGGTCTGGTTGCTGTCGGGATGGTTCAGCACACAGCTGTAGGTGTTTTTATCCTGATATTCCACCTCCAGAGGTAGAGAGAGACTGATGCTGAGATCAGACGCACTAATGCTGGACAATACACTGATTCCTTTATACCAGGAGAGAGTCGCATCACGCACATTCAACACTGAACACACCAATGAACATGATGATGATGATGATGATGATGATGATGATGAACAATCTCTGGTAATGTCAAGAATGGGGAGAGGAGCTGGAAAACATGAGAGAATGAGCAAAAATAATGACAAATCTAAACATCAAGTCTTATTTTTAATGTAGTGTGGTAACTGTCAGTGAGTGCTTCCATCATCTCAAAATATAAAATGATCAAACATTTTAGTATGTAAAAAAAAAAAAAAAAAAAAAAGAATATTCCAGGTTCACTACTCATTTTTATTTCCATTTGGCAGCCAGAAAAGCAAAAGTCTGGTTTAAAGTTAGGTGCTGAATGGGGCCGACTTAAAATACTTGTTTCAATTGCATGTTAACATTATTTTAGTGTGAAAAATCAACTACTAACTTTTCTGTGTGAAGTTATATCCAAAACTTACTTGTCATGTCAATGCAATGACAAAAAACTGTAAAACGACTGTAAAAATGCTAACTTAACAAGAGGATTTAATGTAAGTGGTTTTGAGTTTTCTTTTATATCTTCCAATTATAATAATTCCAACAATAACAAACATTCCACCCATTTCAAAGTAAAATAACTTGCTGTAGAAGTGTTTTTCAGAGAAATGAGTATGTGAACTTAGCATGTTTCCTCAATGCAAACATATTATGGTATTTTTATGCTTTAGTAGAGTGAAAAAGTTACATACAGCTCCTTCAAATGATGAAATATAATGATCTCTACTCACCGTGGACAGAAACATTGAATGCTTTTGATGTCAGTTTCAGTCCATTCAACTCTAGATCATAAACTCCGGTATGTTCAGTTCTGATGTTTGTGATGGTCAGAGATCCAGTTTGATTGTCCAGCTTCAGTCTGTCTCTGAATCTCCCATTAAGAACATCATCATATGTGGAGAAGATTCGCTTGTCTTTGTTGATTTTAGCTATGAGAGTGTTTTCTTCTCCAAATGTCCACAGTATGTCGTCGTCTTCGTGTATTTCAGTAACATCAGTCTTTAGAGTAACAGAATCTCCCACCATCACTGACACTGACTCACCAAACACACCTGGGGAACATGAAGAGGATCAGATTAAGGCTTCTGATGGTTTACAATGCCTAAAGGAAGCAATAGTTTGAGAAATCACAATTTTAAAATGTCATGGGAAAAAGAGGCCTGACTGCAAAGCAGATCACACAATATTATCTCAGTTTGAGATAACAGTAAGAGAAAACATAGTAGATTGTTCTGCCATTCTGAAATATTAAGCCATAATAATGCTTTTATAACTTACCAGTCAGACGGCACCAGCACAAAAAGAACAAAACAAACATGTGAAACATTTCCTTCACCTGCTCTGTGTCTGACCTCAAACGATTGCTGAAAACACTCAAGCTGATGTGAATCCTCCCACGACAGAGTGTAACCTTCCTTGTTCACACAACCTGAACGCATGTTATATACAGTAGCCAATAGTTACATAAAAATGTTTTTCTGGCTCTTATTAAGAATTGAACTATATTTTAAAAGTGGAACCATTCTTCTTTTTGTCATTTAACATTGATAATGTAGTTGTCTGATATTACATATTAAATATAAAAGCAGAAGAACGTGTGTGAATCTAATTGAATTGCACGGGTAAAAACAGCTTCAAATGCTTTTATGATGAAACTTACTTATCTATATATATTATTGTGTATATGGAAAAACAAAACAGAAATGTTAAAACGTCAGCCATCTCTCATTGCCAGGTTTATTGAGGTGTGACTCTTACAGCTCATCTGAGTCAAACTGAAACCTGCTGCGGTTTGATTTTTCAGAATCCTCGTTTGATCTTTTGTGCTGAACAAACTGTTTAGTTTGCAGGTGAAAAGCTTCTTCATGTCCTTCTGAACCTCACAGTCTGACTTCCTCTCTAGACAAAATTGCTCTAATAATTCTGAATCAATCCATCATCAAGACTGATGTTTGAAAAACCAAGCAAAGAGAAATCTCAGGTCAATCTTGATTCTTACACATTATGTATCATTGATAAACCACAGATTGACAGCCAAACACCAAACTAAATAATACACTGAAAAAAGGATGTTTGCTGCTTGTTAAATTTACTTTAAATAAATATGAACATTGTCACAATTAAATTTAATGATTCAATACACTTAAATTGAATGTAAGGCTGAACGATTAACTTAATATTTCTATTTTTTGACTACATGTATAGGGAAAGACACATGTTCAAGGGGGCTTACAGTGAAAATAAGAGGAGGTGGCTGTCACAGTGTCTGGTTGTGTTTCCCTGGGTTGTCACTAGAGGTCCTCGTTCTCACGGTGTCTTTCACATTTGACTTCAATTCCCAGCATTCTGTCTGTCACTGAGTGTTCATTGTGTTCAGCTGTTCTCGTCACCTCGTTTAGCACTTGTGTATATATACCCTGCCAGTTTCAGTGTTTTGTCACGGAGTCCTTGTTATTTGTTCACACCACTTCTGAGGTCTGTTTCTGCTAGTTTCTCGTCTGTTTCTTGTTTTGTTATTGTTTTTGGATTGCCTGTTTGGATTTTGACCCTTGCCTGGACTGGATGTATGATAACGGATTTCCCCAATAAATATATTGCAATTGGATCCCCTGTTTCCTGTGTGTGGTATCGTGACAGTGGCGGGCGAGTTGCGACATACGGCGAGACCGTAGACCAGCTTGGCGGTTGATGTAGGCTACGGTCGCATTATTGTTCGATCAGACCAGTGTTGATTCTTGAGCAAGGCCCGGAAGTGGTGCAGAGCCAAACGTACTGCCAGCAACTCGAGGCAATTGACATGCCAAAGGCACTGGGGGTCCTGTCCAGGAGCCTGTGGCAGCATGTCCATTGCACATGGCACCCCAACCCGTGGTGGAGGCATCTGTTGAGACAACAACATGCCTGGAAACTCATACTGCCATGCCCACCCACCCCGGGACTCGATCGCGGAGCCAGTGTTGAAGCGGTTGAAGCAACCCAAGCAGTTTGGCTGCCGCTGCGGATGCCATATGCCCCAGGAGCCTCTGAAATGGTTTCAGTGGAACCGCACTCTTGCTCTGGATGTGACGCAGGCAAGTCAGCAGTGACTGCACACACTCACACGTAAGCTGCACGCACATGGCTACTGAGTCGATTTCCACACCGAGAAAAGAGATCCTCTGCACGGGGCAAAGTTTGCTCTTCTCCCAGTTGACCCGAAGGCCCAGATGAGCTTGGTGCCGAAGCACTAGGTCCCTGTGTTTGCAAACCTGATCTTGAGATTGAGCTAGGATCAGACAGTCGTCGAGATAGTTCAGGATGCGAACACCGTGTAGCCGTAGGGGAACAAGGGCTGCCTCGACGACCTTCGTAAAGACGCGGGGAGACAGGGCTAGCCCGAATGGGAGAACCACGTACTGGTATGCCTGCCCCTCAAAAGCAAACCGAAGAAACTGTCTGTGTCGAGAAATGGAGACATGATAGTAGGCGTCCTTCAGGTCGATCGCTGCAAACCAATCCTGTGGCTGAATAAATTCGAAAATGCGTTTGGCCGTGAGCATCTTGAACGGAAGCCTGTGAAGGAATCGGTTCAGAACGCGCAGGTCCAGGATTGGTCATAACTCACTGGTCTTCTACGGTACAATGAAGAAGGGGTCTTTAGAACCCGGACTTCATTTCGGCTGGAGGGACAATCTCGATCGCACCTATCGCCAGTAAGGTAGTGATTTCCGCACGCATGACAGGGGCATTGCCACCGACCATAGTGTAGTGGACTCCCCTGAAGCGGGGAGGAGATTGTGCGAACTGAATCGCATTGCCGAGCCTGATGGTCCTGGCGACCCAGCGGGACAGGTTGGGAAGCTGAAGCCATGCTCCCAAAAACTGTACCAGCGGTGTCATGGGGACCACAGACGTACCCTCGGTGAGGCAGCAAAGCGGTATGACTGACCCGGACTGGGGAGGCGGAGCATCCCGGTGTGGAGGCACAGTCATAGACCATGTCCTGACAGAGGAGACCAGGGAAGGACGTGCGTTCCACTGGAGTCCACTAAGACATGGTTTTGGAGACAGAGGGGGACGAGAATGGCGAGGCTCATAAGCGAGGCACACTGCCGTCCGTGTACTCTGGTGGCTCAGAGATGGGGAAGTTAGTTCTGTCTCACATAAGGGGGCCAAAAATATTCTCCCCCGGTGGAGGGCCCTGCTACCACCTCCTCCCTCTTGCACTGCTCTAAGACATGGGCCCATACCTTGAGCGACTATGTAAAGTTTACCAGAATAGTAATGAATTGGGCTTAAACCGCCCCCATGATCTTGCATTAGACATGCAGTCATAAAGCCCAAGTGTTCATGGACATAAAGCACAAAGGGTCTACCAGATTGTGCAATTCATAATGCTGGTGCATGACATAGTGCTCAAATCATTGAAAGCTTTGAAATGAAGTTCTTCCATACAAACAGTATCGGAATATTTAACATGGCCTTTCAACAAGTCATAGAGCGGCTGCGCAATCGAGGCATAGTCTTCAATCCAGGGTCTACAGTAACCTGCTGTTCCTAAAAATGATCAGAGTGTTTTAATGATAGTAGGCGGACGTATGGCTTTTACTGAAGCAGCTTTTACATGTCCTGCACCAATTGTTTGACCCAGTAACATGACTTGGTTGGTTTTTAGCAATTTGAGCCTTGTGAAAGCCGCATTTGTGTCCTTTTTTCTGCAAATAGTCCAACAATGCTGCCAATTAAGTTTGATGTACCTCGTGATCTGCTGAGGCAATCAAAATACCATCGACATATTGAATCATAATGGACTATTTGACTGGACATTCTGGGTCACACAAATCACGTGTTACAGCCTGATGGTATATGGTTGGGGAATTTTGAAATTCCTGTGGCAACCGTGTCCACTGGTATTGCTCATAGGGCTGTAACAATACACCAAACCCACGATTCGGTTCGCATCACGATTTTTAACCCACAATTCGATACAAACCGCTTTTTTTTTTATTCTCCCGGCGGGATAAACGACTCTTGCGCCAGGCGCAAATCTAAAATGGGTTGGTCTGAAGTAGCTTCATTATTCATAGGTGTGTTTTGGGCGTAACGTGAAATAAACCAATCAGAGCGTCATCTCACATTCCCTTTAAGAGCATGCGCGTTTGTTCTAAAGCGGATTCCTATTATAACGGCGGATTTGCCAGGCGCGCGCCAGGAGCGGTTCACAGCCGAGGAGAGCAACACTCTCGTCAGGGACGTTGGGGATGGATAAACCCACCCAAATTAACTTCGGTTAAAAAGGCGTATGATAATTTGGGTAAATGTGTAAGCTAGATGTATGCTTTTATAATAAATTGTCTGTCTATCTATCTATCTATCTATCTATCTATCTATCTATCTATCTATCTATCTATCTATCTATCTATCTATCTATCTATCTATCTATCGTAATAATGTATGATTTGCAAAAATGAAAACTGCTGCGTCTGTGTGTAGATGAGAGAATCAAAGTGTATGCGCGTTGTGCACACGCTACATTGATTATGGCCAAGCATGCGCCCTTAAAATAGCATATGAATAACATGCGCAACGCGCCACTGACTTTAAACTATTTTTTCCTGGTTAGTGGCGCAATTGTTTTCTAAACCTGCAAAATAGCATGAAGGAACGTTTGCGCCGGGACACGCCTCCTTTTTTGCGCTGAACCGCCCAGGGAGCGCAAGTTCATTCCCTAGTTTAGCGACGTGCTTCTGTGGAGGGAAAAGCGCGCTTTGCGCGGGTGCAAAATAGGAATGATACATGCGTCGGTGTACAAAGTCAATTGCGCTGGGTGCAAGATAGGGCCATCAGTGTGATTATATATTTTTCTCTAATAACCGTAATCAGCACTGTTATCATGGCTGGACTGGCCATTGGGCATACCGGGCATTTGCCCGGTGGGCCGACGTGCTTTTTGGGCCGATATATCTCATACTCATACTTTTTTTCTTTTTTTTTTTAACGGCCCATACAATTTGTACATCGGCGGCCCATTCGTTTTGTTTTGTTTTGCTTAATTGGCGGCGCTGGGTTTGTGCCGGTGTAATGCATTGGTCAAAGTCAGTGTTAGTTTTTTTTTCTGACAGACCAGCCCATGAAACACGTAGATCAGCGGCCCATTGGCTCTTTTCTTGATTGACACTGGGCTGGCCCAATCACAACTTTAAACGAGTGAGCGAGCGTGCAGCAGTGTCAGTGTGTATCTGTCAAAATAGATGGAGAAGAAACGCAAGGAATGTGCAGATAAATAGCGTGAAAAAATAGAACCAGGCCCTTAAAGCAGACACTGTAAACTGTGTCAAAATATATGTTTTCTGCCCTTCATCAGCTCCTGTGATGATGATGATAGTGAGGACGGAGGATCAGGAGAGAGATGAGAGAGTAGAGTCCGCGGTAAGCAGAACTACTTTCAAAACACTTAGGCCATGTCATGAGTGTAGATTATTTCCACATCTGCATAGTTGACGATTACCGCAATTCACTAAAAATTGAATAAGAGGCGTTTGTAAACCATGTTTTCCGCCAAAATAAAAGCTTGATGCAGTTTGCGTCAAAATAAAAGATCATGTGCTTATATCTCTTTCAATTATAGAAATTGGTACAACACTAATTATGAAAGTTTCCTTTATTTTTTAGTGCATTTGTTTTACAAAATATGGCTATTACTGTCATTGGATTAATATTATAGCCTAACTATTATTATGTAGTAGGTGTAAGACACTGTAACTAAAAGAGGTTTGAATTTTTCTTTGTTTAATTTGCACACTGAATATGGGTTGGAGCTTTTAATTTTGAACTCTCAAAGTGCACCAGATTGATGAATTTAACATTAAAATGCACAAAATTTTCTCACGGGGGGGCATGCCCCCGAACCCCCCTAGAAGGACCGAGGTCCCACCACCATAGTTTTAACAAAAATCCTGTGAGAAACACTGGTTTTGCTATGCTAATGCAGCTTATAGCTTGTTTTAGGATTCATCACTGGAGTAGGTATAGTTCAACTGTATTAATAAATATCAATTTTTGACTTATTTCATCTGTTAACTATCACTTGTTCCTATACGCACTCATTACATGGCATTAGTGGTTTTAATGAATAGGAGTTGGTATGCATATAATTAAGGGCGTGCAAAGATGGGTGGTGTTTATGATCATATAGTGGGCCGGTCGGGGCAAAAATGCCCGGGCCGATTTTTTGTCCCAGTCCAGCCCTGACTGTTATTAGAATGTAAGCCTATATGTATAATGATAAGCAAACATTAAGTAGCTTTAGGAAAAGCCATTAATCATTTGCTTTATATAAATCACTGATTCACTTCAGGTGATTTTGCTTCAGGTAAGTTTTACTTTGGACATCAATAATGATGCAATTGTCGCAAAAATGTTTATCTTGTAAATGTAACCAAATTTAGAATGTTTTTCTCACTTTTTAAATCTGATCTTGGGTCTGCAGAACATATACTCTGTGGGAGCATTCACACAGAGCATACTTTTGCAATTAAAAATGCGAGACACCAGTCAGTAAAGTGAAAAAAAAAAAACCTGCATGGACTGGAGACATGTTTTTTAAAGTTGAAATAATTTTAATTATAGCGACGCATTTTTAGAATGGCACGTCATACGGTCAAACACGTCCGTCTAACGCGTGATTTGTGGTAGATTTTTCCCCTGCGCATGACTTATGATTACCTGGGTCATCTCCAAATTGACGTCCCTAAACGTCTCCTGATTGACGTTCAGTATTATTTATCCTGTATTGATGTCGGCTCAAAACCTCAAACGTCAAAACGCATTCTGTGTGATCCGGTGGATAGGTAAATGCTTATTTAGACGTCCCAAAGTAGAGGCTGCTTTCCCCAACCTGGTTGAGATCTCATCTTCTAGGATGGTATCATGGGCCATGGTAGATCCAAGTTAAGGGGAACTTTACCACATCAGCTAGTGCTACGTTATTTAACTGAAAACAACGTGTGTTAGTAGCTTGTGACATAGTCACTGTAGCAGATAAATAGTCCACTTTGGTGGCTGAACAAAAAAAAAGGCTTGACGCTCACTTTACAAAAAATATTCCATTGTCCACAGGATAGATTTCCAAACTGAAATAATATTTATTACAAAAAAAGTATGTTTGTACAAAATCAAAAAATCAAACTCTCATATAAATAAAGGATTGAAAAGATATAAAGTGGATGGAATCAGTCTGTTTCCTGTGGAGTCAGGCCGTGAGGTCAAAGACTGTTACTTCCAGTTCCGGCCACGCCCTCAGGTGAAGTCACAGGTCCTTTATTCCCATCTCCTGCTTCAACCCCTAGGTGGTGCCAACTCACATAAATAGTTGCAATAGTTAATTATTTAACAAATGAAAATAAACCTTATTTTAGCTCCTACAGTCACCTTTTTTTCGAAGCTGGGGACTAGTCTTAAAAATTAGACATCCATTTTTTTTTCTTTAAGACATAAAATGGCTTAATTTGATACCGAAAAAGTAAGACTGACTGCCCCTGACTAACTGCTAGTTGGTCATATTACAACTTAAAGGGCCCCTATTATGCTATTTTAAAGTTTCTTAATGTTGTTTTGGAGGTCTCCTCCAACATGTTTACATGCATCAAAGGTCAAAAAACGGTTTCATTTTCTCATAATAAACATTGCACATGACCACATTTTTCAATGATTCTCAAACGACCAGACGAATGTGTCACCGCTAGGGCTGAGGACAACCACCACTCCGGAGGAGCTACACCAAGACACACCAAAAGCCAGACAACGACGTGATGTAAAAGCTTGATCCTTTTTATTGAACAAAAACACTTTAAAGGAATGTCACTGCCACAGAACTCTTCATAGGGGCCACTCATCGGAACGAGGCTTCAGTGGAGGAAGGCTCGGGTCAGCCGCCAGTTGATCACCTCCTTGCACGGATCGGTACGGGGGGGAGGGGAAGGGACAAGGGACGAATGCCTTCGGTTAAGCAACAGCAGGTGGCTGGGTAGCTCTGCTCACAGGACCACAATAGAAGGGAGGGACGAAGGACGGATTGGTCCAGAGGCCAGGACCTTCAGATGGCAGACAACAGACCCCAACGTAAGTAATAGGCAGGACACAGGAGGCTACGGGTAAGGATCGACTGGCGGTGGGTTTTCTCTTCTCACAGGACAGCATCAGATAACTGAGTGTCACTTCTCTTTCACAGGGCAAACGGGGATTGGACGGAGGACCAGGACCTTTTGGTGGGGAGCAATGAGCAGTGTATGCTAGGCAGAAGGCAATGACCATCAGATGACATACAGTAGTCAGCAGTAGGTGGCGGGCAGGGTACAAAGGCCTACATGTGGGTGGCCGCAGACAGTTGGCTTTCTCTTTTCAAAGGCCAGCGATGGCAGCATGCAGTGGCGGATAACAGGTTCTCTATGTTCACAGAACAACAGTGGTGAGTACAGAATCCAACAGTTAACAACTGAGTCTTCTTACCACAGGACAGTGATGGCAGCATGCAGTGGCGGATAACAGGTTCTCTATGTTCACAGAACAACAGTGGTGAGTACAGAATCCAACAGTTAACAACTGAGTCTTCTTACCACAGGACAGTGATGGCAGCATGCAGTGGCGGATAACAGGTTCTCTATGTTCACATTAATTCTTGGTACTCCACCAAACTAGACGGTCTCTGACTGAGCTTTCAGAGTGCTGGTAACATCAAACGTTCAAACACTCGTGCATGTATCAAACCACTTTAAATATTCAACGTGCTCACTTCAATCGTCAGACACTGCAATGACACACCGCTTAACAGTGAAAAGTGTACCTTCTCTTCAGCTCGTCGGGGCCGGCAGATCCACTATGATCATACTTTCAAATGGAGACACCAAGTTCGACCAACAATCTGCAATTCAGACCCCACTCATTTCCCTCGCCACGCCAATCGTCTTTACTTCCGCTGCCGTCCTACTGCCTCTGCCTCGTCTTCTCGTAACCTCGACTTTGATCGCGACCGCTCTGCTTGCCTGCGCACTCCTCTCTTCAAACTGCCGCTTCTCTCTTTTCAAACCGCCATGCACCCTCACTCGTTCCCAACACACGCTCAAATAGCCACTTGATTATCCACTGCAGCTGTTGCTCATCAATATGGGCGGCCATCTGTTTCCCCAAGGGAACTCATTCCGTCTGAATACATCTGAATACATCTGAATCAATCTCTCTTAATCCCTCCTTTCCTCGAGCCTGCTCCGATTGGCTAGACAGCTCAGTCTGTTGTGATTGGTCTACCGCATACATCGCATGTTTTGGAAGTTAACGCCCACTGCCATAACTGAATGTCAGCTCTATCCAGAAACTTCCTAAAGCTCAGCGATTGAACTGTAAAGACAGTAATGATTACGTTGATTTTATCATATCAATCCATGCGTGAGTCCGATGAAGAAACATTGAAAGAACTAGTTATTCAACCTGAACCTCCATAGCAAAGACGACTTGAGCAGGACGTACTTTCTCAGTGATACACTACTCAGTTTGAGATACATTATGAGATGTTGCAACTGTAACTCCTCACCATCAGCGTTAACGTGTATGTTCATCAACAAACCCATGTGTATATTTTTAATTTATTGTGGTACACATGCAGGAACTATTGTATCAATAACAGTGCATACTGTAGATTTGAAAATCCTGCTTCCCTCATTATTGTTGAATCACGGAAGCTACACCAGTTACTTTTGCCAAGAGATTTATTTATTTATGTGTCAGACAGAGAGTAACAGGCATATAAGAATAAGGCGACATGAGAGGAGGTCTTCATTCCAGATTTCTCTGTTCACCTTTGCTCTATCTTCTCACCCCATCATGCTAGCTGTAAATGGTTTCTCTATGTTTCTCCTTCCTCTCACGCCTGTATGTTTCTCTGAGGTGGTACAGTGAGATTGAGCTTAAATACACAACTGAGCGACTTTCAACTTCCTTGTAAGGTAGCAAAAGATGTTGCTTACGTTTAAAAATGGAATGTATACCTAATTCTTACACATGGTACAATCCATTATCCCTCTGTGTATACATTAATACATTAGTGGTATACAAATGGTACATTTACATCAGTTGAAACATTACTTTCCTTGCAAAGAGCATACCAACTGTACACATTTTAAGTATCATCATCATTGGAACATCTCTGCTAACTGAACATTGCATTTTACACATACCTTTAAGCAAAATATCCCAGATCACTCATCCGCACACATGTACAACATACTCTGACTTGACAAAATACATTATGAAATGAATATGAAAATGAAAGAAAAAAAACAAAAACACTAAACAGTAAATTTGTAGTCTTCACATATGTTAGCCTAGCACTAACGTGAATGACTGATGTAACATAAACGTTGGTAAAACAAATCTTGCTCCATCCTTGACAGATGATCTGCATTAATAGACACAGTTTTAGGTAATAGTGGCCCACAACTGATTAGCAGAAGTATTTCAGTAAGACACTAATTAACGTGAGTTAGCTGGTTAGCCGGAAACTTAACAATATAATGCACAAAACAAATAATTTTGAACTCCCAGTAGAAAATATATACAACAATTATTTATACTTACAGGTTGAGATTATGAGGAGCAAGTTGGTCCAGATAAACTGGGTACTGAGTGACCCATATTTCAAGAGAAAGCTTTTAACAAATCCCACGTTTTACAAAACTCCGAAATTGGAGAAGCAGTCATCAGTAAAATGACGTTTGAAGGCTGACAACGTACAACATAGCCGGGTATTATACAAATGTATCTTCTAGTGATGTAGAACCGTATAGCAGTGGGATTCGAAATACAAACGACTTGTGAAGGCGGTCAGTTCTTTCTTTTGGGAGACAATAACTTTATCGTGCACTTTCTACTTTACAATACAACTTTGCAGAATGTTTACCTTCACAAACAGCTATATTACACACTGAATAAAAGGGAATATTCGAAAAACCATAATACAGGGCACTTTAAGACACTGTCTTAACATAACAATGTTTGTGCCACCGTCCCCTGATTGTGAACAAAAATAAAATAATAATCATCACATTCAAGCAGTCTTCAGTCCTGAATAAAAATTGAATGTATTATATGTTGAATTATCTTTTTATTTATTTTTTTATTTTTTATTTATTTTTAATACTGCATGTTGTGACCATATTAGCTGTCTGTAAAAAATCAGTGTGACTTCTAACAAAATTTTGTTGCACCAACAGGAAAAAAAGTTGCAGACTGGAGTCCTGTAAATAGTGTGATTACTGACAAAAAGAGTTTTTCGCATTTATGTGAAAGTCTATAGTTTTAATGAAGTTCAGAGATTCTGCACTCTTTCAAAGATTCTTAGTTGCTTTAAAAACACATTTTTCAGTAACCTATGGACAGAAGACTGAAGTTGTTCACTATAAATTTGGACAATGATGTCATCAACTGACACAAGAAATATAGCATCAGAGGCTCATGTTGATCTAATGTCCTTAAAATGGACTTTGTTGATCTATTACTCTTTAGTTAGTATATGGTGAAGTGAGTGTCCTGAGTATTATTCAAATTATTCATTATTCAATATGAGTCATGCTAATCTTATGGCTGAAATGCTGCTTTTGTGTTTTTGTCTAATGTTCAGAAATGACATTTCAGCCATAAAAGCACATCTAAATCTGACTGACTGCTGAAATAATACAGAAATGCTAATGCTCATAAATTAGAAATAATTGATCTTACCGATTTTTGTGCATTCATTTTGCAGAATGTTGGATCAGCGTAAGTGATCTCTTCTTGACGAGCATGAACTGTTTCATCTATAATAATAGACACAATAAATCAACAAAAAATAAAGTCCCTAGCACAGCATGCATTTAGCAGACATAGTTAGAAAATGCATTTGCAAATGCAAATCACAACCATAGGAATGTTTAAAGTAATAGAGGTTTTTTTTTCTAAGGAATATTAGTCATCATTGAAGTAAAACAACATTTATAGAAGAGTACATTTTGAAAACCAGCGGAGGACTGCATCTTTACATGCCATAAAGTGTGGAGAATGTTAATTTATTATTAAATTGATGCAGATTTACATTTGTGTTCGCCTTTTCAATGTTTTAGTTTGAGAAATGCGGAACCTGATTTGTGTGTGAGTGAGATGAGTAAAGGGTGTGAAGTGCAAACAATTATGAGAATAACTATGATTATTAGAAAGTGAAGGTGTAATACTTGTTAAAAGCGATAGATAAGAAGATCCCAACGACTGCAGCAACAACCAGCAGAGATCATGATGTAAAACAAGGGTAGGCCTTGATCTGAAATGGACAAAATGGAAGTGAATGTGTTTGATCGATAACAAAATCAGAGATCAGGTCAGTAAACACACACATATATCATCAGTGCTGTGGTACCTGCACATGTGTGACAGAGTGTGTTGATGTCCAGATGTGTGGTCTGGTTGCTGATGGGATTGTTCAGCACACAGCTGTAGGTGTTTTTATCCTGATATTCCACCTCCAGAGGTAGAGAGAGACTGATGCTGAGATCACACACACTGATGCTGGACAATACACTGATTCCTGCGTACCAGGAGAGAGTCGCATCACACACATTCAACACTGATGAACACACCAATGAACATGATGATGATGATGATGATGATGAACATTGTGAAGAGTTACTGATGATGACAGGAACAGGCAGACAAGCTAAAATATGAATTCAACAATCCTACTTTGCATTCAATGTGTTTAGTGTGATCACAGTTAGTGTTTCTGTGATCATATAAAATTTAAATTATAAAATTTAAGTATATAAAAAATTTAAATAAGAATATCTGAAGGACAGGACAAATGATCTCTACTCACCATATACAGAAACACTGAATGTTTTTGATGATCGTTTTGCTCCCCTGATCACTAGTTGATAATCTCCAGTATGTTCAGTTGTGGTGTTTGTGATGGTCAGAGATCCAGTTTGATCATCCAGCTTCAGTCTGTCTCTGAATCTCCCATCAGGAACATCATCATATGTGGATATTATCTGATTCATATCTGCTGATTTTAGGTATCAGAGAGTTTTCAGCTCCATATTTCCACAGTATATCTTCCATCTTCAGGTATTTCAGTAAGATCAGTGTTTATAGTAACAGAATCTCCCTCCATCACTGACACTGACTCACCAAACACACCTGGAGAACAAACAGATTCATATCAACTCATTCATGAGAAATCAAGCTCACTGAATGAATCTCACTCATGGTTCCCCTGGCTCTTGATCAATGAATTTACTTAACTTTTGCATTTGTTCTCCGAGCCTCCTTTACATGAAATATATATACTGTATTATTTTTCAATTACTTTTAATTTAAAATGTAAAATTTCTACATTATCCATTTTTCCATGACTTTTTGAGGACTGGAACTAGCAACTAAAAATTATTTTATTCATGTCAGTGTATCCAAATACAGAACACAAACAGAGACCTGAATCCTAAGCAGATCTCATAATAATGACTCATGAAAATGCTTTTATAACTTACCAGTCAGATGCCAACAGCACAAACAGAACGAAACAAACACGACACATTTTCTTTAAGGGACCGAACTAATAAGACTAGCCACCAAAAACACTCGAACTGTTAATCTGTGTGTGGATCTAAATCCTCCCTGACAAAGTTTGCTCCTCCTATAGTTCACACACACACACACACACACACACACACACACACACACACACACACACACACACACACACAGGCTTTTGTTCTTTGTTCTGCAGCTTAAAAACCTCTTAAATGTTTCCAAAGGTGGTTTTCACAGTGATTCAACACGTTATTCCATAATAATATTTATGTACACAGTTACAAACTAAACAGGGTAACTGAGTTTTTTTGTATGGATATTTTTATGCATATTATAGGAAAGGACATTTCTGGTCTATGTGAATGTGGAAATATGGAAACAATAGGACGTTTTTTTTTTGGAATGCAGGAAGTATAATATAGAAAGGAGAACACTTTTTTGTAAATTGGCAGAACTTGGACTTAAAGTCTTTTCTGTAACTTCTTTATTTGGACACAGTGACAAGCATAAACAGATCTCTGAAGCAGTCATCCAGTTCTTGCATGAGACAGGACTGTGTTTAAGAATTTAGTTTAAGTTGACCTGTGGAGGGCAGTAATACGCAGTAGCGTACTGCCGGAAAGAGAAGAAGAAGAAGAAGAAGAAGAAGAAGAAGTGTTTAGTTTCACTTTAACTAGTCGCCAAATGCGTTAAACTGAATCTACGATGTTGTTGTTTTTCGGACGAAAAGTGGTGAAAATGAAGCTTCTGTTTATTTTGCTTTCAGTGGGTTCATTTTTACTCGATCATGGTAAGACATTATTTGTTACAGTCAGTCTCTGTAGTTCTGTTTGCTTTGTGGTAGGCTACTCGACGGTAATTTATTTTATTACCTTTCTTTCCTTTATTCTTGCATTGTGTGTTGAGCTCGTGCATGGTAAAGCATTTATTGGATACAATCTTTCTTTAGGTCGACATAAAAACGAACGACGCATGTGACGCAGTTTCATTTTGTCCTCCCAGCTCTAATCACTTTACACTCAAAATAAAAGAATTATTTCTGATTTATTGCTTTTTAACTCGCCAGTTAATTTAAAGTTATAGTTTTCGACACATGTTGTGCAGTAACACAAACGTACGGAGCCCGGGAAGTCACATGTGGGAGAAAAAACAAACAATTCTTGGCGCAGTAGTAGCCTATACTCCTGCACAATCGGAGGGTCACCGTGATTTCTTGCCAAGTAAGACATGATCCTGACCTGGATCGTAATATTTTGTTGATCCTGGAATAACATTCCGGTCCCAAAATTTAGTCCATACCCTGTTCCCTACCCCTAAACCTAATCCTACCCATAACTTTTCCCTAAAATCAGAGGGAAATGATAGGTGAATAACACTGATGTTGAAGCACCTCACCCTGGGTCTAAGCCTAAACTTTACATTAACTGTAAACGTGTCCCTCAAATCTGATAGGTTGATTGGAAAGTTGTTCCAGGATCAACAAATATGTTGATCCAGGATCATGTGGAACTTGGTGAAATCACGTTAAGGGAGGGTTAGTGAAACAAGTAGCATCAAGCTAATGTTATATGATACAATTTAACAGATTAATATTACACTTTTACTTAAAGCTCGGACGTGCCTTGATGCCTTCCGACCGAAGGCAGCTTTTATCAGTTTTCGCCATAGAGTTGTCCAATAGTTAGGTTTAGGGTTATAGTTGCTATTCTAGCTCCACCCATTAGGTCCAAATTACATTCATTTCTTTTCACTGGACATCTAGCGAGGAGAATCTGGATAAACTCCACCAAATGATAGTCCTGCAGTAGCAGAACAAGCAAATAAAAAAAAAAAGAGTAAAAAAAAATGTAGTTTCAAATTTGTCTTACAATTCTGACTTTTTTTCTTGCAATTCCAAGTTTATATCTGACAACTCTGAGAGAAAAAAAAAAAAAAAATCTGAATTGCGATATTATTCTGTCTTTTTCCTGTAATTTTTTACTCAGAATTGTGATATAAACTCAATATGATAACGTGACATTCTATTCGGAGTTGTGCACTGCAGAAAAAAAACAGTGATAATTATTGACGCTAAGATATATATATATATATATATATATATATATATATATATATATATATATATATATATATATATTTGAATGGGATATATAAATATATTTAAATGGATTATAGATATAGAATGTTCAAAATGTTGACTTGCTTATTGAAAAAAAAAATCATGGCGAAACATATTGGAAAAGCTGTAATTTGTTGTTTGGCGATACATAAGGTCACAAATTTAAATGATATGATGCATGTGTGAATCAATGATGTCCTTCTGCTGTTTGTTTGCATGTATTCCATTATGAATCCAGACATAATCCTATATTTACAATCTTTATGTTCTGGAGGGGAAAAAAACTATATTGCAGCACTTTCATGTTGTATAATGTTGCTTGGTTTATAATACACTGTTCTTTTCCTCTCCAGGTATTCTTGGTGTTGAGCCAGACAGTGATGGAGTGCTGTTGTCTGTGATGGAGGGAGATTCAGTCACTCTAAACACTGGTGTTCAAACAAACCAACAAGAAAAGATTAAATGGTATTTTAATGGCATTCGCATCGCTCAAATCAATGGAGATCTCAGTAAGATCTGTACAGATGTTCAGTGTGAAGATGGTCCTGAGAGATTCAGAGACAGACTGAAGCTGGATAATCAGACTGGATCTCTGACCATCACAGACACCAGAAACACAGACACTGGAGAATATCAAGGACAGATCATCAGCGGCAGCCGCACTGCGAGGATATTCACTGTTACGGTCAATGGTGAGTTGTTTAAAAGAGTGTCTTGTGCATCTCAGTCACATCAGACAGAAGCATAGGTATTTGATTACAAATCTAAAATGGGTTGGTCTGAAGTAGCTTCATTATTCATAGGTGTGGTTTGGGCGTAACGTGAAATAAACCAATCAGAGCGTCATCTCACATTCCCTTTAAGAGCAGGTGCGCTTTTTCCATGGCGGATTCCTATTGTAACGGCGGACTTGCCAGGCAGGCGCACGCCAGGAGCGGTTCACAGCCGAAGAGATCGACGTTCTCGTCAGGGCTGTAAAACATAGAGAAGTGACATTGTATGGGGATGGAGAAACACACCCAAATTAGCTTCGGTTAAACAGGCATATAATAATAATGTGTATAAGCTAGATTTATTTGAGATTTCAGTGTAATGAGAGATGATACAGGTGTTTTTTTTCCTCTTTGCATTCTTGTAAAGGCACACTATGCAAGATTTGTACCTTAATATAAGAGCTTCAAAATCATTTCGATGGTAAACGAACTCGTAATACCCGATAGCAAAGCAGGGGGTGGACACCTCTGGCAAAACCAGAAATGCAATCAGGCCGTGAGTGCAGAGACGCTCTGCGTGAGTAGTATTTACAACAGTAACGTTAACTAAAAGTACTCCACAGAGATTCTCGTCTCTGAAGTCGAGAAGTCGTTGTTTGACAAAAACGGAAAACATAGTGTGCCTTTAACATACATTATTAATTAAAAACAGTATATACGGTAGATAATTTCTTCAAAAATAAATATACTGTTAAATTGAAATTGAAAATTAGATGTAAATGTTGTTCAACATGGTTTTTGTTTTTCCATTAGCAAGTTATTTTTATCAGTTTGTACTTGTCAATATGTCAGTTTCTCATAATATCATCTGTTTAAATACATCATACTCAGTGATTTGTTTTAGTTCACCAGGGGGAATTCAAACAACAGGATTTGTTGGAAACAGGATTTGACTTTGAAACTTTTGGACTAAAACAAGTCCAATATATGGATAAACGTTGCTTTTCAGACTGAAAATCAATAGACGATATTTTTTATTGCTTTCATATTTAGTTGTTTTTTGTTGTGGAGTTTATTCTCTTCAGCAAAAGATCATCCAATCATCTGTTGGTTTGTGTTTCAGCTGTTTCTGCTGCTGAACGAGATAAAATGAAGAGAAAGTCCGTGAAGGAAGGAGAATCTGTCACTTTATACATTGGAAAACCAAATGATTCAACATGGTATATTAATGACATTCTCATTGCTGAAATCACTGGAGATCAGAGTAAGATCTGTACAGATGTTCAGTGTAAAGAGAGATTCAGAGACAGACTGAAGCTGGATCATCAGACTGGATCTCTGAACATCACAAACACCAGAAACACAGACTCTGGAGAATATAAACTACTGATCAACAACAGCAGATTCAGCATCATTAGGAGCTTCAGTGTTTCTGTCACTGGTGAGTCTCATTAAATCATTCAGTGCATTTTCATTCGAACAGTGAATGTAAATATTAGCTGGCTTTCATTTAAACAATTCAATCATTCACTCTAAAAAAAAATGCTGAGTTGCCTGTTTGGGTCAAATATGTTGGTCCATATTTGACTCAAACATGGGTTGAAACAAGTGTTCGAATTGTGTCAAAGCTATTGGGAATATAAAGCCTTCTTTACCAGTGTTGGCCATGTTATACTTTCAAAAAGTAATTATAGTTACTAGTTACTTCTCACAAATAGTAACCGAGTTAGTAACTGAGTTACATCATTATAAAAGTAACTAATTACCAGGGAAAGTAACTATTGAGTTGCTTTATAAAAAATAAAAATATTGGATTCCCCCAATATTAAATATATTAAATGAATGAAATGGACACTAAATAGAATAAATTATTATTATAAAACATTGTACTCTAATCTACACTAGATCTCTAATCTACTGTGGTACAATGTGAGAGACACCTATTAAATTCAAAATATTATTGTAAATATTAGCATTACTATAGTATAACAATAAAACACAATAAATGGTTAAGAACTTTTAATATTTATTGCACAGACCGCAACTGGACAACAAATAAGTCTAACAATACATTCTTCTTCTTAAGAAATGTACCAAAAATGATTAAATAATAATAAAAAATACATACACTCTTTGTAGTGCAAATTAAAATGATAAAAGTGTCTCACAACTGGTAGACATACTGTACTGTAGCCTACTTGAAGTATTTTCTTCCTCGCAAAAGTAAACAGTTTAGGTTACAGAGAATATTCTAATGCTGGAATGTGTAATTTATTTATAAACAAACTATATTATGCTCGGACACCCTCGGTCTCTCTTGCGCAATGTCGCTCGCTCTCGGACACACTCGGTCTCTCTTGCGCTGTGTTGTTGCAAAGTATCGAACGATCAGAAAATGACAATATAACGGAGACATATTTTGAAACCGGAGGAGACTAAAAAAAGCTGCAATGTTACATTACAATGACATGCAGCTTTTGTTTCTGCCGCTGGCATAGTCCAGCGTGACGGCACTGTCAAATTTAATAAGGACAACATGGCTATTGCAAACCCCTCCATGTTGCAGTTGTTGTTTTTGACGTATGCCTACTAACGCAACGTCATTGCCAATGCCATAGAAACAAATGCAGATATTACGGAAAACGGAAGAGCTGCATGGACACACAAATTGGATCTGAACAGTTGGGATACACAGTGTGGACATCAATAATTTTGGATCAGATTCCAATTGGATACACACATAATCAGATTTGGACTGACAGTGTGAAAGAGGCCAAAGACCAAAATCAGGTAGATTAACAAATATAATTCCAATGATAAGAAAAACACAATTTCACATTAATACAAAAACTCAATTAACCTACCATACACAAGAAACAAACTGAATCAATACCAAAGATTTACAAAACCAAGACCAAACAAAAATAATTCAGAATAGCTGATACATAAAATAATCCTAACTGATTTGAATAATTAATGGAGAGTCACAAACAAATTTAGACTAAATACAACACAAAATAAAGACTTTTTTTGTTTGTTTTTTTGACAAAACATGTTGTTGTGGTCTTTGTTAAAGGGGCATTTCACCCGTGGGAACATTAATCTTTATTGAAAGTGGGTCATATATGTAGTCGAAATGTAACAAAAATTTCGAATTTGGTGCCTCCTGGACCGAGGAAACACAGAAAGTAACTTTAGTGCGCATTTGTATGAAAGACAACAACTCCCACAATGCACCACATTGACAGCTCCGCAAGCCACTCCCACTAATCCAGAACACCACCATATGCACGCGCCCGCGCCGCTTTCTCCATCATATGCGGGGCGAAATGGTTAACAAAACAAATGTCCGTGTCCTCGTCTCATTCAGAGATTTCGTCCAGGAGAAATTGCCATTGATTAAATTCTTTGAGCAGACAGACTACATCTCTGTGTCCGTAGGCGCACAGGCACCAGCAGTCCCCCTAGCTCGAGCTGCGAGCTCCTCGTCCGCGAACCTAGGCTAAAGAAGCCCCAGCAGCCGCCTCCTGTTCAGCTGCTCTTCGCTATATTGCGGCTCGTAAAAGTAGCCACGCACATCTGAGTCAAGCATCAGACTTTCAAAATCCTCTTCTTCCATATCATATTGAGTACCTTCCGCCATTGTCATAACTTTACATCTGTCTCAACAGTGCCTGTTAGCTTAGCTTCCAAACAAGATGGTGGATATTGCTTTTAGTTTCTGCAAGTGAAGTCCCACCCACTGATCTGTAATAGGTCTTTAGGGTGAGTGAGTCCCACCCCCTGGAATAATGAGGAACTAGTGCTTGTAGTCTCAACCCCTATTCAGAGATATTTGACTTCCTGCTTACAATGACGCAAAATGACGATTTTTACATCATTGTAAGCAGGAACTGCAAAACTGAAATCCTTATTTCTCCCATCACAGGGAAATATTAGGGAATAATGCATGACCATTCAAAAATATGACTGTGTTTCTAACTATACAAAGCTTAATGCAAATGGGTGAAGTGACCCTTTAAACTTTAGTTAGCAATAAGACACGTACACACAGGAGTTATCACGCTCAGCTTCTTTTACTAGTATCCATACACCACATGGTAATACCAACTACAACTGTCTGATTGTGAGCTATATAGCATTGCGCAAGATATGACTGCAGATCCAGATTATAATAATCTAGTGACTGTTGTGTTTTAAGATAAACACTTATTCAGTATCAGTAAAATAGGTATACAAAACTATCATAAAACAAAGAGAATTTATATCTTACCATCATCATGACATGAAAATGAGGATCCACTCTGCCAGTTTCACACAGCAACATTGCGGTCTGTAAATTCCCTCAGAAAACAGCTTGTGACGCACTTGAGTGTTTTTTTCAAGCGCAAATCTAATTTGGATTAGCTTCTTATGAAATAGAGTGGCATTTGATAAAAATCAAATAAAAAGTTGTATTGTTATAAATTACGTCAAATGTTAGGTTTCTAGTGTTAATGAAAAACCAGGGGATCATGGGTCATTTTTTTTAGCCTTATGGGGGGTACAGGACCCCTCCCAATCTACTGGTTGAAGCAACCCAGCATTTTTTAGAGTGTTCATTCATTTATTCATTTATAAAGCACTTTACAACTGCAGATGCTGATCAGACAAACAAACAATTACATAAAATATCATAAAACAAGATAACCCAAAAAGTATCAACTCGAACCCTCAACGGCAAATGTCTGGTCACCTTTAAGCTTTAAATTTGTGTGTGGGATAGTAACAAGCAACTTGCTTGTTGATCTTTAAGACCTATATGTTTGGTGATAAGCTCAGACACACAAGCAGGAGCCATTCCATGCACTGCTTTAAAAACATACTGCAGGACCTTATATTTGATCCTAAAGTCAATTGGCAGCCACCTGAGTGAGGCCAAAACAGGAGAGATGGCTGGTCTGGCTGCCACATTCTGAACTAGCTGCAAGCATGCTTTGTGTAAGATCAGCTAAGTAATTGTCTGTATTTCAGACAAATACAATCGGAGTTATATTTAAAAAAATGTCCTGGCTCTTCCAAGCTTTATTATGACATTAAATGGCCGTTTTGAAGTCCATAAAAGTGCATCTATCCATCAAAAACAAACTCCACACGGCTCCGGGGGGTTAATAAAGGCCTTCTGAAGCGAAGCGATGAGTTTGACTAAGAAAAAATTCATATTTAACAAAGTAAAACTCTAGCTTCCTGCCAAATGGTCATACGCAGTCTACTTATGGCAAAAGCGAAACTTATGCAACTTTGTCACAGTGTCTGGTTTATGTTCACTGGGTTCACCACTAGATGTCCTCCTTCCCCACGGTGTCTGTCACAATTCTGAACTGCATTTCCCCACAATCCTTGTCTGTACCAATCACTGTTTATTGCACTCAGCTGTTCCCCGTCATCATTGTTCCCAGCTGTTCCCTGTTTCATTGTTAGTTCCGTGTGTATATAACCCTGTCTGTTTTAGTATGTGTCACGGAGTCCTTGTATTATATCACGCCACTTCTGTTCCCTGTATTCCTGATTGTGTTCTTGTTTTTGGATTGATTACTTGGATTTTGACCTCTGCCTGGAAGACTACGATTTTGGATTGCCCAATAAATTACCTACATACTGCACTTGGATCTTCTGTCTATTTTCTACGTGTGGATCGTGACAAACTTGTGACGTCAGAAGTAGTGTAGTGCGTGATGGCGTAGTGTAAATATCAGAAGTACGTCGCATTACGTCGCAAGTTGCGGTTTGTTTGGCCGTAAGCTAGTTATTTTACTTAATAAAGTTTTAAATATTAATATTTTTCTTACACAAACTCATCGTTTAGCTTCAGAAGGCCTTTATTAACCCCCTATCGGAACTGTGTGGAGCACTTTTATCATGGATAGATGCATTTTTATGGACTTCAAAACAGAAACGACCATTTACGGCCATTCTAAAGCTTGGAAGAGCCAGGACATTTTTTAATATTACTACCATTGTATACGTCTGAAAGAAGAATGTTATTTAAACTGTACAGCAACTTTAGGATGAATTGAGGGTGAGTAAATCATGGTCTAATTTTCATTTCTTGGCAAACTATCCCTTTAAGTGAATGTGAAGTAAAGTTTGGCAGTCGAAAGTCCAAAGAGAGTGGCTAGGGCTGATAAAACATACAAACAAAAACAGAAACAATAAAACATACAACACAGAGTGATGCCCAACCAACATTATATACTGCGCCATCTTACCTATTCTTGAAACAGTGCTGGTTCATGTTGATCTCACAGTACTGTGATGCTGTTTCAGCTGCTGCTGCTGCTGCTCAAAAACCTACCAGATGGCAACAATTATCAATTAAATAAATTTCATATGTCTTTATACTTTAAGTAGAAAAGTGTAAATATTAATCACAATTATTGGTGGAGTGGTTAATCAGCTGTTCTCCAGTAATAATGACTGTGTGTCTTCATCTGTTCCAGATTCAGGTTCATCTTCAGCTGCTTTTGGTGGTGGTGGTGGTGGTGGTGGTGGCGGCGTTGGTGGTGGTGTTGGTGGTGGCGGTGTTGGTGTTGGTGTCGGTGTCGTTGTTCTGCTGGTTCTGGCTGCAGTTGCTGCTGTTATTTACTATCGCTGCTGGAAATCTACACCAACAAGACAAAATGGCAAGTATTTAATCTAGTTGATGGTACAGAATGTAAATAAGAGATTTATTGTGCAAACAGAACCTTTAAAACTTTATAAAAATATGTATTTTTGTCGTTATTGTTCAAATAGGAAATGGAACACCATGCAGTGGTCATGATAAGGTGAGATACTGAAGCTGTGTGCAAAAACCTGTGAATTGTCAATAATGTGTCTGTTTGATCTTTATGTTTGAAAGTATGTGTGGTTTCATTCAGAAATCATCACAGAAACACCAAAAATAATTGACATATTTAATGGAATAGTTCACCCAAAAATTCTGACATCATTTACTCGCCCTCATGTTGTGCCAAATCTGTTTGAGTTTCTGGCTAGCGTTAACTGTTTGGTCTCCAACATTCTTTAAAATATCATCTTTTGTGACGAAAGAAACTCATACAGGTTTGGAACAACATAAGCCTGAGTAAATGATGAAACATTTTTCATTTTTGGGTGAACTATCACTTTAAGAGAGTTCTGAATCATTAATCCTGAACATTTGTTTTACCTTCTGTGTATCTGCTTGTTCCTCATTAATCAGAATGGCACCCCTTTGTTGGCTGTTGCTAATGGGATGTCCCCTCATCCGACTGATGCTCCATTGTTGGCTGTTGCTAATGGGATGTCCCCTCATCCGACTGATGCTCCATTGTTGGCTGTTGCTAATGGGATGTCCCCTCATCCGGCTGATGATCCATTGTTGGCTGTTGCTAATGGGATGTCCCCTCATCCGGCTGATGCTCCATTGTTGGCTGTTGCTAATGGGATGTCCCCTCATCTGGCTAACGCTCCCATCAACGACTAATGAGACATCATTAAGTGTCACTGAACTAGCCACCAGAGTGGTTCCCTGAGAACTAATGGTTCCTGGTTGCATTCGCACCGCCAGTAGGAACTCGGAAGTGACGTAAGCCGCACTTGTTGTTGTGACTTTTATTTTTAGACCCTAAGTAGTAGCTAAATTAGTTAGAGTTTCTAGAACTAAAATCATTCCAGGTTACTGCTGTACAAACATGCCAAAAAACCGGTACTTCCGCCAATAGTTCTAGGAAGGTTCCTCTAGTGCGATAGCCCCTATGGAGAATAGGGATGTGCCTGAAGTTGAATACCATTTTTGGAAAGTGAATGATGCATTCTAACGAACCCCAATAGAGACAAGATAATGTAAAAAATATGAGATGAGAGGAAAAAATAATGCTTATGCATTCTCTCACAGTTGTATAGTTGGGTAATTATATATAATTTGCAACCATCAGGAAGTCACTATCAATATGCGATGTATTAAATCGCGGTACCACTTTAGAATACTGTTTCTTACTGCATAACTAATAGCGCTTTTATATAGCGCTTTCATATGTAGCCTACTACTGTACACCCAAAGCGCTTTACAATCATCTCCTCAACCACCACCAGTGTGCACCACTTAGATGATGCAACGGCAGACACAGTACAACGGCACCAGTGCGTGCACACACCAGCTATAGGTGGAGAGGAGAGAGAGTGATAGAGCCAGTTCAATGGATGAGGATTATTAGGAGGCCATGATTGGCAAGGGCCATTGAGTAAATTCATGTATTTGGCCACATTCCATCCAATGGCATTCTATAAGGAAAACATACACACACAGTACTGTATATAAAATATAAAAACTATTTGAGGTTAGTTATGGCAAGGCACTTTAGTGGGGTTCATTACTGAAGTTGATTTCTTACAGAACACACTCACAAAACCGCACAGGCAATAACCTCTTTAATATGTATATGTATTTGTTAAAATTGTATTTTCATAATACTACTACTATTAATAACATTAATAAATAAGGGCCACATCTCAGTTTAGTTTTGTATGACAATGTAGTTACTACTTAGTTATTTTTCTTGAACCTTAATTAGTAGATAATTAATAGTAGTTCTTCAGGAGGTATGACAGAATTCATTAGTTATTGATTAACTAACTGTTACTTAACACAATCATAAAATTCTATTACATACTGATTAGTTAACACATCTTCCTTCGTAATTAACAGTAGTGAATTAAGTGTTAATAAAGAATTACTAGTTCTTTAGTAATTCCTTATTAGTTATGCAGTAAGAATCAGTATTCTACCGAAGTGTTACCGAAGTCACGTTTGAATGCATGCTTGCTTTCTGCACATTTTTACAAGATTAGAAATGTTAATGACACTCAGGATCGGTTGCACACCAAATACATCACGTCATCTCTCCTTACTATCTTCGTGTAATAAAGTGAAATCTGATGTACTGTAATGTAACCGAAAAGCACAGCAAGCCTAAACATGTCACTTTTTTGCCATTTTCTGTGCTTTTCTGAATTCAGAATTAGTCTTCGGGCACATCCCTAATGAAGAAAAAAGGGGGAGTGGAAGAAGATCCACTATAAATATCATTGTTCAAATGAGAAATGGTGTCACAATGCCAAAATATTTGGAGTCGGTGCCAATACCAGTGAAGTATCTAGTCCAAAGTAAATCACAATGCCAGTAATGAAACCAAGAGTGCTTAACTTTAGGATTTCCAGTGTGTAACTTGAGGGATTATTAGAGGCTGCTAAAAGGATCCAGACAGGAACAGTTCAGGATATCTCTCTTTCTTGCCAGTACTGCTGTTCCTTCAATCATTAGTAGCATTTACACTGCGGGACCCAGAGTAAGCATGTTTATATGCACTCAATTTGGTCAATCTGAATGTATTCAGTATTTTCAGATTCTGGAAGTTCTGTTTGTGTAAATTCTAAACTTTTTATCTTTTTTTCTCTTGTGTAAAATCATAGAAACTCTAGATCTTTTATTATTTTGCTATTGGTCCAAACGGGAACACAAAACTTACAACAATATTTGTTGTAGTTTCCGAGTTGACCATTACGGAGTAACCTGGAAATGTGGAACATGTACATGTATTCAGAATAAAACTTCAGAACATTTGCAGTTCCCAGTCGCCTCGTTTAGAACTGTAGAAAGTCACCATGATAATGTAACCAGAGCTTGCACAAGTATAATTGCCGTTTTTGCCTTGAAAACATATACCTGAAAAGAAAGCTGGCATACAGTTCTGTGCAGAAGTCTTAGGCATGTTAGTATTTTCACACGAACAAAAAAAAAAGGTTTTAAAACAGATATATATCTTTTGCTGTAGTGTGTCAGTAGGAAATATCAGTTTACATTTCCACACATTCATTTTGCCATGAACTGCAATAATCCAGTGAGATTTTTTATATGCATCGAGACTGTCTGTGATTACATTAAGAAACTGAGACAGAACGTTCAGAAGTACATTATTCCCATAATGTTTGAATGAAAAAAAAATGTAATGTTTCCGGAAAGATTGCTTAACCAAGAAAAATGCCTTTTAAGGCATCAAAATAACTGGAAATTTTGAACATTCATTCATAACTTAATGGGAACGTTAGCAAAATGTTGAGCATATAAAGCAAGGTGGTTCAAATAAAGCAAGGTTTGATCATGAAATATCACCATTGGCCCCATCATATCACCATCCTTGATCGAACTCTGAATCTCAGGAACTGAACCTGTAAAAACTGCACTGACAGACTTGAATTGTGAATTGAAGCAGCTACAAAATGACAAATTTGTGATTTAGTAATTTATTGTTAGATATATTATATAATTGATACTGGCTGCTGCACAAGCATTTCAATTGTGTTAAGCATATGAATGGCGTTTTAACACATTCAATATCTTTTACTGCCAAGTTTTGTATTTTCAAGTGAGGAGTAACACTGTATAGTTCCTGCTGAAAAGATCAATAGGATTTGGAAATATCATGGTGCCTATATTTGTAATGTGAGTTTTATATTAGAAAAACTGTTTCTGAGCTACAGGCCAAACTCCTCACAAAATCCTGTAACACAATCAACAATAACTGTGTGCCTTGAGCAGAATATCTTTGAACATTTTCTTAAATGAAACTTATCAGCCAAGGAAAAAGTGTATTGAACTTGAGCCTGTATGCTATTTTCTTAAAATGGAAATGAACTTTAAAGACCCCTGTTCATGTAGTTAGTAGATGCCATTAAAGAGATCTGATTCACCTGAGTGAAATGTGTGAATTTGTCATGATTTTAGTTTAATCAGAAATAACTGAATAACTGTGTTTATGTACATTCCACACTCTAAACTTTTAACCTTTACTTAAGCTAACTTAAGTAGCTGTTAATCTCATGAATTAAATTCTTATTTTAAAACTTATTTTAAAGGAACCGTATGTAAGATTGTGGCCAAAACTGGTACTGCAATCACTTTCAAATTACTGAAGAGTGGTGTATCCCCTCCCACTGTCAGTTCAGTGTTAGTGATATATTTACAGCAAAACAAAAGATAACATGCTTTCATGTCCGCAAACATTATTTTTGTCTTACATTTCATAATAAGCTCAGTACAGACTACAGACTCGTTTTCCCTCAGTTTATTTTCGTGAACTGGAATATGTACAAAGGATTGTGGGTGATTGAAGGTGCGAAGGATACATCAGATACATCCTTCAAAACAGGCCTAATGAAGGACACAAAACGAAGGCTGCCTTTCAAGGATCCTTCAGCAACGTTTGATGATGTGGCAACCGAGATATGCAGCCGTTTGAGAAACACCTACAGAGACCCAGCAAGCAATTTAGCATTTAAAAGACGTCTAACAGCTGTCCAAACACAGCCTAGACGTCTTGGCTAAAACAAGGCAAAATTTGGGCTGTCAGTGAAAATGTAATGGACGTCTAAACCGTAGCTCAAGAATAGACTAGTCATCAAACAAAGAAATGAAATGTGTGAAGAAATGAAACCAAACATCTTGTAATCACTGTTTACTTCGCTTACATTATGGAATATCATACATCTTGCAAGTTATTTTGGCAAAAACGACCAAATTCAAGGTTTATTTTGGCTATAGGTAGGTTAGCCGGATGATATCGTGTCTATAGTTAACCTAGATGGTGAAATGTCAAAGCAATCATTTTATTTACTGGTTTGATTACTGAAGCCATGTGATTCCAGAGCACAAACACAAACGGTTTGCTAACAAATCCTGCAGTAGCCGTGTTTTTCAAGTGTTGAGAAACAGGAAGTATAATGTCCTCCCCGGTGACCAACATTTGAACTGCCTCTTCTCAACCTGCTCAACATATTGAATTCACAATGAGCTAATGTATTGCTCACACACTCTGAGTATCACTACAGTATGAGAATCAGATTTGGAACCGAAAGTGGAGGTTATCCACTTATACTCTGAGTAAAATCACCTGGGTATGTTGCATAACCTGCTTTCTGGAATGCCCTTGGTAAAAAAAAAAAAAAAAGGTGGGGCAAGAAGATGGGAATTGTACCTGGTCACATCAGTTACAGACAGACCTAGACCTAAACGGCTTTCAGTTTGCTCTTATACAGAAGAACGCAATTTTAACTGTGCATTTACACAGGCAAAAGCTTTTATTTCCACAGAATCAGCGTTCTGTGACTCTATGGTAAAATGAGGGTCTTTATTTTGCTCTCAGTGTGTGCATTCGTGGCTGGTAAGTGCATTTATTTGTTACAATGTCTTTTCCAGCTAATGATAATGAAACAAAAAGCATGCAGTCGGAATGTGACGCAGTTTGAATTTGAATGAGTTTAAATGATTTTTATTTATTGCTGTTGTAAGTTTCTGACGGTTTAGGATGAATTTGTTAAAGTTTTATAGGCTATATGTTTGTGATGTTGTTGTGACAAACTAAAGCATGTACAATTTAGTTCCGACCATTCATCATGAATCTCTATTCATATTTCAGAGGAACAGTCAACATAATTTGAAGCAGCATATTTGGGGGATATTATTGGATCAGGGGAGAGAAAGCAGATTTTTTCCAATAAAAGATCTTCTAATCATCTGTTGGTTTGTGTTTCAGGTGTTTTGGCTGCTGAACAAGATGAAATAAAGACGATATCAGTCAAGGAGGGAAAATCTGTCACTTTAGATCCTGGTGTAATAAACAACCCAAATGATGTGATGACATGGTATTATAATGACATTCTCATCGCTGAAATCACAGATCAGTGTAAGATCTGTACAGATGATCAGTGTACAGAGAGATTCAGTGACAGACTGAAGGTGAATCATTACACTGGATCTCTGACCATCACAGACATTGAAATCACAGATGCTGGAGTCTATAAACTGGAGAGAAACAGCAGCATCATAAAGAGATTCAATGTCACTCGTGAGTATTATTTAGTCAATCAACACACTTTACTGTGAAGAGTTATATTATCTATTATTTCTTGACTCCTGTATGTTTATCTGATGAGTGAATGTGTTCTGCTGTTTGTTTACATTTATTATGAATACAGACATAGTTCTGTAACTACAATCTTTATGATCTGTTCGGTTCAGTTCCCTTTCAAAAACGGTTCAGAAAAGGAAAACTCCTTTTCTCGAGAATATTAAAGCCTTTATTTTAAAACAGCCAGCATAGAGTAAAGCTATCAGCGTGCTGATTGGCTGGGCTGCGGGAACTGCATGAACCTGGCGAAGCCAAAATGGGCGGAGCTAAAGTCTATATAAGCGGCCCATTTTGCCATAGACTTCAGATTTAATCTCCTTCACCGACGAACTCTTCGCTGATCTTCCCTGCTTCAGTGCATTTCCTGTCTGGGCAAAGACCATGCCGAAACTGCACTCACACAGGAGAACATGCCGCTCTCCTCTCTGCGCTCGCAGCTAGCTTTCTTTTCAGAGAGCGACCCTGCCACTCATGCCCTCCCGTTTCTCGCCTCCCAGGAACCTCGGAGGAAGAAATGGCGGGGTCAGAGGACAAACGAGTGCACAGAGACGAGTGAGCTCATGTCGGCCCAGACCCGCTTGCCTCACTCTCTCCACAGAGAGAGATTTCGCTGGCGGTCTTCACCCAAGCAGACCAGTGTCTGTCCTTTGAAGCGGCCAGCCTCGTCTCTTTTGGTGGATCGGAGGAAGACCTCGACGATGACAGCCTGTCATTGGCGGCATCTGAAGGGGAAGAGGAGGCGGTTAAGTCTCGCTGCGGCCAGACCACCCCTAAAAAGAGCTTGCGTGCTTCTTCCAGCCCCCTTTTCAGTTCAGGCGGCTGGAAATTCTCTAATTGCAGCCAAATGGGCCCGTTCACACACCCATGCAAACAAAAGCTGTTTCAACAGCGACAAAAATAAAGCACACAAATTCTCAGATAAAGAGCACTTTTCCTCTTCAAAACACCTGGGTGGCCGGGTCCCCGACACACGGCGGCACGCCCCCAGACTTTATTCATCCCCTGGTCACTCAGGCCGAGGCCTGGGAAGCCATCCCCGATGTGTCAAAATGGGTTCTGAACACATTAAAACGAGGTTACTCGCTCCAATTCACTCGCAGACCTCCGTGCTTTCATTCCATGGTCAGCACATCGGTAGTGTGAAACCTTCTAGCAAAGGGGGCTGTCGAGACAGTTCCTCCTTCACAGAGCGAGTCTGGTTTCTACAGCCGTTACTTCCTGGTGCCGAAAAAGAATGGCGGCCTCAGGCCTATTCTAGATCTCAGACACCCTCAAGGCCCTCATAAGACGGCCATTCAGGATGTTAACGACCAAACAAATCCTCTCGCAGATTTGCCCAGGGGATTGGTTTTTGTCAGTGGATCTTACTTTCACAACCAGATAACCGCCCATCACAGAGCGTTCTTGAGATTCACGTTCGAGGGGATGGCTTATCAGTACACAGTCCTGCCATTCGGGCTATCACTGGCACCTCGTACATTTACAAAATGCATGGATGCACCTCTCTCCCCCCTGAAACAGCGGGGAATGCGCATTCTGAACTACCTCGACGACTGGCTCATTCTGGCCCAGTCGGAGGCCCAGGTTACAAACTCACAAATCCTGGCTCCTCAGCCATCTGGACTGCCTTGGGCTCAGGATCAACCTATACAAGAGTGTACTGTTCCCCAGCCAGCGTATAACCTTCCTGGGAACAGTTCTCGACTCTGTTCAGAGGATAAAGGAAGGTCTAAACTAATTTGTTCTAATACTGGATAAAAACTAAGGGGTTGAAACTTATGGCAAGAACATTTTTCACTTCACTTTACTGTTGTATAATTTAGTTTGGCTTAAATTTCACTCTTCAATTCTTCTTCAGGGGTATCTGCTTCTGAAAGAGTCTTTGTGTCAGTGATGGGGGGAGATTCAGTCACCCTACATACTGGTGTTCAAACAAACCAACAAGAGAAGATTATATGGTATTTGAATGGCATACGCATCGCTCAAATCACTGGAGATCAGAGTAAGATCTGTACAGATGTTCAGTGTAATGAAGACACTGAGAGATTCAGAGACAGACTGAAGCTGGATCATCAGACTGGATCTTTGACCATCATGAACACCAGAATCCCATACTTTGCAATTTGTAAGCTAGAGATCATCAGCGGTGACAACACTGAAAGTGTTCTTTATGTTTTTTTTGACACTGGTGAGTTACTGAGTGAAAATAATTTTAATAACTATATAATAACTTGCATAATTTTTTAACACAGGAAACTTCTGTGATGTTTAAAAAGTAATATTCTAATAAAGTAGTTTAAATTCTCATTTTGTAATGCATTAAACTACCTTATACATGTGTGTAATACATGTGTGGGTCAATAATACTTTTTGTGTGTTTCAGATTATTTTGCTGCTTATAAAATGACTAGAAAATCACTGAAGGAGGGAGATTCTGTTATTTTACATACTGTGTTAAGACTAAATGATGTGGTGACTTGGTATTTTAACGACATTCTAATTGCTGAAATCACTGGAGATCAGAGTAAGATCTGTACAGATGTTCAGTGTAAAGAGAGATTCAGAGACAGACTGAAGCTGGATCATCAGACTGGATCTCTGAACATCACAAACACCAGAAACAAAGACTCTGGAGAATATAAACTACAGATCAACAGCAGCAGATTCAGCATCATTAGGAGATACAGTGTTTCTGTCACTGGTGAGTGACATTTGATAATTTAATAAATATTTTTATTTTATTTTATTTTGTACATACTGTGAAGTGAATACCATGCATGTCAAAGTGACACAATTTTCACATGGTGTGTCACTGTCACAGCAAACACATCTTTACTAATGTTATTAACATAAAAATGCATTAAGTCATTTTTTTCCTGTTGCTTCTGATGCTGTTTTAGCTGCTGTTGCTTATCATACAATATCATACAACTGATGACAAAGAAGAAAAATCAAAGAGACCAGTAATATCAGTTACTCTTTTTAGAAATAATGACTCTCTGTCTTTAGCTGTTCTAGATCCAGGTGTGTCTCCAGCTGCTGTAGCAGGAATAGTAATTGGTGTTTTCTTTGCGGCTGGTTGTGTGATTGCCTGTTGCAGGATCCAGAAAGGTAAATATTAGAAATAGACAATTTAACTAGATGGAAATATAAGATTTATATTTAAATATATATATTTAGATTTGTATAAGTAAATCTAAATATATTTAGATTTATATAATATATGTATTATATATATATATATATATATATATATATATATAAGATTTATATTTATTCTATATTTTATAGAAGAAAAAAAAATCTTTCAAAGATAAAAAAAAGAATATATATATATATATATATATATATATATATATATATATATATATATATATATATATATTTATATATATATTTCCTTCTAATTCACCAAATAAATGATGTGTTTAATTGAGTATGTTGTTATTGTTCAAACAGACAGGATGCAGCGCAGTGATCAGTACTATGTGCCCTAAATCTGTCTCACATCTCTAAAATCTGTAAGTACCATTTAAGTTTCATGTGTGTGTGGTATGATTCAGATATCATTACATAGAACATAGATCGTTACATAGTGCACTGCCCTTATATGTTTTAAGTTTAAAATGAAAAACTGTGACATTGATACAGTTCATAATAACGATCTAGACACACAGGTTACAGCTCAGTCTGATATCATTATGAATTAGTATGAATTTTCTAATCGTCGGCACTTGTCAAGGAAAACTACGCAGTCACTTAAAAGTACAGTATGTAAGTTTCATAAGTTTTACTCACATATGGAGCAGAGAGAATGCAACTGCAACCCCTGTTTAGGTCTCTCCAGACCTGGAAAGCTTTTCTAATATTAAAACGGGTCCTAAAGCTCATGCCTCACCATAACTCTTTTTGTGATATTCCTCTGAGCTTTTCTCTTTTGTAATGTCACTCAGCCATCTCTCTTTCTACAGTCTTTCCTCAAATCTGCCTCTTGCTCATTCTCTCTCCTCCCCCATCATGAGTGGACACGCCCCCAACTGCTGATTGGCTCACTCTCCTCCATCATGAGTGGACACGCCCCCAACTGCTGATTGGCTCACTCTCCTCCATCTTGAGTGGACACACCCCCAACTGCTGATTGGCTCACTCTCCTCTCTGCCATTTTTATATGTAGTTTATGCTGTTGTTTATATATAAAACTAAAACTAATTGTATTGTACATTTTATTACTAAATGTATATGCAGTGAGGTCCAAGGTTTTGAAATTACCATTTTGTAGAACAGTACGTTATGATGGTCCTGAGAAATAAATATGATGAATTGTTTTTGTAATTATATACATCGTATCCACCTTATTTTGTAAAATGTATGTAAACTGTAACAGGATAAAAGGTTTGAGATTTGGATGTTGGATTTAATTGAGAATGTTTGTAACCAAGCAGATGTTGCTTCCCATTAACTACCATAATAATTTTTTCTTCAATTATGGTAGTCAATGGTTGCTCTATTTGCTTGGTTACAAACATTCTTCAAACTATCTACTTTTGTGTTCAGCAGAAGAAAGAAACTCATACAGGTTTGAAACATGAGGGTGAGTAAATGACAGAATTTTCAACTATGAACTATCCCTTTATATAATAATTCAGTATTTTGTAATTGGTATTTTAGTTTGGTTAAGAAATGTTAAACATTGAAAAAAATAAAGAGAAATTTTGGCTGTTCAAGATCAATAAAATGTTGTGCTAAATCGGAACATGCTTCTTTTTTGCTTATGTCCACAAATAATGTGTTCTTGTTTGTGATATACACGTGATTAAAACGTTTTATTGACGTTCAGGTCTGACTGGACCAATTTTGGACCTTTTTAGAACCTTTGTCTAAAAAAGTATGTTCTATACAGTATGAGTGTGTGTAGCTACTGTGAATTCAGACATACTTCTTTTGTGACATTCTGTTGTTCGCCTATAGGGAAGTAGCCTGTGATGTTGACTGCAGCCATATCGGGGATCAGTTTACTTGTGACTGTCATTTATCTTAGTTTCCTCCAGATGGCGCCATTTATCAGTTCACTCAATATCATTAATGCTGAAGGTGTTTTTTTTTTTTTTTTACACTGAATTAGAAAGGCGTAATTATCGGTATAAATATCTGTAAATAATGAATCTCTTGTAATAATGACTGACCTCACAGGTTCGGGTCTGTCTCCAGATGCTGAAAGAGCAATATGTGCTGGTGTTATTGATATTTATGTTGCTGTTTGTGTGGCTGCTATTGTGACTGGAGGTGTAACTGGATTTAAGTAGGCCTAAACTGTTGGGCATTACGTTAACAAGTATAGAGAGTATATATAAAGAGAGAGAGAGCTGAATAAAGCTAACATCATTGTGAATAATAAAAGGCATCCCTTATCTTATGCTTTTAAATTACTGTCATCTGGCCGATGGTACTGTGTTCCCATGCGTGAAAAACAGATCCAAACTATCTTTTATCCCCCATCTTTTATTATTGATGGTCAGGTGGTCTGGCTATTCTAAAATAGATTTATTTGCCTTAAATTATTAATTATTGTTTGTATATGCCAACTGTGATTGTTAAAATGTCTGTGTTAGTATGCTGCAAACTTACTTTCCCTACGAGGATGAATAAACTGACTACTACTAAAATAGATCAGATTATCTCATAACAGCTCAAATGTGTGTTTGTTTTCATGCAGCTTAATTATTTTTTGTTTGCTATATAAGTGAACTAAGCTAACATTGAGTCATGATTTGACTGATCATTGTGTTGTGATATGAATTCAGCACAGAAACTTAATAAGCGCAATAAAATAAATATAGACTATTATAAAAAAGCGGAGTATTCTGTTAATTGCACAATGTTGACTTTCTGGTCGACAATCCTGTGCTTTCCAGTTCCTGACAGTTATTCTAAAAAATAATGGCATTTGAAAGCTGCGATTAGTGGTTAGTTTGTGTGTAAATGTACATTTTTTAACAACCTTTTCCACTTTTGATGTCATTATTTTCTGTCTAGGTATGCATTTGAACTTGAACTTACTTTGTGACTGCACATTCGAATAAGTACATTCTGTAGTGTATATGGTATGAATATGCTAAATTTGGCTAAAGTTGTCATTATCATGTGATCTACCAGTGTCAGTTGCGAACCTTCACCTCCATTAACTCCATTTTTGTATCCCATGAGGCCACGTCATGAGATAGAAAAGTGTCTATCACATGCACACCTCAGAATCTCGCTGGAAGTAGTAGGTCATGCGGGGACTAATGGCCTACTGTTTTTCAAATACTATCACTGTGTCCCAATTCAGATTCTGCATTTGAAGGCCGTTTGTGTCACCGCGGCGCAACGAAGGCTGTCCCAATTTGAAGACTCCTCCACTTGCATCCTTCTTTACCGTAAAATGAAGAATACAACAGATGGATCCTTCATGGCCTTGCCTACCCCAGAATTCATTGCACGCCAGTGACAAGTTTATTTATTTTATTTTTTTTTTATTGCCAAATTACACTTTTAAAATGTAAGTATTGGGTTTGAACTTACTCTAATATCTAATGATACAAATGTAAAAAAAAGTTGAGATATCTTACTAAGATGCAGTTATTTATAGTTTATACTCTTTATTATATACAGAAATGGACCAAGGTGAACATATTTAGACAGTTTGTGAACCCTGTTTTGTTTTCAGACAGTTTAATATTACTTTTAAAAAAGTCCAGGACAAACGTTTCTGTCACTCATCAACAGCAGCTGTCACAGTTGCTAGGCGACAAGAACAATCCTCCATAGGCTACTATCCCATTTATCAAAACTTGGTTTGACCTTTGCGGCGTTCAAAGGATGCAGCCTCTGAATTGGGACACAGATTATGCATTTGACATACTGTTTTCCGCATACTATATAATAGGGAATTATTTGTTTTTGGATGACATGAATGAGAAGTGCAGGAAACTGAACAATTGTCCATGACTTGTCTTATAAAATAGCATTTTTTCCCCAGTGTAAACTCTAAAAATAGATCAATTCAAAAGTACTGGTTTATTGTCAAACATTGAAGATTAGCCTAGAGCAGGGAACGGCAACTGGCGGCCCGCGGGCCAAAACTGGCCCGTCAGCAATATTTTCTGGCCCGCCGGATTATTTTGGCAGTCCTAAATGCTGTACAAAACTCTTCCACTACTTGAGAAAAGCCGTAGTCGCGCGGCGATTTCACCGCCGCATACTGTGTGAAACGCCCATAGGGAATCATGCGGTGCAGGATTACATTTTAAAGTATAACTGTGCGTTCACAACGGACGTGAATAGCGCGTCAAATTCGCGCCTGCCGCGTCTAGTTATACGCTTGACCACTTTGTGTCCATTCGCGCGTCAAAAGACGGTAGCGGTCAGAACTCTGGTGTACTTTGGACGGAGCGTGCGGTCTGACTGACAATAGCCAACTCCCGAGTCCCGACATCTTTTGACAGCGTATCCGCACTTAATTCTGACCGCCTGTACACCTATCTCTGAGGAGCTGTTTGGTACTGAAACCATTGTCAGTCAACAACATTCTTTTTTTGCAAGGATGTTTGAAATAGTTCGACAGAAAATAGCCTACTTCATTTCGTCAGTAGGGCAATATGATTTTCGTTTATGTTGCTTAGAAACTTGAGTGATAGGCTTTGTCCTATTTAATTCATGTTATTTATATTTCATATTTTTTTTCTGTGACATTTTTTTTCTCTGCTGACAGTACAATGTTAAAATAGCCTAATATTTATACTGACACGAACACAATTTTTGTATAGCATTTATAATTATTATAGGCTACTCCAATCTCCTTCTTTCCATTAGAGACATTTGAATGTGAGATTATGGAAACGAGATCTAAATTTTGTGGACCCGTCAGGTCGGGAAATAAAGCGGGTGAACACCGAGTGTATTTTAAGCGGTTGCTGAATAGAACCTTGTGGGAGCGGGACGAAAAAAAACAGTCCCACGCAGACCTCCTTAAACCTTAGGTGTGTATGTGTGTGTCCCCGAATAAATAATAATAATAAAAAAGGAATAAAGTTCAAAAGTCGGACTGTACGGAATGAGGCATGATTGCTATTCACACCTTTATTAAAATGGCTGTAATATGTTACCACAATAGTAGCCTACTTGATCTGTTTAAAATGGTTTCCTTGATATATGCATAAGGTGTTAAATTAAAACTTAAAAATCAAAATTTAAATTTGTCTAATCCAGTAATTCATTTTTTCTATTTTTGATCTGAGCACAATCAGAAAATCAGAAAACCCGTCCTTATTTTTTTTTTTTTCATTTCAGTTTAGGAAATAAATAATGGAAAAACAAGTCGTTTTTCATCTTTTTATTTTTGGTTTTAATTTGAAAAAAAAAAAAAACGATTGAATGAATGATCCACGGACGGTGACGGACCCATCATATTCCGCAATTATAGGCCTATATAAGAGTATTTAATTTGTATCCATAGGCCTACTCTGTGTAGCTGGCCCGCCATCTACTGGCTAAAAAAAATATTGGCCCGCGGCCAAAGTTACTTGCCGACCCCTGGCCTAGAGAATGTTGATTTATTAAATGCTGGTTTTCCACAAAAGCAGTTTACTTAGCATAGCGAAAGCCTCTCTTCCATTGAAATCCATTACATAAAACGGCGTCTCCTCTCCTTCCCTGCATACTGCAGTGTTACGCTTTTTTTTAACCTTGGAGGAATTGCCTCAAAGTATGGAAGCTTGTTTCCGCCACTGAATAAAACATTTTAATTGCGAGAAAAAAGATTGCGAGAAAAAAGAGAAAAAAGATAATTGCGACTTTTTATCTCACAATTGCGAGTTTACATCTCGCAATTCTGACTTTATTTCTCAGAATTGCGAGATATAAAGTCAGAATTGCGTGTTTTAAAGTCGCAATTGCGTGTTATAAAGTCAGAATTCTGAGATATAAAGTCAGAATTGCGTGTTATAAAGTCAGAATTCTGACTTTTTTTCTCGCAATTGCGACTTTATATCACGCAATTCTGACTTTATATCTCAGCATTCTGACTTTATATCTCAGAATTCTGACTTTATATCACGCAATTGGGAGATATAAAGTCAGAATTGCATGATATAAAGTCGCAATTGCGTGTTATAAAGTCAGAATTCTGAGATATAAAGTCAGAATTGCGTGTTATAAAGTCAGAATTCTGACTTTTTTTCTCGCAATTGCGACTTTATATCACGCAATTCTGACTTTATATCTCAGAATTCTGACTTTATATCTCAGAATTCTGACTTTATATCACGCAATTCTGACTTTATATCTCAGAATTCTGACTTTATATCTCAGAATTCTGACTTTATATCACGCAATTGGGAGATATAAAGTCAGAATTGCATGATATAAAGTCGCAATTGCGTGTTATAAAGTCAGAATTGTGAGATATAAACTATTCTGAGGTAAAAAAAAAAAAAAGTCCGTCTTTTTTCCCCCCCTTAGAATTGGACTTTATATCTCACAATTCTGAGAAAATATGTCAGAATTGCGAGATATAAACTCGCAATTATGTGTTATAAAGTCAGAATTGCGTGATATAAAGTCAGAATTCTGAGATATAAAGTCAGAATTGCGTGATATAAAGTCGCAATTGCGAGAAAAAAAGTCAGAATTCTGACTTTATAAGACGCAATTGCGACTTTATATCTCGCAATTCTGACTTTATATCTCAGAATTCTGACTATATCACGCAATTCTGACTTTATATCTCAGAATTCTGACTTTATTTCACGCAATTCTGACTTTATATCTCGCAATTCTGAGAAATAAAGTCAGAATTGCGAGATGTAAACTCGCAATTGTGAGATAAAAAGTCGCAATTATCTTTTTTTTTTTTTTATTTTGTGGCGGAAACAAGCTTCCATATCAAAGTGACTTTGTGATCACTGCGCAGGAAGCCAAAGTCGTGCAGTAGTGACGTCACTCCTCACATGATTATTGGCTAGGAAGAACTGTCAATCTAAAAAAGGGGCCCAATAGAAACGTTAAACCAGCCCTGCTCTGCTTGAAACAAGAAGAACAAAGAAAAAAAATGTGTCTTTAGTTTTATGATTCACGTATATTATTTTTAATTCTGTGATCACAATACATTAGACGTTATATTGACACAATAGACTGGTGTTATTTGTTGTTGTTCAATGATCAGCTATTAGTCTGTTTATTTTATCAATGATGCATGATGGATAAGAATCCTGTTTGACCTCTGAACTGATTTTAAATATCAGTGTTGATTAACTTTATTTTCCAATTAAAGTCAGACTGTGAGGTTCATAACAGCAGGACAGGAACAAACCCTTCACCTACAAACTAAACACACATGGAACGAATGAGATGTTTGTCCATCCAAAATATCAAACCTTGTTTCTGAAGAAAACCGACCGCAGCAGTTTCACTTTGACTCAGATGAACTTGCTAGTGTCACACCTCAGTAAGACTGGGTAGAGGTGTCTGCAGGTTGAGAGTTACAACCATTTTTAACATCAAATTTAATTACAAACTTATTTTACAATGAAATTTAGGAAGATTAATACAACATTCCATTTTTCTACTTTCACATTTAAAACAACAACATTTCAAACACTAGTGCTGGTAGATGATAAAACTGAAGAATGTTTTCCATTACTAAAAGTTAAAGTCTTAATAAGGGCCAGACAAACATTTATATATTATATATACTATAAATATATAACTATGCCACAAATGCAGTGTGTGCGCATGTGCCATTGGAGGGTCAAACTCTGTCAGGGGGAGGATTCACACACCACATGAACAGCTCGAGTGCTAACTGTTCATTTCATTTGGAGGAAATGTTTCACATGTTTGTTTTGTTCTGTTTGTGCTGGTGGACTATGATTGGTAAGTTATATAAGCATTTTATACATACAACTTTATGAACCTTGTTTTATCTAGAAATCGACATATTCCATATTTTAAAAAAATCAAGTTATTAAAAATATCCAGCAGAATTAAATTTGTACTCTCACGGTTTAATTAACAGGTTATGTAACTCCATACATTTATTTTGCTCTACAGCATATATATTTAAGACACAGTAAAGATGAAAGTATTTTCTCACTCACATATGCCTGTTCATACACTATAGGTCCATGTCTCTGCTGCTGTTCTGTGCACATTAAAAATGTACAAACGTAAGCTAATTTCATGCTTTGTAAGCCAACAGATTCTTAAACTGTGACAAAACCTGTTCATGTTCTCCAGGTGTGTTTGGTGAGTCAGTGTCAGTGATGGAGGGAGATTCTGTTACTCTAAACACTGATGTCAGTGATATAAAAGAAGACGACGATATTCAGTGGAAATATGGAGCTAACAACTCTCTAATAGCGGAAATCAGCAAAGAGAACCAAATCTTCTCCACATATGATGATGTTCTTGATGGGAGATTCAGAGACAGACTGAAGCTGGACGATCAAACTGGATCTCTGACGATCACAAACACCACAACTGAACATACTGGAGTTTATATACTAGAGATAAATGGAGCGAAACTGACATCAAAAACATTCAGTGTTTCTGTCTATGGTGAGTAGAGATGTAATTTGTATCTAATTTATATTACAATATGGTTAAACATTTTTATGTTTGAGATGACAGATAGGGTACAACAGGGTTAAAGGCAAACCATAAGAAAAATGTCTTTTCACTACTCCCGTATTGTATGATAGCAGAAAAGAAAATCAACTTTGCGTTGCTGTCGGCAATCACGTCAAGGATTAGAAGCGGTTGTTAAGAAAAGTGCAGAGCTGAATTGTTGTGCCAACAAAGTCAAATGCGCCTTTTACCTCGGCACACAATTAGCCCCGTACTTGTACCCTACCATTGTCCATATTTGTGTTTATTCTCTTATGTTTTCCAGCTCGTCTGCCTGTTCCTGTCATCATCAGGGAATCTTCAAATTGCTCTTCATTTTCTTTATCATCATCAAACTGTTCACTGCTGTGTTCAGTGTTGAATGTGAGTGATGCGACTCTCTCCTGGTACGCAGGAATCAGTGTATTGTCCAGCATCAGTGTGTGTGATCTCAGCATCAGTCTCTCTCTACCTCTGGAGGTGGAATATCAGGATAAAAACACCTACAGCTGTGTGCTGAACAATCCCATCAGCAACCAGACCACACATCTGGACATCAACACACTCTGTCACACATGTGCAGGTATGATGGTGTTTATATTAAAGTAGAGTTGATCTATGAAGTCATTCATTGCTGATGATTGATAGTGTTGTTGAAGATCCAAGGGACAGATTCATTCACACTAATGGTTAATTTGGTCTGTTACAGATCAAGGCCTACCTTTACTGTACATAGTGTTGATCTCTTCTGCTGTTGCTGCTGGATCTCTGATGATTGTTTCTGCAGTCGGGATCTTCTACATCTACAGGAAACAAAGAAAAATAAACCAAGAAGGCAAGTGTTACCCATTTATTTTAAACAAGTATAACAAATAATATTTAAATATATATTATTTTTCACCACACTTTATTCACCACATATTCTTGCAGGCCTCTGCTGGTGTTCAGATTATTTCTTTGAATGATGCTTTTTCTTAATGGCAAAAACAATAATTAAACAATCATCATCACTACATACAGTAAGAGACACCAAGAATCAAATAGCATTTTAAAAGATATTTATTCTCTTGCAAGAGGCTTAGTCACAAAATCACAGCAGCTACCCCGTGACGTGAGCAAGACCTGACACCCAGCCCAGGAAATTCCCTTCTTATACTCCTTCTTCAAGGTCTTTCCTCTGTAGTTTTCCACTCACCCAGCATGGCCACATCCACATCACATTTAGAATAGAATGACCCCTCTAACCCCCCTTGGCTAAATTATCTTCCATACCTAAAGAGTTAAAGGTTCTTAACCATTTGTCTTACTGTGTGTGTCTTGCTTACGTCAGGTGTACAAACATACATAAATTCCAGAAGAGAAATGAATGCTTAAAACCACACAATGTCTAAGAAAGTTAATGAATAAAAAAGTAAAATATCAATTTTTCTACAACATTAAGTTGGCAATCTTTCACTGACTTCAATGAAAAATACATTTCACCACAAGGTAAAAATAAAATAACAAATAAGGCAACCTATCACATTCAGGCCTGGTTTCACAAACAGGGCTTAGTCTAATCCAGGATTAGGCCTTAGTACAAACAGGACATGTAAGTAACTTTTTATAAACATGCCTCAAAATACAAAATAAAAAACCTCACTGGTGTTCATTTTGAGACAAAACAACGGCACTGACATATTCTAAGATATTTGTCAATGCAAGTTGCTTTGAGTTAAAACAGCTCAAACATGCATTTTAGCCTACATGGGACTAGATTAAGGGGTGAAACTTAAGTGTTTAAGGGGTTAACTTTTTAAATTAACTCAATTTATTCGCTCCAATTAAAGTCAAATTACATACTTTTGTTTATCTAATGAGTAATAGGTAGTCTTTTGAACTTATTGAACTTCTTGCCAAGGCAACTATAAAAAACAAGTCAACCAATCACACTCAACTTTTTAAGTTAACTCAACTAATTTGCTTCAAGTAAAACTTTTTTTTTTTTTTTAAGAATAATAGTTACCACCACATAAAATAAACCACATAATTTTTTTAAGCTGCAATGCATGCTGGGAACTGGCACAACATTGTTCATGTAAAATAGTTTGTTCAGATAACTTAATTTAGAAAGTTAGGACACCATTTGGACAAGTTTTGGGGAAAAAACATTTTCATCTGGGTTTATTTATAAATGATCTGCGAATGTCTTTCTAAATTTAATGATAAAAACATTGTGTCATGAATTTCCTAAAGAGAGCTGTAGAAATGTGTGTGTGTTTTACAAATAAATGTGAAATGAAATGCATTAATTGCATTTAAAGATCACAGCATTAAACTTATTTTGTGCAGTAACATTTTAACAGGCCCAATATATTATTCGAAGAAACAGATATAGTTATGATTAAGTTTTGTTGTTTAATTCATTGTTGTAGAAACAGTCCAGGCTCTTAAAGGTGAGATCACTTACGCCGAGCCAACATTCTACAGAAGAAAACCACATAAATCGGTAAGATAGTTTATTCATAATGGACCCTTTTCACAGACGGTGATGGCGTGTTTCAACGGTTATCAGTAACGTAAATCCAAGTGTTTTTTTTATAAATAAAATGTGTACATTTGTAACACTATACTTTGTTTTATATTACCTTTGCATCAAATTGCAAAAAGAATAGTTAATTCTGCTGTGAGAGTGTTGCTAATACACCGTCTATGTGAGTGACGGTCAAATTGACAAACTTCTCTCTTCTGACGGCCGTTATCAATTTCCCTATATTTTTTTCCTCTTTTTGAAATGTTGTGAAAACACTATGTGGAGTTTTTCTTTTGAAATTTGAGCAAATTGGAAGACAAAAAATATATTGAATGTAGTCTCTCATCGCTATGAAGGTTTACTCAACTATGACTTCTGAGTAACCCGGAAATATGAAAAGGTGCCTTTGTGTTGTGTGTCCAATCAAACTCTATGGTATTGTTGCTCTATTTTGATTATAAATCTCTTAACTTAGTGTTACCTGCCCAGTTATAACTGTGGAATTTGCAGTTCTGTTCTGTCTCTCTATTAAATGAATACAATATTGGGCCCAGTGTTTGTTTTAGGCTGGTAAATAACACTATCATTATTGTTTAACCATTTACAAAATCACTGAGAGCAACTGATGTAGATTAAGCAAATTTACAGCATTTCCTAGCTGCTTCTTGATAGCTTAACCACTTTCAGGTGACATTGTTAGAAAAAGTGTCATATTTAAACTCACATCTAACCTCAATCAAACTTTTTTTTTTATCCTTTTTTTTTTTTACAGAAAGTTAAAGAGGAAGATAATGTGGAGTATGCATCTGTTGCCATTAGAGGATGATCGAACTGCTGTGTGATCTTACATTGGGGACTGAATTTCAGAGTGGTATTGTGGGTTGTCTCAGACGTGTTTTGCAGGCAGGAAGACGAAGACAGAAGAATAGAGTTCCAAATGTAGTTTAATAACAAGTAATCCAAAAATCGGGCAGACCGAGGTGGAGCGAAGGGATTTGAGGCCAGAGGCAGAGCCGCAGGATCCTCTGGGACATGCAGTGCTAGTTGTTACATGACCCATGGCTTGACATCCTGGCTGGGCATCTATAAAGATGGCACAGGGCTGCAGACATCTAGTAGCGATGGGGTTGGAGGACTGGCTGAGCTTTCCGATGATGGTAATATGAGAGCAGATAAAGTTTGAATGACACAGTCAATGCAGGTCAGTGAAAATGATAAATCCCAGTCCATATAGTCCATACTGCTGTCTTTAAGCAGCGATGATGATTTGGGTGCTGGGTGGGATAGGGTGGGAATCGATACCTCAGTTTTGAAGTCAATAAGCCAGACCTCAGTATCTGTTCCCTCGGCCTCACACTCCTGGTCAGACTCGCATTAAGGCTCCACTTCCGGGGAGATGGTAAGCTCTGTCCTCTTATCCTCATGCTCTGGCTCTCTCATTGTGGCGGGTGGACATTCTAGGTTTGCAGGGGCACACGGTCCCCGTGGTGGATGGTGGTTCGGCCTTCTGTCACAGGCGGTTGCAGGAAGGCACATGAAAAGAAGATTAGTTCCAAACATAGTTTAATAACAAGTAATCCAAAAGGCGGGCAGTCAAGCATTAACTCAACACATCAATGGTGACATGGGTATTGCACAGAATTTTATTCATTCATGCAAGTTTTATGAGGGGTAAAAAATTAGGGTGAAAATAGATTATTAAAAGCCTTCATCATCATCATCATCATCATCATCATCATCATCATCACTTGTTACATTACAGGAACTGAACTTGTTGTTGTTTTTACCCATAAGCTTAAAAAACCTGTTTCCACACAGACGGGATTGGCTCATTTCTCTTAAAATGTAAATATTCTGAGATAATTAATAAAAACCTCTTCTAACAAACAAAGCTTGAGGCTTTGGGATCCCTTTGTCAGACTAAGGTCTGGCCCATAATTTAGCCCAGACCAAATGCATGCACTGAAAGTCAGTTTGTAAGTTAAAGTGAAACCTTCTGTGGTCTTGTTTATTTACATCCATAGTGTGTTTGAGGTGTCAGTTTTGTGTCTGCGTCAGTGTGGTTTAAGAGTGTTTTTCCATTCCCATATGAAGCTCACAGTTTGACTTCTGCTCTACACAAATCTTTAAAAATGCTGGACCCATCATTGAAGTTTGACAGATAAAAGATTATCAGAAATCAAACATTGAGGTAGCCTACTGTGACATTGTACCGATCAGTGTGAAATATGAAAATATAATATATGTACCCACATTAATGCACCCACATATCCGGTGATTGCTCAGAATGCTTGTAGGGATACTATGTGTGTAAATTATTTACATTAAAATTAAAGGTAATATGCATTTCTCTGTAAATCTATGACCCTGGATACTTAGGCTGTGATATAAGCATAAGTGTAAATAACCATGTATGTACGCTTTGCTAGTTTTAGTCATTATTTCCAGCGGAGTTAGCAGAGGTTATTTTTCTAAGAAGCATCAGCTCACTCTGCGGCCTCACATCCTGTACCTTTAAAAAAATATATCATCCTGTTTCTGTCCACAAACGTCTAAGTCATTGTAAGAATAGCTATCATCAATGGATGTTTGTCTTTTCTTTAGTTTTTATCAGTTTAAAGGAGTTATTAATCTATAAGTCACAATGCTGCTAGCAGACCATGCCCGGTGTCACAGACAAGGCTTAAGTATCCCTTACGAAAAAGAAGTTTATTCAAGTGTTCTATTAGTAGACTTCTTTTAAACTAAAAATAAGAAAGCATACTTTCAGTCTACATTTTATATACTTCTCAGAAATATACTTAAAATTACACTTAAGTGTACTTGACTTATACTGAGTGAAAAGTCCAAGTATATTTGGCCTGTACTTGTACTCAATCTTTTGATCGAGATACAGTATACTTAAAAGTAAAACATTTAAAACATCACCAGTAACTGCAATACAGGTGGAGGCAGGAGAGATGTCGCTGCGTATTAGGAGGGTCAAGATCATGTTGGCGTATTGGACTAATTTACAAGGACATAGTATGGTGCACCCCACAAAAACTGTCTAGCAAGAATGCGCAGAGCATAGTAAAAGCAATTTTTACAGTTTCGGATGAGTGGGGAATGCTAAGGCTCAAAATGTAGGTCTCAAGTTGCAAATAGGACCCACTGTGGCAATATCAATGATACCACCCTGGAAATTTAAACACCATCTGTGAATATAAGCTTACAACAAATACTAAAAGAAAACTCAAAAATAATGCCAGAGTGGATAATAGTTCAAAACTATGTAAAACAGTTTCAAGAGGAATTATTTATATTTACGGATGGATCAAAGCAGCCAGAAACAGGCCGTACTGGTGCAGCTTTTTTTATTCCTCGGTATGAAGTAGCAGTTAAAAAGAGGACAACAGATTACCTGTCAGTTTACACGGTGGAGTTAGTAGCAATTTTACTAGCGTTAGGGTGGGTGGAAGAAAATAGTCAGGACCAAGGTGTCGTTATAGTCTCAGATAGTTTATCAGCATTATTAAGTATTCAATCTGGGAGAGCATCATGTAGACAAGACCTCATTCATCAAATACTTGCTTCTTACAGTTACACTTCATAATAAAAGAAGCTGTCTCCTTCCTTTGGGTTCCTGCTCATGTAGGGGTGGAAGGAAATTAAGATGTAGATATGCTAGCAAAAAAAATCTATAGCCTATAGCATGAAACAGTAGATGTGCACATATCAATATGTAGAGTAGAGGTTAAAGCCATCATAATCAACATTCACTTAAAAAATGGCAGGAATATTGGAACACAGCGGATACAGGACGTCATTTATACAGTATTCAAAATCAAGTAGTCACAAGCATGAGGAAAGACAGAAGCCCAAAGGAAGAGATGTTAGTTTCACATCTTGGGTCACACTGGTTTAAATACAACATTGTACAGAATAGGAAAACACCCCACTGGACTATGCACTTATTGTAATGTGCAAGAGACAGTGAAGCATATATTGTTAGACTGCCAAAAAAAATATGAAGAAGGGCAGAATTAAAGATACAAATGCATGAATAAAGCATTACACTTGAGCATTTATTAGGGAAAACATCTGGGAAAATACACAAGTTATTAATTTTTTTTTTTTTTTTTTTTTTTTGAAAACACAGGGCTAAGCGAAATAATTTAGTAGGAGGTTTGTTTGTTTTTTCTAGTCTTCTCTATCTCCTTTGTTGTCATTATAATGCCCACACTCCAGTCTAGTAGGTGGCGGTAATGAACCTTTGAGATGAGTTGCCAACCGCCATAAAAACCTGAAAGAAGAAGAAGAAGAAGAAGAAGAAGAAGCAGCATGGAAGATAGCTGTCCTCATTGTGGTTTCATCTTAAGCCATCTGCTTCATTTCTTGTCTTTTGGTAGGCCTAGTTACCGTTGGTATGTAAATTTATGTTAAGATATGATTCAACTATGTTTGGTTGTATTTTGTGCTTAGAGTAAGATTTCATGTGTACTGTGCATGTGCCATGCGTTATCTAGCGCGCGCTTACGTTATTTATGTTGCGATTATTTATTGTAAATCATTCTGAAATAATTGGAAGCGATCCAGTAGTATACAGTTTGAGTTGTAAGTTTATTTCACATCCATGTATGCAGTCGTATGCACTATAATTTCATGTGCCCATTGGATAACCTACTAGCAAGACGTGTTAAATTATTTATTCTGTAGCCTATGCCTAAATTCATTCGTTTATTTTGTTATATTCTCTTTTCAGTTGTACCCCACTTTCAGTCATCTATTAAACGAAGTGAACAAGTTGTCTGCTTCAGTGTGGTGATTGCGGGGAGTTATAATCTGTCAACGTAAGGCTACGGGGGATAGAGACAGAGCGCATTTATTCTACTTTTCCTTTTTTTATTTACTCATTTATTTTCTTTAATTTATTGTTAATGTTGAATGTGATATGGTTGTGTAATCTTTCAGTTTTGAATGCCCTTTCTGTTGATGTTCAATAAGTAGGCTAAATGAATAAAAAGCTTGTGTGTAAGAGTTCATTACCCCAGATGATGGCAGTACGTCGTTAGGATGCTATCTTCCCAACGAAGAAGACGATTGATTCCTCTAAATCACGTGATTTCATGGAACCCTGTCATAGATATAAATACATAGACTCCCTATTGGCCGCAGCCGCTGGATCATACGTCAACGGCGCCGCTATACTGCGGAGGGCAACTTTCCGATACCACTCATAACGAGAATTGAGAAAAATGGCTATTTCGTGTGCTGCTTGGGGCTTTACAAATCGCCACAAAACTGAACACAGGTCTAATGGAATTACCTTTCACAAGCAAAACTGAAAATTTGTTTCTGGTTGTATTTCATTTGCTATTTTTATTTTTAGAGGAGAAAGGCCACGAAATTTTAAAATACTACTGATATTCAATCACGAAATGTAGTTTTAAGAGATTTTCAGTCGACAATGTAGTTGTTTAAAGCTCAAATATGTGGTTTATTTATAAAGATAGCGCCTATTTAAAAATGCCATTAAGGTTTCGGAGTTGTGAAATGCGATCGCCGGGCGCTCAGCGCTCATGTACCCCGCCGAGAACAGGCTTACCTCAGCTAGAACTTCTGACGGATCTGATGTCTTTAGTCTAGTGGTTAAACATGAGAATAATTCTTCTTGTGTATATCTAACGGACGATCTTTGGTCTCATTAATCAATAATTTGTTCCTTGGCAAATCGTTTTGGCTGAGGGCAAAGTGAAGTTTCATAACTTTATATATTTAGGCTATTTAACTTTAACGTTGTAGCCTGCAGTAGGCTATGTTTGACTGAATCATTTACTTTATTTCTTGACTTGTATAGCTTATACCTTTTAAAGACTGAAATTTAACAAAAAGAGACAGGATTGTGTCATTTTATTTTATATCGCATATGTAAGAATATTTAAAAAATATATAAATTTACATTATTTATTATTGTTATTATAATAATATACCACTTGCGATTATAAATCTATTATAGTTATGCTGTTAAATTATTTTACTATTCATAGTAACTATTTTACTTATTTTTTTATTGTCTATATTCTGTAATTGATATTTCATATTTTTTTGCTATTATTATAGTATTATACATAAACTATATGCTATTATCAATATATTATTATTTTATAGTACTTATGATATTATATAATTATACTTTTCATTACTATTTTATTTGCTGTATACTGTTTATTTTATTGACTAAACTATTTACTATTAGCCTACTTTTCCCTTTATTTTATATTTACTATTTGCATTGCACTGTAGTTGTACCATATCATATGTATTACCATAAAGGATCCATCAGTTATCTTTGTTATTGCTAAAATCGGGTCAATGACAGAATATGCTTTTTCCACAATAAGAAAACTTTATTTAATTTAATGTGAAAATTAAATTATATCTCAGTATGGGGGTGTTCACAATTCTTATCCAAGAATAAAAAGCCAAATACATGACAAGCCTGAGCTTTGGCCATTCCTATTCAATTTTTTATTTTATTTTTTTATATATAAGTCTAACTATCGAGATTTTAAATAACTAGAGATTATTATTTTTTGTACACCACATACAAACCACTGAAATCAGTCGATAAATGTAATTTTTGTTTTTATTCTGAGAAACCGCAGCTCACCAATTCATTTGCCTTTGATTTCAGCACAGTCTTGCCCTCCGCAAAATGGCGGACGCGTTGACGTGTCGCAGCAACGTTCCAAAGCGGCCAATAGGGCGTCTATGTATTTAGGTCTATGGCTTAAGGGTGGTGACGTGGTTGTTATTTTTCAGTTTTTACTTTTGACTTTATCTGGACAGCTGACAAAGTGGTGAAAATGAAGATTATTATTTCTGCTATTGTGCGTGCTTTACTAGTGTGGGGTAAGACATGTATTTGTTATTATAATCTCTCACAGTTTGGTTATAGGGCAATCGTTTGAAATTTGCTGAAAATGTGCTTGATAATACAAATCATTTATATATTTCAAAATATGTGTAGCATTAAAAATAGAATACAATGGTGTCCATTAGGTGGGGTAGCAAGGAAAAAACAAAACCATTTAAAGCTTTGAATGGTTTATTCACTATAAAGTTGTAATAAAGTTATTAATTTATTATAGTTGTGTGTAAAGCGGACCCTGCCAATGACAATTCTAAACTTTTTTTTTTTTATATTAAATAATTGCATTTTTTTTAAATGATTGAAAATAAACATTTCTTTTTAAAGTTATTTTACAGTTTGATTTCAAACATACCACAAAACACACCTATACAGCATAGTTCAAAACATAATTAATAATTCCTGAACATTGACTCTGTCTATTCACCTTGTTTCTCAATATAATTCATACAAGTATAGAATAGAAAAGCATAGTTCTAATAGGGGTCATTGTAACATAGTGTGATAACATGCCCCCTTTGGACAACTGGGATTTAAACCCTGCTAGTGTCTTCTGCTGGTTAGATCAGCGTTAAAGAACTATTTTATCTGCTAAATAACATATTGGTCATTACAATAATATCAGATTCGTCTAATTTATTAAAAAAAGCTATAGCCCCTTGAGATCCAGGGGAGAAAAAAAAAGTGTTTTTGAATTTGTCATCACATTGTTTAGAGAATAAACAAATTCATAAGGGGAAATCTTTTTTCATAATCAACTATGTTATGATGAAAGATATAACAGAATATATATATATATATATATATATATATATATATATATATATATATAATATACATATTAATTAATATGTGCCATTCGATACAGTATATCTACAGTATACAACATGTATGTAATTTGCATATTAATGTGTTCTTGGACAACATGTAATGAAAAAAGAAGTGTAATAATATTTCATAAGAATATTGAAGTATAATTTATTTCCCTATTCACTAGTTATGTCTCCCAAAATGCCTGATAAACATTAAGTCCTGATGTCCAGGACATGAATGAAATCAATGCCCTGAATTTGTAACAGAGAGTCATATTTTGATTAGAAACCCCATAATATTTTCCTGTGATGTTTATTTATGACAAACAATTCAGATATTAGTCATATTTAAATGATAATTACAAAATGTTGTCATATTTCCATAAGAGTTCTAAATTTGATCTCTAAATTAATGGTAGCCATGTTTAAAGACCAAAGAGAAGTTGTTGTCATGGTCATGTCATGCGGACATTATCTCTGGAAAGTCCTGAATGTGCTGTGATTTTTTTTTATTATTATTATTAATCAAAACTAACTTAGTGAGTCACGTCGAAAGGGGAAGTGATACTAGACAGAGACATATAGACTTTGACTTCTACCTAGTAACAGATGGGTTTGCTGAATAACAACCAATCATATTGCTGTGTATAAAATTATAAATTATGTAATGAATCGTGTCACCTTTGCTATGCATTCTATAAAAAACTGTTGTATTCTTTTTGCTGGTGAGATTCTCTCTGAAATGTGTCTAAAAACCTCCGGCCGTGATTAGAGCATAGAGTGTTTAGTTTATGCTGCGCAGCAAGTTAGTTAATGAAGCATACTAGATACTTTGATAGTGTTAGTATAGGAAAAGGGATGAGACCTCTATAATATTATTAAGTGTCAACTGTAAACACTTGAGTGTTGATTGGAGGTAAATTTAAGTCAAGTGCAAATTGAAAGAAGAAAAAATCTACCACAGTGCCCTGCAGGACGGGACTTTAAACTGACATGTATGGTGTCAGAGACATTCACAAAAATATAATGTCCACTAGAGTGTTTCCCAACCTTTTAGTCACGACGGCACCCTTTGAAATTTTTCAGTAATTTGTGGCACCTTACACGAGTGTTGTCACTGGAATTTCTAACTTCAATACCTTGAAAAGTATTGATATTCAATACCATTTTCGATACCATGGGGAAGAACTGCGGTGTAGGCCTACTGTCATATAGATCTTTATATATATATAATTTTTGTCCATCCATTAAAAGTCTATATGTAATAATTTCTACTGAAGAGATCAGTTTATATGGTGACAGATTTTAATGTAGGCTTTGATTTATATATAACCATGGCTCAATTAACATTACAACTGTCTCACCTAAATGTGTTTTTGAGTATTTGTATTTTTGTTTTTACAATGGGCTTTTGTTGCAGTAGCACAAGATAGTTTGATTTTAAACATTGATTAAAAAAAGACAAGTAAACAATAAAATAAGAACAAATAAGCAAATTATTAAAGATAGCACAAAAAAATACAACAGAATAAAGATACAAATAAAATGAACTGCTTAAAGTTTTTCAGGTATATATCTAAGAGTAGTTGGGCTATTCAGAAATAGGTGAACATTTATTTATCCATATCAAAAGTAATTGTTTTACTGAATAATTTTTAATCTCTGTTTTGTGTGTTTATTTAAAATTAGACAGATCTGATATTAGTTTAATCTCATATCTGTTATTTAACAGTTGAGAGAGTTCTCTAATTGCTTTTTGACGTGTTCGCTCCGCAGGAACAAGGAACAATTTTAGTTCTATAGGAACTTCTGTTTGAGGAACTCCTACTTCAGAGTAGGGTCTATACATGTACATGGGATAATCCACGGCTAGCCATGCATTAAGTAAGGAATAATTGACGACAGGCCGTTGAATTATTCAAAAAATAATGCACACCCGAGGTGGTAATGCGGTCACGACGCGAAGCGGAGTGGCCGTTACACCTCGGTGTGCATTATTTTTCTAATAATTCAACGGCCTGAAGTCAATTATTCCGCTTATACTACAGTTACCACACCTCGAAACATTGTTCAGATTATGTATTTCAAGACGTTTGTAAAGTTGCTGTCATTAAAACGCTCTTGTATGTAGGACTAATTTCTTACGCATCTAATCCAGTGTCTCCGTTGCTAAGTCCAAAACGTCATTTTAGAGTTAGTAACGGAGGTTTGAGCCGCTGATAGCAGACTAATGCTGGGCACACACGACTAGCTGACACATTCTCTTACTGTTTTCATCGACGATGACTGCAGCAGATTATAAACACCGACTCTGAACACAGACTGAACGCGCTGAACACGCGTTTGCATATATCAGTCGTATCAAATTACATTCATAACCGGCCTTAAAGTGTCCCCGGCTTTATGCAGTCAGTTATTAATGCAGTTATTAGAGAGAGGTGTTGCAATAATGAGACAGAAAAGCATGTGCGTCAATATTTTTATTTATTTATTAATTAAATTCGTTATAATTAATTTGTTCATTCTTTTTTATATTATTGACAGATGACAGACTAGCCAAATAAATGAAACACAAAGCCATTTTAACAAGTAGGCCTATCAATAATTATTTATTTGTTATATATTATCTGCAATAAAAATCCGTTTTTATATAGCCTATATTCAGTTTAATTTTCTACTGATTATAGATAGCCTATTTATTAAAATTAAACTGCATGTTTCCATTGATTGTGAAGCTAGACTTTGAAAATTGCAGATCAAGCGCATGGGGCTGCATGTTTTTTCTTGTTATGAATTGTATCCTATTTTCCGTTATTACAGTTGACTACGCGGAGTGATATGGAACAGTAATGCGGTCAAGACCTGCCTGGAACTACTTTAGCCGTGCGTTTCCCTGAAAATAATGCACACCTTAGAACGTTCTTCAACCAATCAGATTCAAGCATTCAACAGCCCTGTAGTATAAAGGATTTTAATGCACGAAGTAGATGCGAAGAACCACCCGACGCGAAGCAGAGTAGAGTAGGTAATAACCCGCTTATACCTTGGTTATTTGCCAAGTTAAAAACAAGTTAAAGCTGTAACTGATTACAGTGTAATTTTTTAACAGACGTGTAAAAATTACGGTTATTTTCTAAGTTACGGCTCGTTAGTTCTAGCACTCCGTCCGCTTTAAATAAAGTAGAGCCATCAGATTGCTTTTATTTGAATTATCACATTTATTTAAATTCATTATTAAAAGAGGGAGACAGAGAACTGTCTCCAGACAGTTCTCTGTCAGAAGTGAGAGAGAGATGCGTGTGTCATGATCGGACAAAACTGGAAACAGTTGCAGGTTCTCAGAAGTGTTTATTAAGCTCAAAAGGGTCAGACAAACAGTTCAGAATAACGGAGGGCGGCGACTCAGGCTCGTGCAGGGACTAGATGGTCTGGGGTGCGTTGGTGCTGTGACGGTGAAGAATCCCGATCCCTGTGCTGGAGTGCGGTGAGTCCAATGACGAAGAACAGAAACGGCAGGAAGACACGGCAGGCAAACAAAGACACGGCAACTCCACGGGAAACACAGACACGGCAAACACAGGACCTCAACAAACAATCCGACACTGGAACAGAGAATGGTGTGAGTATATATAGGGAATGGAATGAATAGCAGCTGTGAACAGTGATTGATGATGATGATGATCAGCTGGAGCGCTGACAGACACGTGAGCGGGACAACGCCCACTCACACATAAACAACAACGACACGAGGCAAGAAGGAAACAATGCATTCAACAACCGTGACAGTACCCCCTCCTCTAGGAACGCCTCACGGCGTTCCCAGACTCCCTTACCTGTCGATTGTAATCATCGATAAGAGAGTGATCCAGGATGTCACGAGCCGGAACCCAACTTCTCTCCTCCGGACCGTAACCTTCCCAGTCCACCAGGTACTGGAATCCGCGTCCCCTCCGCCTAGAGTCCATAATGCGACGGACCGAATAGGATGGTTCCCCATCTACGAGTCGCGGCGGTGGGGGAACCGGGGCAGGCGGATTAATGCGGGGAAAAAAAACGGGTTTAATTTTGGACACGTGGAATACCGGATGAATTCTCCTGTACACTGGAGGGAGGTTGAGACGGACTGCCACCGGACTAACAATTTTGGTGACAGAAAACGGGCCAATGAATTTAGGAGCCAGTTTATTGGATACGGAGCGGAGCGGAATGTTCTTAGTAGAAAGCCACACTTTGGAACCGACGACGTATACGGGAGGCCTAGACCGGTGGCGATCGGCCTTGGCCTTGATGCGCGCCCGCACACGGAGGAGAGTCTCACGGGCTCTTGTCCATGTGCGGTGACACCTCTGGACAAAGGCGTGAGCGGAGGGGACCGCGACTTCGGATTCCAGACTGGGAAAGACCGGTGGCTGGTATCCTATACTACACTCAAAAGGAGATAGGCCCGTAGCTGACACTGGCAACGAATTGTGGGCGTACTCCACCATAGGCAGTTGCTGACTCCAGGAGGAAGGATTCCTGGCAGCCGTACATCGCAAGGTTCTCTCCAGGTCTTGGTTGGCTCTCTCAGTTTGACCATTGCTCTGAGGGTGAAACCCGGAAGACAGACTGACCGTCGCCCCCAGTAACTTACAAAACTCTCGCCAAAATTTGGACACAAATTGGGGACCCCTGTCAGAAACCACGTCTGTCGGGAGGCCATGTAACCGAAAGACGTGATTAACGACTGCAACCGCTGTCTCCTTGGCTGAGGGTAATTTGGGCAAGGGAACAAAGTGGGCTGCCTTCGAGAATCGGTCCACCACGGTTAAAACTACCGTGTTACCCTGGGAGGGTGGGAGGGCGGTAACAAAATCTAGAGCGATATGGGACCAGGGTCTCGAAGGCACCGACAGCGGTTGGAGTAACCCATCTGGGGGTCGATTAGACGACTTACCAATAGCACAAACTGAGCAAGCCAAAACAAAATCGTGAACGTCGCGAGCCATAAGCGGCCACCAGAATCGTTGTTTGACCAAATAGAGGGTACGAGTAACTCCTGGATGACAGGCTAGACTAGAACAATGACCCCACCGAATAACGTCTGGACGTAGTTCCTCCGGCACAAATAAGCGGTTCGGTGGGCACCGGATCGGGGGCGTTACCCCTTCTAGAGCCTTCTTGACTCTCGATTCGACCTCCCAAGTGAGCGTAGAGATAATTAGGGTCTCAGGAAAAATACGCTCGGGAGTAGGTGCGTGTTCGGATCGATCAAAAATACGCGACAAAGAATCGGGTTTGATGTTTTTGGAACCCGGACGATACGAGAGGGTAAAATCAAAACGGCCGAAAAAAGTGCCCACCGCGCCTGCCTGGAGTTCAACCTTTTAGCGGATCTAATGTACTCCAGATTCTTATGATCCGTCCAGACAATAAAGGGTACCCCGGACCCCTCTAACCAATGACGCCATTCTTCCAAGGCTAACTTGACCGCCAACAACTCCCTGTTGCCAATGTCGTAATTTTGTTCAGCTGGTGATAAGCGATGGGATAAAAACGCGCATGGATGCATCTTGTTGTCTGAGGGTGAGCGTTGTGAAAGAACTGCGCCTACCCCCACCTCTGACGCGTCGACCTCCACCACAAACTGACGTGAGGAATCAGGGGCGATTAAGATGGGAGCCGAAACAAAGCGGCTCTTGAGGTTGGAAAAAGCAGTCTCGGCTGCTTCCGACCACCTGAACGCAGTTCTGGGGGAGGTCAAGGCAGTTAGAGGTGCGGCTAGTTGGCTAAAGTTGCGAATAAAACGCCGGTAGAAATTGGCGAACCCCAGAAACCTCTGTAGGGCCTTACGGGAATCTGGGTTTGGCCACTCTACCACAGCCTTAACTTTGTCAGGATCCATACGCATACCCTCAGCCGACACGATGTGTCCTAAGAAAGGAACCGACTGTGCATGAAAAGCGCATTTCTCCGCCTTGACAAAAAGCCCATTCTCTAGCAACCTCTGGAGTACTCGTCGGACGTGCTGCACGTGTTCCTGGAGAGATGAGGAAAAAATCAGAATGTCATCCAGGTAGACATAAATAAACTGATCGATCATGTCTCGCAGCACGTCATTGACGAGTGCCTGGAAGACTGCGGGACTGTTGGACAAACCGAAAGGCATGACCAAGTATTCAAAGTGCCCCCTAGGGGTGTTAAAGGCAGTCTTCCATTCATCCCCCTTCCTGATACGGACCAAATGATAAGCATTACGTAAGTCCAGCTTTGTGAAGATGGATGCTCCCTGCAACCTCTCGAAGGCTGAAGACATCAGCGGCAAAGGATAAGTATTCTTTACCGTGATGTTGTTCAGCCCCCGGTAATCAATACAAGGTCGCAGCGATCCATCCTTCTTCCCCACAAAAAAGAACCCCGCCCCCGCTGGAGATGAGGAAGGTTGGATGAACCCGGAAGCTAGAGAATCAGAAATATATTTCTCCATAGCCTCCCTCTCCGGAACCGAGAGTGAATAAATCTTGCCCTTAGGCGGAGACTTACCTGACAGTAAATCTATAGCACAGTCGTAGGGACGGTGCGGAGGGAGAGAAGCAGCCCTTGACTTACTGAACACTTCCCTCAGGTCACGGTACTCCGCGGGCACGTTTGATAAATCCACTGCTTCCTCCTGCAACACAGGAACAGAGACAACAGAACAGGCAGACACAAGACAAGAACTATGACATTCAGCGCTCCAGGCTGATATGGTTCTCTGTTTCCAGTCAATGCGGGGGTTGTGTTGATGGAGCCAGGGGTGACCCAAGACAATGGGGGTGTGATGGGAGTCCGTGATGTAGAATGATATTGTCTCTGCATGGTTTCCTGAGGTGATGAGTGTGATGTTCTCGGTGGCCTGGGAGATGGTGGGTAGTGACTGTCCATTGAGTGCATGTACAGTGATTCTCTGGGGAAGTGTTCTGAGTGGGACTTGAAGCTGTAGTGCAAAGGTGCGATCCATAAAATTACCTTCGGCCCCAGAGTCCACCAGTGCGGTGCAGTGATGATCGTGGACAGACCATCTAAGTCTTCCCCTTGATGACGGTCCTGAGCGTCCATCCTTTGAATACTTGCACGAACAAAGTCATCCATTGTTGCGGCGGCGGCACCTGCTGCTTCCATGGATTGGTCGGATTGTTCTGTCATGATCGGACAAAACTGGAAACAGTTGCAGGTTCTCAGAAGTGTTTATTAAGCTCAAAAGGGTCAGACAAACAGTTCAGAATAACGGAGGGCGGCGACTCAGGCTCGTGCAGGGACTAGATGGTCTGGGGTGCGTTGGTGCTGTGACGGTGAAGAATCCCGATCCCTGTGCTGGAGTGCGGTGAGTCCAATGACGAAGAACAGAAACGGCAGGAAGACACGGCAGGCAAACAAAGACACGGCAACTCCACGGGAAACACAGACACGGCAAACACAGGACCTCAACAAACAATCCGACACTGGAACAGAGAATGGTGTGAGTATATATAGGGAATGGAATGAATAGCAGCTGTGAACAGTGATTGATGATGATGATGATCAGCTGGAGCGCTGACAGACACGTGAGCGGGACAACGCCCACTCACACATAAACAACAACGACACGAGGCAAGAAGGAAACAATGCATTCAACAACCGTGACAGCGTGCAGAACAGAAGTGAGAGAGAGATGCGTGCGCGAGTTACCTGTGTGCGTCGATCTCTTCTTTAAAGTTTAGCAGCTAGTCCCCTCGTTGCTTAAGCATATAGCTAACTTAATGATTCTTTAATGGATTTATTAAAATTATTTATGAATGACAGGCAACACTGACAGTGACAAGGCAATCTTTATTTGAACTAATCATGTCATTTATTTATTGTTAATTCTTTGTGCCGCTTTTTGTCATTCAACGTCTTTCTATTTCGTCTTGTGCCATTTCTCAAAATTGCCATATTCATTAAACGATATGCAAAAATGATCCTTTTAGCCTACCTAAATAAACGTTTTCATATGTATCTCTCACTCTGCTTGCAAGTGTAACTGTGTTACTATGGTTACCAATGTAGCGATTAATTTCGAACTGTAATCAAACTGACTGGAACTACCTGTGCATTAAACGGTTTTACTGCACACCTTCCAGCCAATCAGAATCGAGTATTTAAACAGTCCCATGGTATAAATGTATATATATATATGTGTGTATATATATATAAAATCAATGCCATGAACAAAAATATGCTGCTATAAAATACAAAGTAACTAAAGTAAAATAAAATAAAGGAGAGAGGAGAAAATCCAATGCAACTTTGAGTGGACCAAGCGAAACATGATTCTACTCAGCTACTGTAGCAACAGTGGACATCAACCACATGACAAATGCGAATACTTTTTCATATACTGTCTACTTTCTTTGGATAACAGTTTAAGACAGGATTGTTAGACAGATCGAAAACTAATCGCCATCAAAATAAAAGTCACAATGACGAGCGTGGCTCACGTCACTTCAGAGTTCCTACTGGCGGTGCAAATGCAACCAGGAAACTTAGGGGAACCATTAGTTCTCGGGGAACCACTCTGGCGGCTGGTTCCTATAACTAAAGGGGCTTTCGCACCGCCAGGGGGAACTCTGAGGTGACGCAGTCGAGCTTTATGTTATGACTTTTATTTGGACGGCGCTGAGAACATCAGCCAGACCCACGCAGTGCTCGCATTCTCTGTGTTCAGTTTATGATCTGTCTAACAGTCCTGTCTAATATTGGTATTAGATAGAACTGTTATATATAGAAAGTAGACAGTAATGATAAGTTAATAGCGTATGCCGTGTGGTTGATGTCCAGTGTTGCTAGCTGAGCAGAAATACATAATCATGTTTGGCTTGGTCCCCTCAAAAGTTGCATTAGATTTTCACCTTAGCGTAAAGGTTAAGAGGTTCATCTATCACAGTTTTCCATGTTCGTAGAGTTAGTTTGTGGAGTAAATATATAGCTATAATCTGTGTGTTTACACAGCCTTTTTAAAAATGGCACTTGCGTTAGGTGACACTGGTTTGTTACACTAGTCTCAGACCTTCAGACTGACGGCAGAAGGTCTGGAACTCTATCGCAGCTTTTCTTGGCCAAGGATCGTCCAAGAGTATGTTTGACTGACATGTGACGCAACCAATCACAGTTTGTTTTGTTCCGGGTCATGTTTAGGGGTGTGACAATATAATATTGTTGTCCCTACAATAACAGACCGGCATGCATCTAATAAATTATACATTTAAGAATGTGCAAGTTTACTGTAACAATGGAGCCGCAAACTTCACATACTTTTGAAAATCCAACTCATTAACAAAGTTGTATTTTTTTATATTTGTACTGCCATGACAGCGAAGAAAAACTAAAATATTTTTATTATGCACGTAACCACTGAGCTATTTTTTTAGTTGAAATGACAAGATCATATAGCACAAGGTTTAAAACATTTAAATATACACATCAAGTGGTAGAAAATGTGTGTTGTAGGGGTTTTCGCACCAGGTACAGTTCTAGGAACTTAAGGGGCTTTCGTATCAGAGGAACCTTTTCATAGATCCTAGAACTATTGGCAGAAGTACCCGGATTTTGGCTCGTATCTAACAAATGTACCCAACAAATGCCGTGACGCCAAAACCCCTCGTGGAAGAAGAAATTCGTTGTGTTTGTTGGGTACACGCCAAAATCCGGGTACTTTTACCAATAGTTCTAGGATCTATGAAAAGGTTCCTCCGATACGAAAGCCCCTTAAGTTCCTAGAACTACTGTACCTGGTGCGAAAGCCCCTACAACATACTTTTTTCACTAGGAGCACAGTGGCCCCCAACTGAGAATTTTAGGGGCACAACAAGAAAATTGAGGGGCACACACCGTAAATCAACATGCTAACCAAATATTTACATTTCTACTAATTTCCACTGTATTACTAATAAATACTTTGATAATAGATGCAGAAATTACAGTTTGCCGTTCCAAATACAGTGTCGCATTTTATTGTGCACTTTTGAAGATGCAACAACAAGGTAAACCGACAGCACCATTGCTGTTATGGCAGTACAAATATAAAAAAATATATACCATACATTCAGAATAAAAAAGTGCCTAGTAACCTTTCAGTCATTTCACAGTTACAAACAGTGCTTAATGTAAACATTAGGGGCACTGGCCAATAACTTTCCACTAGAACAAGTAGGCCTAAACAACTTGTGCCTTTACTCACTCCGCCTTAGAGCAGATCCTCCTGTGTTCAGCTAGGAGGCTCAGAAGGCCAGCCCTTGTAATTTGGCCTCCTAGACCTTTTACCCTGACTGAACTAGGTTTGTACAGCGTCCATCAAACCCTTGTACACTAGGTCCCTTCATGCTAATTCGAATCAAGTCCTCCACAGTGTCTACATGCAGGGACCCCCTGACATCAGATTTAATCCTCTTCTGAACAGAAAATCCTCTTTCACATACAGAAGAGGAGACCGGGAGGACCAGCATGATGTGCACAAGGTGTAGGATGTTCTACAAAGAATGGGTCATTAGTGTAGGTTTTATTTAAAGAAAAAGTAATGATTACCAACTAAATTAACAAGGATGTGATCATAATGGGGTACCTTGTAATCAGAGCAGAATGGCAACTTTGTTACTATCATCTCACATAAGGCATGTTAAGACTTGTCCATGTAGTTCCTAAAGATGAATGTCTTCATGGATTGATATTCCTCTCTAGCCAGATTGGAATCACAGCCATTTCTGAAAAGAGTGAAAGGAAAAACTGACCAAACAATCTAGGTTAAGGATCAAAGTAGATGTTTGAAATGTTCCTCTGTGTTATACTTATATATTTATGATTATTTAAAAAGAGTCACTAACCTTGTTAAGACAGAGGATAAGTGGTCTAGCAGGAAGTCCAGCTTCTCTGCACCATAGTCTGTCAGCTCTCGTTGCTCTTGCCAGGAACCATGACTGAATCTTGAATGACTTCACTGCCTTTGCTGATGTAGACTCTTCATCTATCAAGGAATAGAAAGACACAGTTGAGAGAAAGAGAAAATTGAAAGTGTCATAATGATAACTTATCTTATTTTCACTTTTTTTTTAAATATATAATTCTGTGCTTTCACTTACGAAGCAGACTGAATCTTTGCTTCAAAAAGTCCAGTCGATGGTTGCTCTCTCTAATGTTGCAGCTTAGGTGTGCTTGTCATGGAGAGTCCTTCCTTTCCCACCCCAGCAGCTTCACCTTTGATGATGATCCCCTGAGTTCACACAACATTCAACATTTAGACTTTAAAAAAATCAACTCCAAAGCTAAAATTGACTGAAAAAAAAAAAAAACCTGCTCACCTGATAGCTACTTGTACAAAAGGTGAGTCTCCCCCTCACCCTCTTGTTGTCTTCTCTGGGCCTGAAAGTCTGCCAGTAATTCTGCCAGCCTACCACCCGGCTTGCATCTCACTGACATGGCCTCAATAGTTGCAAGGAGATTTTCAATCCCATTCACAGCCTGTAAAACATTTTCCTTGTGGAAAAACAAGGGTAAAAGCTACATATTCCTTGATTAAAATTATTTGTAGCCTACACTGTTTTAATAAGGTTGAACTATATTCTTCTTAACATGTCAACATTACCTGAGGCAAAATAACATAATTTCTTTGGAGAAGAAAGCTGAATTTGCTTATGGCCTCAAACAAGTTAGCCTAGAAGTGACAGAAACCAACAAAGCTTCCATCTTCCATTATCTTCTTGACCTGCAAGACATAACCAATTACTAACCACTAACCACCAATATCAGTTATTTTGTATGCCTCCCAAATATGAAATCATTTTGAAATTAAATTCAGACCTTCCTTGATCTCCCAGCAATATCAGCATTGGTGGATGATGCAGTCAAATGTCCCATGTGGTAATACACTGCTGTGAACTGGCCAGGGTTCTGCAGATGTCTATCTTTTCCTCCAGGTTTTAGCAAGGTTCACATGTGGTTGCCAGCATGTCCCACTGACACTACCTGGTACATTTACACAAACACCCAACTCCTCTCCAAGTGCTCATTGTTCTCTAATAGACTTGCTGCTAAAGTGGCATGTCTTCCAGAACATGTTGAGGAGATTGTAGACATGATCCACCATGGAAATTTTCCTTTATACAGATAGCATTGCCAGTCTACAATTACTCAACTTAAAATTAAACATGCATTGTTTAGGTTACACCCTATCTTTATTCTGAAGGTTCACATTTAACCTACCCATGCAATGAAATGGGACAGTAAAAGCCCCTGCCTCAGCTTGATGGAGGGCTATTACCCCTCCTTTATGCCCGAGATTGACAGCTGCACCATCAGCTCCCATGGCAACTGTCTTCTCTAACCACCCTGTTTCTGTACCTATATGATGAAAGGCTTCTTTGGTGGCATCATATATGCCTTAAAATGCAAGCACATGTTATGACTATTGTTAGGGGTTAACAGTTTAGGACCCAAGGACCAGATGTTTGAAAGAAGACCCGGAGTCAGAATTATAAAAAAATTGAAGAAAAGTTTTACTGAAGATAGTTTGCAGTTTCATTAGCAGAAGTTCAGCTTCAAGACTCACACCAGAGTTTGTAGGCCGCCCCGCTTACAGTTACAAAGATCACAGCAGTTATACCATTTCCAAGGTCTAAGCTACGTCATTGAATGATTCTGATTGGCTTAGAAATTGATAAACATAGTAATTTTCCACACATATACAGATAGACAGAAGCATATCTCCATAGATTATGCCGCTGACACTCGGACCCTGAAGTTATGCACGTTGTGACCTTCCAGGTCGCAGATTTGGGTGGCTGGGTGCCAACATGTCTTGAACAACAACTCAGTCCATCTCCAACAATGCCAGTGGTTCCTTAACCTGTAAGCAAGAAGACTAACACACACACCGACACACAGCTTTTCCAAGGCTGGATTTGGCCAGGCTCTAACTATAAACAGGAGTCTCGTCTCAAAACATTAAGATAACAAGTTCTTTCTCTCAGGATAGGACACTTTAGTCTAAATGGAAAATATAGGCTTTAACTGACAAATGGTCCCTTAAACTATAAACTTCAATGACCCCTATGTGTTTTAACATGTTGAAGACCTTTCTCAAACACAAAACATGGCCCTATTTCATTTCTGGAAGCTGGGATAAATAGGCAAGCATTGTTACTGCATTCAAATATCAAATACAGACATTAAAGAATACATGAAAAGAACATTTCAGTAATCACACTGATAACTTCTATAACAAAGTAAAATCTCCAGAGAAGTCATTCAACTCATTTGATGTTTAGAAGGAAAAGTATTGATTAATACCTTGATTATAATCACTCATTGCATATACATTGAAGCAGCAGTGGATTCCAATCCACTCCCTTCACTATGCTGTACAATTATGTCTTATAGTCACTGGACGAAAACACCAGTTGCCTGAACAGTTTTTCCCTCTGTCATCATCACACCTCACAGCTGAAATATTATGGCACCTTAAGTGATTATTTAAATGAATAAATATTCACAGTAAAGACAGCTAAAGAAGTTAGTGATAGATCTAAACATAATTTGAATTAAAACATACCTTGAGCATGTGCATGTTTTACTTCGATGTGGCTAATCAAAATATTCATTGGTTTCCCTTCGTTTAGGATCCTTGCTTATACGATTTTGCATTCCTTTGTTGAAACGTCGGTGTCCCCATCGATCATATTTGATAAATATGGAGCATCCTTGATTTTCGTGTAAGTCTTCCCATTCAGAGTATCCACAATTACTCCAACAAATTGTTCGCATGCTGTATACATTGTTGTATGTTTCGTTAAGTGTTAAGCCATTCTTCCTTTGAAGGTCAAGCTGGCTTTTGTATTTGGTGAAGGGTTCCTCCTTTGCAACAAAGTAGGCCGTGTTAAATTTCAACATCATCTCTGCCTCATCTGCGCTCTGATTTACAGTCATTTGTCTTCTAAAAGCAACCGGCAGTGGCGTTGCTTTTTGATTTATTAACATGTCGCGGCATACTCTATGCTTTAGGCTAAGATTGTGTTTAATCAACATATTGTGTTAAAACTGCGAAGTGCCTGTACTGTCGGCAAACTTTGTGTTCTCCGCAGTTCTGGGGTAGTGGCTGCAACATTCGCAGTTCATGGAGTTCATCTCCTTACAGTACCTCAACCAGCTGAATTCTCTCAGCCAGTCTTCCCGAAAATGGTGGGTTCGGGCCTTTTTCGCCACACAAACCTCTGACTCTGAATCATCATCCGACTGTGACACAGTAGACTCTGGCGCTGGCACACTAGCCGCAGGTCGGAAGAATGAGTCAATAGTTCGCTTGCTCATTTGTCAGACGCACAAAGCAGATTGTGATATTTGTCTTTGTCTCTCTCCTTCCAACAGACGTTTACGCACGCTCCATTATCTCTAGGACCCTCCCCCTCCACACATTAGTCACTCACAGTGGCCATTCCCTATTCTTCTCACGCTCATTGGCCTGCCACACATTCCGGATGCATTGCCCCTTCCACGTTTAACGTGTAAAAAAAAAAAAAAAAAAAAAAGAACAGGGGGCAAATTTAAGGTGGGCATACATGTACACTGTGAGAATTTTGTCCGATTTTGAGCCGAATTCTGAGTTGCACGAGTCAGAATTCGGCTCAAAATCGGACAAAAATCGCAGCGTATGCCCGCCTTTACATCGCATGCGATCTACTAGTTCAATGTAAGTAGGTACCTTGCTGAAATCGCACAGACACCTCAGAGTGTATGCCCGCCTTTACTGGTCGCACATGTGCGACTGGGTGTGAAATTCAGTCGCACATTCTCAAATTTTGTTCACATTTTGGTCACAGTCTGGTTACTTTTACTTTAAAATGATTAGCCTATACTTTAAAGTCACCCTGTGGTGAAAATCTATTTTATATATATATATATTTTTGGAAGTGGTGGTTTTAATATGCTTTATGACAAACCATGTGCAAATTCATAAAGGCGGGCATGTCTGTACGATTTACTGAACGAGTAGATCGCATGCGATGCAAAGCCAAAGCTCAGGATTTATGTGCTCCCAGATGTGATTTACAGTATAATTAATTGTTCGTTTCTTCTCCAGGTGTGTCTGGTGTTGGTTCAGACAGAGTGGCAGTGTTTGTGATTGAGGGAGATTCAGTCACTCTATACTCTGGTGTTCAAACAAACCAACAAGACAGAATTAAATGGTATTTTAATGACATTCGCATCGCTCAGATCAATAGAGATCAGAGTAAGATCTGTACAGATGTTCAGTGTGAAGAGAGATTCAGAGACAGACTGAAGCTGGATCATCAGACTGGATCTCTGACCATCACAAACACCAGAAACACAGACTCTGGAGAATATCAGCTAAAGATCCTCAGCAAGAGCAGTTTTAAAATCTTCAATGTTACAGTCACTGGTGAGTCAATATGTTTTGTTATATGTTTGAATCACAAGAGTCTTGTTGCCATGCCATTCAGGGCTGTTTTTTTTTTTTTGCTTTAGCTTCATATTAATTCACATCTGATCATTCATCATCTGCTGCAAAACACATTTACTGTAAAAATGGAGAATCATCCCAGTTTACACTGTTAAACAGAACAGTGTGATTAAAGGAACACTCCTATGGAAATAGGCTCATTTTCCAACTCCCCCAGAGTTAAACAGTTGAGTTTTACAGTTTTTGAAACCATTCAGTAGATCTCCGGGTTTGGGGTACCACTTTTAGTATAGCCTAGCATAGATCATTGAATCTGATTATACCGTTAGCATCTCTCTCAAATAAATGACCAAAGAGTTTTGATATTTTCCCTATTTAAAATTTGACTCTTTAGTTACATCATGTACTAAGACCGAAAGAAAATGAAAAGTTGCGATTTTCTAGGGCAATATGACTAAGAACTATACTCTCATAATAATCAAGGAACTTTGCTGCCGTACCATGGGTGCAGCAGGCGTAATGATATTACGCATCACCTGAAAATAGTCCCCTGCTAGGCAACTTCCAACTTGGGAATGAGAGTAAAGGTCCTAGTCATATTGGCCTAGAAAATCGCAACTTTTCATTAGTACACAATGTAACTACAGAAGAGTCAAGTTTTAAATAGGAAAAATATTGAAACTCTTTGGTCATTTTTTTGAGAGAGATGCTAACGGTCTAATCAGATTCAATGATCTATGCTAAGCTATGCTAAAAGTGGTACCGCCAGACCCGGAGATCGGCTGAATGGATTCTAAAACGGTAAAACTAAACTGTTTAACTCTGGGGGAGTTGGAAAATGAGCCTATTTCCAAAAAAAGTGGAGTGTTCCTTTAAACCTCTACAGTTATTTAATGCTGTGTAGTTTTTTTTGTTTGTTGGTTGGTTTGTTTTTGTTTGTGCAGCAGAAGATTCTTCAGGCATCTGTTGGTTTGTGTTTCAGGTGTTCTTGATGCTGAAATGGATGAAAAGAAGATGGAGATGGGAGCACCATTCACTTCAGACACTGGTGTAGTAAACTAACAAAATTTAACTTGATTTTATTTGATCAACTTTATTGATTCCAGAGGGAAAATGTACACGTCACAGCAGCTCATATATACTACACAATAATACTAATAAAAAAATATAAAAGACATTTCAATACAACAATTATTTTCCAAAATCAGTTCTGCAATGCATTATGATTATATACAACCAAGTGAAAATATAAAATCTATCTAAAATATAATCTATCATCTTGTAGAACTGATTGTACAGTCTAATACCAATTGGTAAAAATATATTACTAAATCGTTTTGTGTGACAGTGGGGCTGAATTAATCTTGAGCTGAATGTACTTACTAGGATAGGACTTGAACTGTTTCATGAAGGGGGTGACAATCATGATTTATTATAGAGACCAATTTATCAAGCATTCTATTCTGCCCAATCTACTCTATTGTGGATTACAAGTCTCAGTATGGCACATAAAACTGCATTCACAGTATTAGTGCCGTAAGATCCTCCTTCTTGTTCCCAAGCGACCAGACATTTGCAATAATGATCACAGGTAAAGGGACCTAAGCCACAATAACAACAAGCAACAATTATTTCATGACGTCACGGCACCAGGCATGGGAGGGTTACTTTAAAAATGTATTTCATTACAGTTACAAATTACTTCATAAAAAAAGTATTCAGTAACGTAATCCAAGTACCACAATATGAAAGTAATGTAATCTGATTCCTTTTGGATTACTTCAAGGTCACATAAAATAAAGATAAAAGTTATATCACATATATCACATAAATATAAGATAAGGTTATAAATAAAGTCAAGCAAGAAGATATATTATTTAAAAAAAAAATACAGACATCTAATAGCTACAGTATGGTAGTATTACAGATTATTAGTTTTTTACAAGAAGTTTATTTTTACATGTACAAGGAAAAAATAAAAACACAACATTTAAAAATTCTACACACAATCTACATATTAGTTTATTTTAAAATAGGCCTATATGTTGACTAAAGCCGTGATCTTTCTTAATTTGCCTGACTGAACTTGCAGCGTTTGCAGTGGGAGTTCCCCTACATTACCTAGACAGTGAACATCGCGTTAAGTGAGAATAGACTAAGAAAGGACATTTTGGGTACTAAAAAAAGCTACTCTCCTAATTTCAACAGATTGTAACCAGACATGGGCAGTATTTCAATTAAATGTATTTTAAATACGTATTTAATTACTTTAGTGTATTTTGTAATTTGTATTTTGCAGGGGTGGAAAAAATAAAATGTAGTTTGTAACAAAATATTTTGAGGGAGTGTATTTGGAGTATTTCAAATACTTAAATACTTAAGAAAAATCACCATATGCTTATCACCATAGTAAATGATTTTGCCATATTTTAAGTCTGATGTTGCCAATGGCAATGTCCAGGTTAGATGCATGAAAATCACGTGACACCCTGTAGACCAGGCTCCCTCCAAGAAGTGAATGAGTTTTGAACACAGTTGAAGAAGTGGCGCTGCTCCTCTTAAAGGGATACTCCACTTTTTTTGGAAATAGGTTCATTTTACAACTCCCCCAGAGTTAAACAGTTGAGTTTTACCGTTTTCGTATCCATTCAGCCGATCTCCGGGTCTGGCGGTATCACTTTTAGCATAGCTTAGCATACATCATTGAAGTGGACAAGACCATTAGCATTTCTCTCAAAAAAATGACCAAGAGTTTCGATATTTTTCCTATTTAAAACTTGACTCTTCTGTAGTTACATCGTGTACTAAGACCGACGGAAAATGAAAAGTTGCGATTTTCTAGGCTGATATGGCTAGGAACTATACTCTCATTCCTGCGTGATAATCAAGAAACTTTGCTGCCGTACCATGAGTCCAGCCGGCGTAATGATATGACGCAGCACCTGAAAATAGGTCTAATAGAGCTGGTAAGTCCCGCCCCTTCCGCTAACCCTCTGGACCTCTAGGTTGAATTATCGTCAATGCAAGTGAATGGGAGAAAATAATTATTTTCTGGTCCCGTTTGAATTGTGCCATGAATGTGAACATATGTTGTCTGTGAATTTTTTATATAATTTTTCATGTTACGAGTTTGACAATATATTGTATGATTCTTCGGCTAGCAGTTGTGGAAAAGACATAACGAGAAAGACTAGATGTCACCTATGTGACGTCACCCCATAAAGTTGACTTACCCGTGGTTTTCGCCAACCGCAACGATTTTGTCCTCTCCCTGAAAGAAGGCGGTGAAGTGCACCAAAGACACAGCCATGTTTAGCGGGATCCGTGAGCTAGTGTCCGTGTGCTAGTGGTGTTGACGTTTCAAACGCGTCGAAAGCAGCGAAGAGTTGTAGTCCACAAATTGCTCTCACACAAAGTCTAACCGTATCAAACTTCTACCCGCTAAATTGTAGCATTCTTCACATGAAAAATTATATAAAAAATTCACAGACAACATATGTTCACATTCATGGCACAATTCAAACGGGACCAGAAAATAATTATTTTCTCCCATTCACTTGCATTGACGATTTTTCAACCTAGAGGTCCAGTGGGGTTAGCGGAAGGGGCGGGACTTACCAGCTCTATTAGACCTTTTTTCAGGTGCTGCGTCATATCATTACGCCGGCTGGACTCATGGTACGGCAGCAAAGTTTCTTGATTATCACGCAGGAATGAGAGTATAGTTCCTAGCCATATCAGCCTAGAAAAATCGCAACTTTTCATTTTCTGTCGGTCTTAGTACACGATGTAACTACAGAGTCAAGTTTTAAATAGGAAAAATATCGAAACTCTTTGGTCATTTTTTTTGAGAGAGATGCTAATGGTCTCGTCCGATTCAATGATCTATGCTAAGCTATGCTAAAAGTGGGACCGCCAGACCCGGAGATCGGCTGAATGGATACGAAAACGGTAAAACTCAACTGTTTAACTCTGGGGGAGTTGTAAAATGAACCTATTTCCAAAAAAAGTGGAGTATCCCTTTAAGGCACGAGTAGAGTAACGGTGATAATATGGCTACGTAGCTTACATCAAACACGTTTTGCTATTAAGGGCAGCCTACCACACCATTGATGTGAACTTAGCTATACATGCCATTTACGTCAGAGGGAGCTATTTCAGGCCCTGTAGAGATTTAGTGAAATGCCCTTGCTTTTTTATTTTGCTACTTAGCCATTTTGAATTTACACATTTCTCATATTTGTGTTATTGATCTTTCAGTAATAAAAAAAGAAGACTTAAGATTATCGTGGGAGTATTTTTGTATTTTCAAAATACTAATTACTTGTATTTTATTTAAATACATTTTTCACATCAGTATTTTGTATTTTATTTTGTTACATTTCATGAGCCAGTATTTGTAGTTTGTAACAAAATAGTTTTTGATGTATTTGTGCCCACCTCTGATTGTAACATCCATGAATTAAAAGCGTTTTTAGCCACGGGCTGCATCGTTTCTACTAGCAGCAGTGATTCATTCTGCGTCTGAGGAGATTGTAGACAGCTGTTATTTGCGCATGCACCAGCGAGTGCCACACATTAGTCATTACTGTGGCAACAGAACCAAGAACTATAATCAAGCAGCGCTTAATATAGTGTTATTGTGCCAAAATATTGATTTATTTAGTTTTAAATGTAACCACTGTAATCCTGAAAATATTCCCCATTTTTCAAAATGTAACTATAATCTGATTACGACGTTTTTTGATGTAACTGTAACGAATTACAGTTACTGGATTTTTATTTGGATCTGGATTTATCCTGATTACATAACGCCGTTACATGTATTCCGTTACTGCCCAACCCTGCACGGCACACTTGAATATGAAGTGTCTGAACACAACAACAGTCCAGATGGTTAGTAGTGGAAAGTTTGGATCATTTTACTTACTCGGATCTTTGAATCTCGTTCATCAAAATGAACAAATCTTTTTTTTGAGTCATTTTGTTCATTTCAACAAAATGTATTTAAAATGTTACATGTTTGCCAAATTCCCCAAACACATCAAATGTTGATCGCATTACAGCTGCAGTTGGCAAGTATGGCAGATTGAGTGGATTTAGCCAAAATTTTGAATGTTTACAACTCTCATGCCCATCCCCCACTACCACCGAGCACCCTCCCATTGAGTTCGTGCTCGTCAGTATTGTAATGTGCGCAAGGGGGAGGGGGAATCTGTGGCGTGTGCACGAACTGTGATTGACTGTCAGATCTCACACAGCCCTGTGCTGATTGGACCAGAAGTTCCGGGAGCGGTGGATTTTTGCAAAACAAATTACAGGCTCTAGGTGGAGGTAGAAGCGTGGGGTTTTTTCCTAAAACCGGCTGATTTATTTTGTTCTGTCGGAGCATAGTGTCAGTTTCAGTGACTATGATAAAAAAAATCTCTCGCTTTAAAGGAACCGTATGAAAGAAATGTATTTCAATTAATCATAAAATGGCCCTGATATGTCACTAGACATTAAGAAATCATGTTCATTTCAAATACTTATATCACTGACAAGACAACAGTAGTCAGGATATTGTCATTTAAAAGTGATGTTGCAACCCCTTAACTGATGTTGATGTTGTCATGTTGTGTTTTGGCCTGATACTCCACCCTCCAACTATCTACCAACCACGAAGTTAGTAGTGTTTCAGCATCCGGGTTGCCAGCTCAGCTCTAGTTACCACAGCTATAGCAGCTACAAACGTTCCTGCTGGATCCTGCAGCATATCTGGCAACCTCGAGTCAGGGGGGAGGGGGAGGGGATACACTGCTCTACAGTAATTTGAAAGTGATTGCAGTACCAGTTTTGACCACAATCTTACATACGGTTCCTTTAAGATTAGGAAAAAAAATTTGCAATGCAAGGAAAAGGCCAAATTATGAGAAATTACGATTCATTAATTTATCTGGGTCTTCAGGCTATGCAGTCTGTTAGTCTACCCCACCTCCCAATCTAAGCCATTCGTTCATCCCGTGACATCCCAATAAACTGAGCTATGCAGTCTGTAGTACCAGATACAGAATTGCTTAGTTCATCTTTTGAGTCTTTGGGTTCGAGTCCTTCGTTCATTACGGGACAAAAGAACGGAAGACTCAGAAGAATCAGACCCGAAGACTAAGAGAGGTGAATTAATAATTTCTCTTTCAGGTACTGATAGCATAGACTCTATGGGACTGACAGGAAGAACGAAAAACTCAGACCCGAACCCGAAGACGCGAGAGATGAACTAATCATTTCTGTTTCCAACTAACCCACAAGATGTTGCGTATGCACACAAAACACAAAATGAATGAATCACTCTCTGAGATAACTCGGTAGTCCCGAGTCATATTAAAGATTCGTTCAAAGTGAACGAATTGTTCATGACCGGGCCATCGCTACAAATGGTGCAAAAATATATTTCTGACTTTTTTGGGATAGTGTGGGGTTCGACAGCAGTTTTGTCAAGGGAGGCTATACAAACTGTCAGAAACCCCAGACCTGGCATTTTGTATTATGCTTGAACGTTCTGTACATACAACCTCCCAAGATAGAGACTTGGTAGCTGATAGCTGGCTGATTGCTGGCTTTTAGACACAATCCAGAATTAAGTAATTCAACAGTATGTGAGATTGCATACCGTGCCACAATTAGTCTGTACTACAGCAGACTACGACTTACTACAGCAGAACGACATTGGCAACCCATTATGTTACTTATTTCAGCATTTTGAGTGAGAATATAATTATTACAAATTATATTTATTTTTCTGATCAGCTCAATTTTCACCTGGGTTACATATGCAATAAAAAAAGAGAAGTGGTGTACATGCTTTTCATGCCATGCTTTAGTTGACTTCTGATTTATGTTTTTTACGCAGCATATTATCAGTGTTGTATATTTTATTCAGTGAATGAACAAGAAGCTAATGTTCATCCTTAAAATGTAAACAATTCGGGTAAGGCATGTAGAATTATTAAGAATAACGTGTGTGTTCATTAACATATTACCTGAACATGTCTAAATAGGTTATGATAAAATTATTTTAAAAATCCTTTCATCATGAACCACTTGAAGTCACAAAAGTTTTGATTAGAAAAGTTGCGTAAAACCTGGATCTCTGAGAAGTGCAGTGTTCTACTTTAAACTGAATCTTTCATATTTGCTTAATACAGATTTGCAATTTTTTTATAGTGTTTGTTTCAAACTAGACTATCGTCTTCTATTTATTACAGTTCCAGATAAAAAAACTCCAGGACTGGATGCAGTCATTACTATTTCTGCACTAATTTCTGTAATGGTGGCTGTGGCTGTGACTGCAACTGTAGCTGTTGTGATTTACCGTCGCTGCAGAAAATCTGAACAAAGACAAAACAAGTGTAAGTATTACAGTTGATACAGCAAGAGAAAAATAATGAGCTTTATTAAAATGAGTACAAATGTTTGTTCATAGTCATAGGTTTTAAATATTGTGTTTGATGTGGTTTTCTTCAGGTTGTCATTATAAAATAGCATTATAATTTTTATTTTTTTAAATCATTAAATGGATAGTTTATCTCCAAATGAAAATTCTGTCATCATAACTCACCCTCAAGTTGTTCCAAACATGTATTAATTTGTTTCTTTTGCGGAGCAAAAAAATATCTATTTTAAATAAGTTGGGTATACAAACAGTTGACAGTCCACATTGATGTCCATACGGGTTTGCCATCAACTTGAGGGTGAGTAAATGATGATAGAAATTTCATCTTAGCACAGGTCATATTGCCAGATGCTCTCTGTGCCTTCTCTCTTCTCCTGTTACGGCCTCCCTTCCAAATAATTTTAAAAAGGCAAGGTAACGTAGCATAAAATAAATTAGTGAACAACGTCGCTGCTAAGAACAAGTTTATTCATTAAGGACAATGTATAAAACAAAATTAAATGACATACCAACCAATGAGAAATTTTGATAATGAACAACAACTAATAAAGAGAAAAATATAACGTAAAGCATAACAAAACAAACATAACATCAATTTAAAGACGCTGATCTCTGGCTGGATCGCAAGTCTATCTCTCTCCCTTCTTCTCCTCATTGGCATCTTATATAGCCGATTTCAATCAGCTAACTCTCAAATGACAAACGTGTGTGTCAACCTAAGAAAAAGAGAGCATGTACGTTCGTAGAGAGACGCCAGAGTAAACAAGGGAGGCACAACAAAGACTTAACCAGTGACCGTAACACATCCCATAATACAGTTTTCTTGTTCTAATTTCTTTCTTTCTTTCTTTTTCAATATGCAGCTGTTAAAAATGCTTTTACTTCAGTGCCAGTGTCAGTGAAGGAGGGAGATTCAGTCACTCTAAAAACTGATGTTTCTCAAGTACAGAGAGATGATCTTATAATGTGGCTGTTTGAAGCTGGAGACACTCTCATAGCTAAAATCATAAAAGGGACAGAAGAGACACATGATGGTCCTAATGGGAGATTCAGAGGGAGACTGGAGCTGAATGATCAGACTGGATCTCTGACCATCACAAAAACCAGAACCACAGACTCTGGAAAATATACACTGAAGAGCATCATAAGTGGAGAAACTTCATTCGTCAGATACAGTGTTACTGTCTTTTGTGAGTAACACTAACCTCTCAGTTTACTGATCTTATTTTAACACTGTGAATATTTTTTTATGAGGGACTATGAATTTGGTGAATAGATTAATCCTGTCATTTGAAACATGCATATCCTAATTTCTTATGTTTGTCTGTTTTTTTGTTTGTTTGTTTGTTTGTTTGTTTGTTTGTTTGTTTTTAATATCCTACGTGTTTTTCTTTAGGCTCCATTTCAAGAGGAATTCAATCTGATGAGCATTTGAAGCCGTTGAGTTCCGGTTTTGATATGTGTAACTGAAAACATGTAATGTATATCTGGGTGTTTCCAGCTTTTCTATGCCTTTAGTGTCCCCAGGAAAGATCATGATCTTTACAATGGCAAACGACACAATATAGACCTACAAACATGTTCAATTTTGTTGCATATCACGTTCCATCTCATAATTTTACGTCTGTCAATTGATTGAAATATTTAATCTAATTAATTACATGATTTGCCATTTAATTAATGTAATTCTTCACACTTTCTGTCAACTCAGAGTTTGATTGCAAGATTTCGATTAACTCTGAAGTGAACAGAATATGGAGAGCATCAATTATGCACAGCTGCACTACTTCCTGAACTTCAGGCAGGTCCTCTGTTTCCTGTCTGACATTATTGGACAGACTGATTAATCCAGGTGGTCAGGCACACCTGGATTAATCAGTTTGTCCAATAATGTCAGACTAGTGCAGCTGTGCATAAAGCCCATTCACCTCTCTGTTAAAGACTAAAGAGAATATTATGAAAAATATGAGTTTAAATGCATTAACAAAGCAGGAATAAACACTACATCAGTGAAACTTAAGAAGGCAGCTCAAAATAAAACATGTAAGCTTAATTAGTTTAAAAGCTTTACATATTAAAGCTTGTATTTATGTGGCTATTTTTTATAAAATGAAATATAAAGTTTAATATTTAATTGTTAATTAGCATAATATATGAAAATATAAATGTAAATGTAAATATAATTAATACTTATACCTGCAAAAGATGGGCAATTTATTTTCTAAAATCCTTATATTATAAACCGCCTTAATTTGGAGTGAGCCTATTCCATAAAACAAATTTACGAGCAAGCAAAATTAATATAGCTTTTCACAAAACCCCAAATTTCACTGTTTTTCTCCTTGACACCAAATATCATTTTACTAATCATATCATTAGCACATGATTGCTATAAAAGGAAGAAGTGCTTCCAATCATTGTGTTCTTCTGTTGATGCAATGGTGTCCTCCAAAGAAAGATGTGCAGCCATCATCTTTTGCATCAAAATGGCCTTACATCTAAGGAAATAGCTGCAAAGAATTTTGCACTTGAATTTTACGTCAATCAGTGACATTTTATAGTGATTTGCTAATTTGTCCATAGTCGTGCAATAGGTATTCTGGATGTATAAGGGGCGGGGGTGGGGTTGGGGGCTTGGTGGTGTTTTATTTAAAGTGGCTATTTAAGTAGTCAACAAAGCAACATAAAGTACCTGACTTAAACTTTGGGGGAAAAAAATCACATCATGGGGGTTTAAATTGCTGAGGTCAAATTGACCCCAGTGGGTAAAAAATTTTGGTAGATTTGAGGGTAACTGGAGGGTTAACTAATTAATCAATTAAATAGGCTCAATGATAAACGACACAATATAGACCTATAAACGTGTTAAATTTGATTGTACATCAAATGTTTCCTTTTCATACTGATTGTTCGCATGTTTTGAACCCAAGAATTAATTAGATTGCTTTAAAAATATATACATTCATTTATCTCTGCTTTTGTTTATGGTAGCTGTATCTTTTATGGTTTTTATAAGAAAATTAAAAAAATGCAAAAAAAAAAAAAGATATAAAAACAAAAATATAAAAATTAAAAAATTAAAGTTAAAATCACAAAAAAAAGAGAATAAATAATAACAAAAGCAAAGGTAAGATGAACACATCAACTCATCTAAGCTCAGAAATGTAGCTTATATTAGCATACACTTGATTTACCTCATACAATAGTGCCTATTGATCTTAATTATTGCACTGTTCTATTTCGCTCTCTTTGGTGCGCATGGACTGTTCACTGTGAAGTTTAGCCGCAAAATGTGTAATATCTGCATGACTTTATAACATTTCTAGTATTTAGAGAATATACTTGTGAAATGTGAGTTATGCACAAAGTAAAAGACCCCTTCTCAAACGCAGCACAAAACATATAAGCTATTTGCCATGGTGGATCGATTTGATCCACTATCAACCTTTAGGGCTGTAAAAGAATAGATTGCACATCAAATGACCTTGACTCATTGAACCTAGGTCAAATTATTGGGATTGCATGAGTCTTTTATGGAACTGCTTTAGCCCTAACTGATTTGTTACAGAAGGTTGATTCAAGTCAGGTTTTGGACTGTAATCCCCACTTTTCTTATCGCACTTTATTGAAAAGGAGCATGCTAGCATATGTTACTCTAGCGATGAACACCACTAAAAGCCAAACCACTTTCATGGTGCCTAAAACTCAGGTTTAAATAGATTGAAACTTAACTGGCTAGCAACTGAACCGGCTTGATGGTATCATTTTTTTTTTTTTAACTGCCCTGAATAAGCTGTTACACATAACAGATGTATACATATTGATGTGACGTTCACAAAGAGGTTTCGAAGCTGGAACAAAAAAATTTTACACTCGCATCTAGGACGTCAGAAGCTTAGTTTTGCACACAACCACGTGATGGCTTCATATTTTGTTTAAAAAATAACGCAAACGCCTTGTGCAGCTCGATGGTCATTCGCTTCTTTGATAAGAATAAATCAAAATACAAATATTTACATGTGTAGTTTTGTGCATGTTCAATTTGAGTATTAATCCCCATGCAGTTCATAAGCACTTCAAATGATTGTTCCACAATTATCTGAATTATTATAATTATTATTTTGATAAAAATAATAATAATACATTTTATTTATAAAGCGCCTTTCCCAAGCTCAAGGTCGCTGTACAAGAAGATAACAAAAACACAGCATCAAACATTAGTATGCATCACATAGTGAATATGCATACAAATAGCAAAACAGCGGGACACTAAACAGAGGAGGGTTAGAAATACTGCAAGAAACAATGTTTTTAGTTGAGATTTGAATGAGGGTATAGTAGAAGTGACATGAAGAGTTAGAGAAAAAGTAAGTTTCAGAGTTTCAAAGCCACAGCACTGAATGATCTTCCACCCATTGATGAAAGACAAAAACGACATACAGCAAGCAGTTTTAATAGATGAATAATTGGGAGAAAGTCCATGAATAAATTTATAAGTTAACAAGAGAATGTTATACTGAATGTAGACAGGAACAGGTAACCAATGTATATTATAGAGCAAAGTGGTAATGTGATCAGATTTCTTGACTTGATTGATGACTCTAGCAGCAGCAGAATTCTGAACATGTTGTAGTCGAGTGAGTGTTTTAGCAGGTAGCCCAATAAGAAAGATATAGTATCTTTAGCAGGTCGCATTCAGGCAATATTGTGAAGGTGGTAGAATGCAGTCTTGGTAATAGAACTTATGTGAGATTGAAATGTAAGCGACAAATCAAATGTTACACCCAAATTTTTAACAGTATGAGATTGAATTAATGTAGCCCCATCAATAGATAAATTCAGTTTAAACCTTTTTAAAAGGTATGGTGGACCAAAAATAATAACCTCAGTTTTAATTTTATTAAATTTCAGATGTTGTTAAGTAACCAGATTTCAATGTCCGCAATAGGTATTCAATTTGTCCAGGGGAAGACCAGAGACAGAGCGAGCTGATATGTAAATGTGCAAGTCATCGGCGTAACAGTGATAGCTGAGGTAACAAATAAATATAGAACAGAAGTGGTCCAAGAACAGAGCCTTGGGGGACACCTTGAGAGAGAGAACAGAGAAGATTTGAATTTATGGATAGTAATAAAAAATTGTCTATCAGTGAGATATGATTTAAACCAAAATAAAGCACTGCCTGTGATGCCGATAGTTGATAGACAAGAGCTATAAATGTGTCAAAAGCTGCTGTTAAGTTAAGCATGCTGAGAACCATAAGACACCCCGGATCAGATGATATTAGGAGGTCATTTGAAATGTTTCAGTGCTGTGGCATGACCGAAAGCCAAATTGATAGGGATCAAGAAGACTGTTAGCATAGAGATGAGCTTGTAAATATGAGGTAGCTACTTTTTTAAGCAGCTTAGAAATGAAAGGGTGATTAGATATAGGTCTGAAATTATTCATAACTGAAAAATCATGCCTTGAGTGCTGTTCCATATAACAAGATTAGAATACAAGCCAGGCTTATTTTGGTTAGTCAGACTTATTATATATATATATAAGTTATTCAAGTAATATTATTTAAATACCAAATAATAAATGACATTATTATAAGTAAATAAAATATATATATATATATATATATATATATATATATATATTAAAAGGGTTATATAAAAAAGTTCATTAATGTAATACAGTATGCATTCCTTTATTTTATAACATATTCTTTGATTTTAGAGTTATCTGCCCCATTTCTTTTCAAAATGTATACTTTTGCTATTAATTTCATGTTATCCTCTGCATAATGTACTTTAGAAACAAAATCTAAACAATCATTTAAAACTGGCGATTCTTGCTCTCCTCAAAAAAAATTAAATAAATATATATAATATATATTACACATATATACAATATATATATATATATATATATATATATATATATATATATATATATATATATATATATATATATATATATGAATATCATTTACTCATGGATTCATACATTTATTCACATTTTTAAGTAGATTTAATACATCACACTGTACATTGTAATCCAGTAAGTTAAAGACTATCATTTATATTAAATATTTGTATTGCCTTATAAAGTTTTGTAATCATAACACAAACTAAATTATTATTTGAAACAATCAAAAATGACTAGGTCATGAATGCAAAAGGAAGGTTTTCCACCTTTTGCCCAAACGCTGGTGGTGCACATCTTCAAGTGTGTGGCCAGAATTAGAGAGACATACTAAATATTTATGTTGGTCCACATGACTGTTATACTTGCTGATTTAATAAGCTAATTAAATTGTGTTTTCTGTCTGGGTATAGCCGTCTTAAGGAGAATATTTTAATGCACTTTAGGTTTATGGTATTTCTGTCTTTTTGCTTGTTTGTTTTTTCAGTTGGTTTCTGTTTGTATTCAACTCATTAAAGATGTATCTTAATAATAAATAACTTAATAAATAACTTTGCCTGATTAATTTCCCATTATTATTGTAAATATTACATGTACATCAATTTTAATGAAGATTCAGATAAACTATTCAACTTTGCACATCATTAATCATAGAGATAGAGATAACAGTGATGTCAACATCCAGCTTAGGTCTCAATGGTGTCAGAAAAGGCAGATCAATAATATTAAGAATAATGAGTGTCCCCAACTAAGCAAGCCAGAGATGATAGTGGCGAGGAACCCAAACTCCATCAGTGACAGAATGGAGACCAGGCTCAGTCGGGGGACAGTTCTCCTCTGGCCAAAAAACCAACATGGTGTGGTATAATGGATGGTATAATTTAGAATATTTCACCCAGTTCCAGTTCCTTCTTGAAGATTGAGATTCATGATGCCAACATATGGTGGAGAGGAGATGAAGCTGGTCATACACTGCATTTTATACAATGTATAGGAGAGCGGGGCACAACCTCACGCTTTTTGACATTCTCAGTTTGTATAAATCCACTTAGGGTTCAGAGTTGTTGTTTTTTTTTTTTTCTTATTAATTTCACACATCTACTGTGCAATTATGCGGTTTTGTTTTATTAATACAGTGTATGCTTTTTTTCTTGATTTTTTTCTTGAAATAATTGAAGTGAAATGTGACAACATGCCCCATAGATGGGGTACATTGTAACATGATCATATATGACATTAAAATATTATCTGATTTAATCCAAAAACTAAAATATTTTCTATATAAAATACAATTGTGAAATTTTTCATGGAAATTATGGCATTTTTCAAAAATTAAAAATAAACAAATTTTTGGAATTTGACACCGAACACACCGGAAAACACAGCTATACATCATAGTCATATACATAATAATTTCTGAACATTGACCTTCAGTTTTTATTCACTTTTTTCTCATGGTTTCTCAATAGAATTCATAAAAGAATAGAATAGAATAGTTATAATAGGGGCTCATTGTAACATAGTGTTACAACGTTCCCCAACTGGGATTTAAAACCTGCTAGTGTCTTCTGCTAGTTAGCGGAGCATTAAAGAACCATATCAACTGTTAAATAACATATTGGAGATTAAAATAATATCAGATTTGTCTAATTTTAACCCTTTCATGCATGAATTATGATAACCTCAGGCAGGATTTTTTTCCTATGTGTTTTTATTGCTAAACAAGAATTGATTTTTATTTTATTTTTTTACAAATTTTTCAAAGAGATCTTCAGATGTCCACTTGAGTGGACAGCATGCGTTTGGTTTAAACTGAAGATATACTGTATTAAATATAAGACAATAATCAAACAGATAAAGTATGTGAATTTAACAAACTAATCAATGCAATTATATCAAATAATGTGAAAACTATAAAATATATACAAAAAATATAAATGCAAAATATTGCAATGGCTTCATACAACTTCATACTAGTTGCACTTCGCGTATCTTTGATATCAGAACATGAGGACGTGATTCCATCAGAATTTTCTACAGCCTGTCAAGGTACAACTGTGGAAACCACTCAGACGCTCCCTCCAGTGCACCAGAGTATGGAGATTTACCCTTATTAACTGATAATTCTGATTATGTTCAAGATGGACATGCACATTTCTATCATAGCCCTCCTCTGAGAAAACCTAGCGATACGTTTTTTCAATCTCATCTGAAATGATCAGTGTTGGAGGTAACGCATTACAAGTAACATGCATAACCCATTCAGATTACTTTTTTGATGTTACAAGTAAAGTAATGTGTTACAAGTAACATGCATTACCTAATCAGATTACTTTTTGATCTAACAAGTAATTAACTACAAGTAATGTGCATTACATAATCAGATTACCTTTTGATGTAACGAGTAAAGAAACGCATTACAAGTAACATGCATTACGTAATCAGATTACTTTTTGATGTTATGAGTAAAAAAAACGCATTACAATAACGCACATTACATAATCAGATTACTTTTTGATGTTATGAGTAAAAAAACGCATTACAATAACGCACATTACATAATCAGATTACTTTTTGATGTTATGAGAAAGGAAACGCATTACAAGTAACATACATTATGTAATCAAATTACTTTTGATTTTATGAGTAAAGAAACGCATTAAAAGTAACATGCATTACGTAATCAGATTACTTTTTGATGTTATTAGTAAAAAAACGCATTACAATTACATGCATTATAAAATCAGATTACTTTTTGATCTAACAAGTAAAGTAATGCATTACAAGTGTCATATGTTATCACATGACTTTTTTTGATGTCAATGAAAATTACATTCTAATAATACAAATACATTTATTTACAGTAGAAAAAGGCAATGCATATTAAGTTTTTAAGTTTAAATTTCAAAAACAATATTCACATTATAATTATGAATTGTAGCTGAAATATAGGCATGTCTGACTGACCCTTGGCCATCTTGGTTTGGAGGGGGAAAAAATTGAAACACAAAGGCTTGCCACTTGGTTGCAATTTATAGGATGATGCACCAGGGTCCAATGAAGAGATTGATGTGCAACTTTGCCATAAAAACCCGTGCAAATTCAAGAAAATGCATTTTTAATAGCTGTCCACTGTAGTGACCACTATGCATGAAAGGGTTAAGTAAACAAAAAAGCAGATATGAACATTTCACATAAGAAATCTACTTTTGCTATGGTTAAATAAATGTTCACTGATATCTTCCAAAGATTTCAGAATTTTGGCAAATATTTTTCTCTATATAGTTTTGATATGGCAACTAGTAAATACATTAAGTTTTGTCATGATGGCATGGAAGTACTTAAAACAAGTGTGTTACAACTAACTCCGCATTAGTTTGTGCCCCACTCACGCCTACTTCGTGGTAACATCTACAATAACTGGTTTTGTTGAAATGAAATAAATTATTTAAGATTACTGATTATAACTTCAACCAACCTGAAAAAAAGAATGAGATTTTATAGAAGCATAACTGTCAGAAGATATGACCTGATTTCTCCAGCAAGGTAAACTTATTTAATACATTTGATATAATTTTTCTTGTTTTATATGAAAGTCCTTTTCCACCTTGATGTAAGTGCAGTTGGGTCAACAAAATTTAGTTGGTTTAGGCCAAATTAGTTATTTAAAACAATAGTATTTTTAACTTCATTACATTAGTCAAACAATTTTTTTATGTAGGGTAGGGCCAAACTCATTTTTAACCCTCCCACATAATTTCTTGGCTCAGTGGGGAATATTTTATTGATAAAACATTTTTTTGGAATGACGTCTCTTTCCGGTACAAGATACAAGATACAAACACATAAAAAGCGGTATATTGCACAGATAATGTCATGTCCACAAACAGATGTTGGATAGCACTGTGTGCACAACTGACTTTTAAGGCACAGACAAACAGAAGTGCTAATGAACAGTATTTTACTGTTTTACTACTGTTGATGTGCTGAGCGGCCATATTGGATTCAGTCAGGGTTGTTGCGCTTTGTCTGGGTTGTTGACTGTTTTCTGTCCAGGCATTGATGCACACACAAAAAACATGTTTTTTTAATGTCATCTGGTCATCTTCAGGATGTGGGATCTAGGTTTGATAGCAATGGTTATTTCTGAGAAGCTTGATAAGTTCTACTGAAATATCGCACTGCAAGATCAAGGTCACGAACAATCAAGTCAATCTTAATCCAAAGTATATGGCATTTTAATGTGTCACATTCAAACAATAAGAAGAACGCTTTGATATGTCAAACATCAGCATTAATTGTATTATATTTTTTATAGAAAAACTGTTTTGTGAGCATCATATCAGCAGGAATGGGGGACAAAAATGCTACTATTGCACAAGCTGTTTGTCCAGTACAATCAGTTACCACATCAAACCACATTTCTTTCCAGAGCAGCAAGTTTCATTTTGACTCCCAAACACAGAATCACAGTCACAGCAAAAACACAATAGGATTTTTTTTTTTAAATCCATTTATTCGTGAAATGATTTTATTGCCTTCAAGATCACATTAAAGGGCCATTTACACTACACCATTTTCAACTAAAAACGGAAAGCTTCTATGTGTGTTTTATGCGTTTTGGACGTTCAGTTAATCAACAATGGCATTTTGGGGGCCAGAAAACACAAACCTTTGAAATTTATACCATTATTGTCTATAATTATCGTGTAAACTACAAAACTTATATTAGTGAAAACGGTTATGCCATGTGTATTCCATGTTAAAGGAACACTCCACCGTTTTTTGAAATAGGGCTTATTCACCTTCTTTCCCACATTTAGATAGGTGGGCAAATGCATTTTTGTCTCAGTGCATGCTTTGTTTTAGTTTGACAGGGTCGGTGCTAGCTTAGCTTAGCTTAATGAATGGAATCCTTTGTTGCCAGCTAGCATGTCCTGAGTAAAAGTGATATAAAAAATAAAAAAACCACCTCTTGTAGCCTGCGTATTCACAACAAGTACAAATAGCGATACAGATTAACACTAGGCGATTTCCTAGGCAGATAAAAACGGTGGAGTGTTCCTTTAAGTCTATAGGCGTGTAGTGTTTATTCACAAAGTGGCATCGCCATCCACTGGCCTGACAGCAGAAAACAGCGTTTTTAGTCGTTTCTGCTTATCAGAATGGGAATCGTTTTGACAATGCTGTCATCTGTACGAGAAAAATGCAAAGGATATACTTCTCCATTTTTAGTACAGTGATGTTGTGTAAACGTATACTCTAAAAGTGGAAAACTGATTAATTTCCCTACATTTAACTTTACTACACTGCAGCTATTATTGCAAAAAGCAACAAGAATTAATCTCCCCAGACAGAACAAAATGTCTGCCCAGATCCGGCCCGCATCTGGTACGCATGGAATCCAGATGTGGCCCGGATCTGGGCCGACACTATGTTGCTGTCTGGGTTTAGTTCAGTGTGAAAGAAATGACACTGTTATCATGACAATCAGCAGTCGTTCTGTTTTCTGTAGGCTCACAAGCATCAATGGTCTACGTTTGAGCACATGCACATTATTCAGCAGGATTGCAACAATACAGTCCAGATGTAAAGTTGTCCATTTTGGGGGATTGCGCTTTGCAAACGACTTCATTAAATTCACAGTGACTTGTAAGTGAAATTATTTCAGCCAAGGTGTTTTTTGTTTTGTTTTTTAGCAGGAAACTCTCTTACATGTCCACCATTTTGCATGATCAGATTTGCTGTGGTATCTGTGGAGGGAGGAGAAAGAAGCAGAGGAGATCGGGCTTGTTCTCATCGACTGCAAACCACAGCGCTTTCAGAGTTTAAAGCTTGAGCACCTTGAGTGATAGTACTTCAGATCCCTGAACTGCTGAGGAAAATGTTCGACAGATCAATTTTGTTCTGTTTGTGCTGTTGCCGTCTGGTTGGTAAGTTACAAACATACAAAGATGCGTCTTTGAGATATTTATCTTAAAAGATCTCATTTGAAAGCCAAAATTGGACTTTCCAGAGTTTGCAATCGTTTCAATACCACAAATTTCAGTTAAAGCTTAATTTAGATACCTTTAAGATCCTTAATCTGCACAATTGACTTGTTTTTTTCTTTGTTCTCCAGGTTTGTTTGGTGACACAGATGCAGTGAAGTCAGTGTCAGTGATGGAGGGGGATTCAGTCACTCTACAGGCTGACACTGAACTACAGACCAATGATCTGATCATGTGGAACTTTGGAACCAACGGGCCTCTTTTGGCGAAAATCCACCGCGATACCAACGACATCTCAATAAATGAATATGTTCTTGAAGGAAGATTCAGAGACAGACTGAAGGTGGACAATCAGACTGGATCTCTGACCATCACGAACACCAGAATCACAGACTCTGAAGTTTATCAAATAACCATCAGCAGCAAAACAAATACCAAACATAGATTCAGCGTTACTGTCTACGGTGAGTAGAGATAAACAGGCGGAACTGTGTTTGTATGCTATGACAGTTGCAGGAAAGCTACATTTCTCTTTATTCTTTCATGTTTCTAAGCTCGTCTGCCCATTCCGGTTATTATCAGTGAACTCCCGCCAAATTCATCATCAGGATCATCAGTGTCCAAATGTGTTCTGCTGTGTTCAGTGGTGAATGTGAGTCATGTGACTCTCTCCTGGTACAAAGGAACCAGTGTATTGTCCAGCATCAGTGTGTGTGATCTCAACAGAAGCCTCTCTTTACATCTGGAGTGTCTGGATGATTCCTACAGCTGTGTGCTGAACAATCCCATCAGCAACCAGACCACACATCTCAACAACACTGATCTCTGCCAGCCATGTTCAGGTGTGTTAGTTATATTACTAATTATTGACATAATTATCTTGGATGCCTTATTTGTTTTGTACTGTACTATGTTGTTGGTCTTTCACAAGTATATCATGTTGTTTTTTTTATTTCCTCAGATTGCGCTTTCTGCTGTGATGCTTCTGAAGTTGTCGCCCGATTGGTCCTCTCTGTTCTGGTGGGCGTGGCTACTGTTTTTGTTTTAGTTTATGACATCATCACATCCAGGAGAGGTGAAAAGGAGGTGAAAAGGAGGCACGTTCAGGGATGAGGTGTTCATAATGATGAGCGTGCATAACAAACAAAACAATTCATCTAATTAGCAAAGATTAAAGATTACTTTAGTTTGTGAGTCTATTCTTGGTTTCACAAACTCACTAAGGGGCCGTTTACTCAACTAAAAACTGAAAACTTTTATCCGTTTTGGCTGTTGATTTACACAGTAAATAGTTTTTTAAAAAAAGTGGGTTACGGTGGCTCCGGCTTGGGCCCGTAATCGCTGCTCGCAGCTATATTTTTATTATTATTATTAGGGCCCAAGCCCTGAAAGGGCTAAGGCCCTATTGTTTTCGTAAGGATTATTAGGGCCCAAGCCCTAATTCATGGAAAGGGTGAAGGCCCTATTGTTTCTTTCTTCATTATTTTTTATTTTATTTTTTTTTGCCTTTTTGCCACTTTTGGGGCCCTGAACCGTGTGAACGGGGATTGTTTTGAAAATGTTGTGGTCTGTGCATGGAAAATGCAAATGGTAAACTTTTCCGTTTATAGTACATCGTTGTCGTGTAAAAATACCCTTGGATCCACTGATTCTGATTTATTTTATATTCATTTTTTTGGCTTGTTTTACCTTGTTTTGTTTTTTACTGGTTGATCTTCATGGAGTTTCTTTGTTCATTATTATTTTACATTTAATAAAAGTTACAGTTTTCAACACTAAAACAGTCATTATTTAAATATTATGTATATATATATTTGAAATACAGTTTTTGGTCCTCTGCTGGTTTGGGAAATATGAAGTGTATTTATTCATTTAATTTTGTGTACTGTTACTTTATGAGGCATTTGATAAAAACCTGGGATTTAAAACCAACAGGAGGAATTCATTCATATTTACGTGTCTTTTAGCCTAATACATTTTAGGATTAAATCTTTAACATTTACTAAAGTTGTTCAACTCAATCCTTAACAATATGAACACAGTGTCTACTCAACTAATTTCTATTTAATGTATTTATGTCAGTGGATTTTATTTTCACCTTTTCTGAAAGGAGAGTTCCTGGTTAGGACACTAGATGGCTCTCTAGTGATAAACTATACACACACTTTAATAAAATAGCAGGCTATTTATAAAAATAATGACAATGATTTAAAAAAAAAAAAAAAAAACTAGTTTACTGTATCTACTTTACAGAAAGAATAACCAAACTGCCAAACCAATAATAGCAAAGTCTTCAACAGTGCTCTATTACTTTAAAAATATAGCCAATATGAAATACAGTTTTTAGCTGTCATGATGTGGAATGCAAACATTTTGTGTGAAATACAGTACTTTTTTTTTTTTTTTTTTTTTTTGTGTTTCTTAATGTGACATTTGAATAAGAAAAACTGGGATTTAAAACCAACAGGAGAAATTTCTTAATATTTGCATAGGCTTATCTTGTATGTTTTCAAATGGCAAATGAAATGAAAGAAATCATTTTAAAGACACAAAGAGGCTATATGGTGATTTAAAAATATCAGTGTGCAATAATCTTAACAGTTGTTTTTCAATATAATTATCAAACTGAAAACAAAGAATGTTGACATTTATTTGCATAAAGGTGATTTTTTGAGTTGACAAGTTACAACCTTCACCTTTTTCCAGTCAGCTTGTTTCATCTTAATTTAGGCTGAATTAACAAGTGTATTTGCCACATTAAAGGGATAGTTCAATTCAAAATGTAAATTCTTTCATCATTTACTCACCCGCCTGGTGTTGTTCCAAACCTGTATGAATTTACTTCTTCTGCTGAACACAAAAGAAGATATTTTGAAAAAAGTCGGTAACCAAACAGTTGATTTGCATAGTATTATTTATTTATTTTTTTCCTATGGAAGTCAATGGAGTTCATCAACTCAGAACTCAGATGTCTGTAACCAGACATCAACAGTCTGGTTACAGACATTCCTCAGAAAATTATGGCTTTATGTTAAGATTATATTTTAAACATAGATAAACATTATGCTATACTTACATATTGATATATGCTACACGGTCACATATTGACTATCAGGCCTATATCAGTAAAAGAGCAAGTAAAGATGCGTTCCTAGAGTACATTCATTGTAAATTGAACTATGAAAGTGTGAATGTTTAAAAATTAAATGTTTTTTTGTTTATATATAAAATATGATCAAAGGACATGAAAGTGCCCGTAGTCTAAGAATTGTCCATATATATATAATTCTTATCGCTCGAGGATCTAGTTTTACTAGTTTTACTTCTCTCATGCGTCATTGCAGAGATCGAGTGACGAAAGATAATCTGTGCGGAAAGGCCTTAAATGATATATGAGTAAGGTAATTAAAATAAATTACTTACCTCGAGAACGGATTAAGATATTAGGTTAAGAATAAATGCATGTGCATACGCGGGAATTAGGCGGGAAGTTTTCGTGAGAAGTTCAAATGTGCCTAAAATACAAAATGGTGCGCAATTATTAGTGAATGAGACCCATTATCAACTGAAAATGTTTCTAAACGAGGAACTTTAATATCAGATGTCATTTCTTGCATACGAGTGTAAGGTTATTTTGGTTGAGGAGATTTACCCTTCCATAGCCTATGTAAGTGCTTTGAGTAGCCTACCTAGAAAAGTGCTAAATGTAACAAATTATTATTTTTATTATTATTGCCCCATCACTGAAAAAGAAAAAGAAAAAAAGATCTAAAAATTGGAATAACCACATAGCTAGCTATTGATAAATTAAACAACATGCTGTTTAAAAAGCTTTAAAGAACAAGGTTGAATATCTTTAGATTTTACTTAACCTGTGCTTCTTGCAGTCTTGATGCCTATATTTATGGGTTTAAATATATCCTCTATTGGGTTTGTTTAATGAGGTTCAAATATGTAGGCTAAGGTATATTTAAGTGTAAATATGGAAGGCATATTGTTTGTACAATCATTTAATTTTCTTCTTTCACCTTTTGAAGGTGGCTCCCAGGAACTCTCAATAATAATAATAATAATAGTAATAATAATAATAATAATAATTGATATATATATATATTTCTCTGTGTTGTTCTCTTGTTCCAATTTTAGGTTATGTTTTTAATTGTTGAAAACTCATAAACACATTTTAAAAAAGCATTAGAAGTCAACTACACTCGACTGTACCAGTTTTTGGGGTCAAGTTTTGACACGCATAATGAAACACGCAAGTGCCAGTACCCTTGACGCCCTTGCATGCTTTGAAATTGCGCAACTGATCATGCTGGAGCCTCAGTGTCGCCAGACTCAACTTATCATCAGCATGAAAAAGAACCTTGTATTAATGTTTCTTTTCTCGTTAGTTGTGAACGGTAAGTGTTGGGTTTTTGTTTGTTTGTTTGTTTGTTTGTTTGTTTGTTTGTTTGTTTTATTTTTATTTGATTTATTTGATTTATTTGATTTATTTATTTATTTATTTATTATTATTTATTTATTTATTTATTTATTTTATTTTATTTTTTTTTACACTGCACTTCTTTGGGTTTTTTTTTATTTTATTTTACGCTGCACTTCTTTGGTTTTATGTACTGGTGGAAACATGTTTTAGGAAGCTTGGCTAAAATAATTATCTTCTGCTCACCAAGGCTGCATTTATTTGTACCAAAATACAGCGAGATAGTAATTTTGAGAATATTTTTTATAATTTAAAATTCTATTAAATATTTTAAATGTAATTTATTCCTATTATCAAAGCTGACTTTTTACTATCATTACTCCAGTCTTCTATGTCACATAACCTTTCAGAAATTATTCGGATTTGCTGCTCATGAAACATTTTTTTATTATCAATATTGAGAACAGTTGTTTATGATGATTTGGTGAATAGAAAGATCAAAATAACAGAATTTATCTGAGACAGAAAGCTTTGCTTTTATAATAAATGTCTTTACAGTTTTGATCAATTTAATGCATCCTTGCTGATTATTTTTTTACCAAAAAAATAAATAATAATGGCAGTTTATAAGCTATTTCCTCTCATTTCTCATTTCATCTCATTTCTCTGAATCGTCTTCGGGACATTAATTGGAGTAATATATATATTTGTTTAGGTGGTGGGTCATTTTATTTCTGCTTTCATATTTAATGTGAAATTCAACGTAAATAACTGTTTCTGTGTGTTCTGCAGATGTGTCTGGTGCTGAGACAGATGTTGTGGAGTCTGTATCAGTGATTGTTGGGGATTCTTTCACTCTACATACAGATGTTACTGAAATACAGAGAGATGGTGTAATTGAGTGGAGATTTGGAGAAGATCTCATTGCTAGAATCAGTAGTGAATCTAATAAGAACATAGTACTTGTTAGCCCTAATAAAGAGACACTGCAGATGGACAATCAGACTGGAGATCTCAAGATCAGGAAAGTTAGAATCAAAGACTTTGGACTTTATAAACTTGAGATCAATAGCGACAGGGGGATTTCATCAAAGACATTCAATGTCAGTGGTGAGTATATCAAGTATTTAGATGAGGTTTGAGACTCAAGGTGGAAGTGTTTGCTCTCTGACAGAAATGTTTCTGTTCATTAGGTGTGAATAAGCTGGTGTCAGATGGAGTGACAATCGTGCCGGTGCTGGAGAGAGACTCTGTCATTCTACCGTCTGGTCTTACTGAAATACAGAGAGATGATCAGATAACCTGGAAGTTTAACGGCACACTCATTAGTCAACTAAAAAATCAAACAGCTGAAATCTTTGCTGATGTTCTTGATGGGAAATTTAAAGACCGACTTCAGCTGAACAAACAGAATGGATCGCTCATCATTACTAACGTCAGAAACAACACCTCTGGACCTTATGAAGTAGACATCACCAACAGCAACAGCAGTTACACCACACACAAGACTTTCAGAGTCGCTATCATTGGTGAGTCACTTTAATATTGAAATGCTTGAAGGATCTCAGGGTCATTAACAAATCATTTAAAAATCTAGATGTAAACGCCAGTGCCAAGTTCTCAGAAATGTTTTACGGTCAATATAATCCCTCAATCCGCACTTCTGCCGAGCCTGCACTGATGTGAGCTCCGCAGCAGACATCGTCCCGACAGTCAAAGCGGCGTTGGAAGACCGCAAGTGCTTAGGGTACCATTTGGGACAGGGCCTAAAAATCTTTTTAAAAAATGTATACTTCATGGCTCAGCATGGTATACACTTGTTCGTTCATGGTTTGAACATTCTTATTTTCTTTATGATTCAATAAAGTTATTATCGAGATGTGGGGTAAATTATCCATTGCCGCTTATATTACAGAAATAAAATCCTTGCAAGAATGTCAGCCACAGTGTCGCAGAAGTAAAGACCATTCAATAAATAGAATTGCCCTGTTCCTTTTCAAGATCGGTTCTTTGACATTGCATTAGTAGCTGACGCTATGGGGAAACATGTTTCTCCTGGAATACTGAAGCCCAATTGCATAGGCCAATGACGATCAAGCGCACGTGTGATAGGAAGAGCCATTCTCTATAACATGGCACTAAATAATCTTTCTCTTTCAAGCACCTTAAGAGTGTCATAGATTTTTCCCTAAACCTAACTATCTGGGTCGTCTCCAATCGACGTTCCCTGGGTCATCTCCAATCGGTGCTCCCTATATACTCTATACCTGGGTCGTCTCCAATCGCCGTTCAAAATATAGCCTACCTTCCTAATTTGCTTCCCTAACTAGCTTTCTTGCTGCGCAGCAATGATCGACAAACAGACTTCAGCAAATGTCCTTTAAATGCTTTAATCACAGCTGGAAGCATTCCTGGCAAGTTCTCAGGGAATCTCTCCCAAGAAGAAGCAAGGCTGGAGGATCTCAGACAAATTCCATTGAGAATCCCACCAGCTAACACGAATACAGCAGTTTATATAGAATATGGAGGTATGGCAAAATGATATGAATTTGATTGGTTCTTCATATGAAAACACTCACACTATTTTTACACTCACACAACCAAAGTCAAAGGGGTATGGCAACACAACATACAACATTCAAAAACACAGGACAGAACGTTTTAGTACATTGTGTTTCAAATTCTTAGTTTTGATAGGCCTAAAAAGGGAAGTAAGGTTAGATGTTAGAGTTAATATTAGTTTGATATACAGTTTACTGTTTTATTCATTAAAAATCCACCACAAGAGTTTTTAGCATACATCTACTGTCGCAGAAGGGCTACCTCCTCCACTCCCACAGGAGCCCTATCCAAATTATCCATTGGATAATTGGGAAATGCAATCTGAAAAACAAATTTGGTTCCACTGCTGCATCAGTTTCATCTCCTCGTGCCTCGTTTCTCCTTTCAACATAAAATTACTGCTGCAGCAGTGCTACCTCATCCACTCCCGCAGAAGCTCCACTATCTCTCCTGTTCCCGCAAGAGCTCACCTATGTGCGACCTTCCACAGCTGACAACCAGCGAGGCTCACCCTTCTGAAAACACGACCATCAAACTCTCATCTGACGCAAGAAGCCCTTACAATCCAATGACTAACCCATCCCTACAATTGGCACACCTTCAGCTTAGCACTCTGCAAGTTTTTTGGGGGTAATCAACATCATTTTCTGGCTGCTGTCCCGCGTTAGTTTTGACTTTTGGGGGGGGGGGAGTACTCTGGGTTTCGAACAAATACCGAGCTCGGTGCCCTCTCCTCGGACAGCACACCAAATAAGCATACCATTTATTCTATCTGACTTATTTATAAGGGTAAATTGTGAATGCTTCACTGCTGTCCTGTGCAGTCGTTGCACGTTTACATTGAATGCTCAATTAAATTTCAGAGAGACTGTCTCACTGGATCATGCATTAGTTACATGTCTTTATATGGGCTTATTTGCGATTGGCTGATGTATTGTGCGATGTATTGCTCTTGAGAAAAATATTGCTTTTGGAATCTTTGAGCCTGTCTTTGACATGCTGCTGTTTTGGACCCTATTGTGACTTTTTCATTTCCAAGAAATGGATGAACTTTGTAAAAAAGCACATGCCAAATGTTTAAATGTTTTACTGTATGCTTAATCTCTGTCTGTGAACGTTCTCCTGTGTTTTACTGTATGTTGAGACAGATGGAGGGAACAGGCTGTCGGTGATGGAGGGAACTTCTGTTACTCTAGAATCTGGTGTTTCTAAAATACACAGAGATGATGTGATAATATGGAGGTGTGAATATGAAGACTCTGTCATAGCAAATATCAGCACTGGGATCTTCGCTACATTTGATGGCGCTGATGGGAGATTCAGAGGGAAACTGAAGCTGGACAACAAGACCGGATCTCTGACCATCAGAAAAACAAGTACTAAACACACTGGACTTTATCATCTCGATATCACCGGCAACCGACGCACCATATTCAAGAGATTCAATCTTTCTGTCTCTTGTGAGTATCTGAAGTCTTTTAATGTAGGCTAATAATATAAAAGCATAATAAGATCAGCACTGCGAAAACAAGTTACATGCTCTGAAATTAAGGTTAATTAAGTAAACTATTAATATTATAGAGTAACTGACAACCAAAACTGAAAGTTGCAAACGCCAGTCAGAAAGGATGGTCAGATTGCTGATTGGTTGATCTCTTTATCATTCCAGCACAAGATTGGTCTCCATGTGTTATAGCAGTAATTGTTGTTGCTGTTCAGCTTCTGGTCGTGGTTGGAGCTGCTGTTGTGATTTGCTGTCGAAAAAACATTTGCTGTCTCTCGTAAAACCAAAGATGGTAAGTATTACAATCAGCTGATATAACACATGAAGCATTTGAGATTTAAGATTTTTTTTTAAACAGGCATCAGGGGGAATACTGAACATCAGGTAAGATGCAGTTTGCACTATTATTAGCAGATAGTTGGGGGCCTTAAGCACATTTTCGTGCAAATTCATCTAAAAGCGGCAAATTTGGCACAGATGTAGCTCATGTCATACTGAAATGATTTAGCTAGGGCGCCGGAGCCAGCAGGGGCGGACTGGCCATCGGGAGCACCGGGACATTTCCCGGTGGCCTGACGGTCGTTCTGGCCTGCCGGCTGCCGCTGTGCAGATCATCAGCCTGGCATGTGATAGGCTGGTGTGCAACTACGAATGCAGACGCAGCAAGCTGCTGCAAAATCCCAGACATGTTCGCCAGTAAGGGAACAGGTCGGTCAAGATTACATTTACATTATATTTATAATAATTTGGCATTGGTGTGTGCGATATGACGATTTTTGATCGTGGACGATTAAAATGTCTCCATGATCTGCTTTTGAAGAAATATCGTAGAATCGTGCATTCTATCAGTTGCTGTTCTGGCGCCTGAACAACGCGACGTACACGCTGCGGAACGGGACACTGCAGTTTACAAAAGTTCATAATTTGCATGTGCTTTAATGCCTTGTCGGTTAAACATTTAATTCGCGTGCTGATGCGCTGTTCTAACTTGTGCGTTTCTCAGCGCGTTACATGTGAAGTTCACATGCACTAAAAGCCTGTCTACCAGCGCCTGGATACTGGACTAAGTTATCTTTTGAGTCTTATTGTGCTAATACTGTCAAATACACACAAGGTTTACATAAACAAAGTCGGTTATGTCTAAAGTGAACGCAAACTTGAGAAAATTGAGAGAAAATCTGCTTGTCAAATGCGTGTATAATAGACGCGTCGCGCACAACTCTAGACAGTAGTAATAGTAAACACGCTGCCGCTTCTCCTTAAAGGGATATTCACCCCAAAATAAAAAAAATTCTCTCATTATTTACGCACTCTAATGTTATTCCAAACCTGTATTAATTTCCTTTTAATATTTTCTAATATTTTTCTAATATTAATATTTTGAAGAATGTGGCTATCCAAACAGTAGCTGGTCCCCATTGACTTCCATAGGAGAAAAATATACTATGGAAGTCACTGGGGTACATCAACTGTTTGATTACCCACATTCTTCCAAATAACTTTTATTTTCAACAGAAGAAAGAAACTTATTCGAGTTTAAAACAACTTGAGAGAGTAACTTATGACAAATAGCATTTTTAGGAGAACTATCCCTTTAATGTTAATAAAACAACAAAATGCAAAGAGAAAATCACTCACTGCTCCTGACTGATAACTTTTAATAGTAGCTTTAATAAGTATCAATGTATAATATATACAGTGAAGTCTATGTTTTGTTTTATTTTCATATTTGTTATTTTTGTTATTTTAATGCTACTGTTAAATACACCTACTGTAGCTGAAAACATAAAGCACTGTTTATTTAATTTGTATATTAAGTTGTGTATGAGTAATGTGTATCTTTGATCTTAATATTTAATAACAAAGAAAATGACAAAAAATATCTTCGCCCCTGTCTGCTATTCTTTTTTATTTTATATTTTGTTACCTAAGGCTTTGTTTTTAAAATATGGACATTAGTTTGGCTGTAATGCTCAGTCACAAAATAGTAAAACCAACATTAAAAAAAGAATCGTGATAAAATCGTGAATCGTGATTTTTCTGAAAAAATTTGTGATATTATATTTTTGCCATATCGTCCACCCCTAGAGTTGAGCACTGAAAATACATAAAATGTAAATATTTCAACATGTGAATGTGTCTCTTATTATCTCTTTTAAAAAGCCAATTTTCTATTTGTCATTGATTTGGTAGTATAAATGGTGTATTCCTAGTGAGTTTTTAAGGGTTATTTTTTTATTCATTTATATTGCATCTGGTAGTCTACCTGTTACATTAATAGGGTTAGCCTACAAGTTTATCAGTCCAGTAGATTACATGAATAGGGTGGTGGTGACTGCAGCAGCAGAGGTGGCCTGGCAGTGGAGTCAAATTCCCGGCCTGAATTATTGTCCCAGTCCGCCACTGGGAGCCAGTGACCCTTGGGGCCAAGATGGCGGCTGCCCGAAAAGGGTTCCGGCTATAACTTTTGAACCACATGAGTTACAAATACAAACTTGATATATTTTTCAACTTAAAGGTTGTCTAAGCGATCCCGGGAGACGTTTCTTCTTGTTGACATTCGAATTATTGTCAAACAAATCGGAGGCTAGCTAGACCCTCCCTCCTCCTCATCCGCGCACTAACCCCCGAACCCCACCCCCACATCATTTCTTGTCGGTTATTGGCTGGAACACTTTGTTGTGTTTCGTGCTGCGGGTCGCTCTGTTTGTTGCTCAGTTTGTTTTTGTTGCAGTTTGTGGAGCCTGTGGTGTCTACAGAGACCGCGTTTTTTTACAGTGTGTTCAGGGGACAGGCAGCTAGCAGATAGTGAGGAGATGTTTGCGGTATGTGACAAAAAATGTTTTGGCCTAAAAAACGCGTGACATGACTTAGAGCACCTTTAATTGATCATGGGAAACACATGGGAATGTTAATATTTATGACCCGGTGAATCTGGACCCTTTATCCTCCAATTCCATTATGGCCACTGTCCAAAAAAAGCAGTTTTGGCTGTAGTATGGGGCCTTACACCCCATTGTTTGTTATACTGAAATGATTTAGCCAGGGCGCCCGAGCCAATTGTCCCTGAGACAAATCCATATTGGATTTGGCCGCCGCCTGAAAGGGATTCGGCTATAGCTTTAGAGCCAGATGAGATACAGATACAAACTTGATGTCTATTTTACCTTTTTTGACCATGGGAAACCCATAGGAATACTTACATTTATGATTGGATATATCAGGAACCCCCAAATTCCCTAAATTCAGTATGGCCGCTGTCCAAAAAAGGGTTTTGGCTACAAATTCTGAACCAAATGCACTACAAATGAGGATGTGGTGTCTATTTTATATTTATTGACCACAGGAAGCCCATTGGCATATTTATATTTATGCTTGTGTAAGTCTGGAACCTGTATTCTTTTCAAGACTGTGCTGGTTGAAAATCCTTTTTTTTTACTACAACTTTGAAGGTTATTCTCAATGTTGATTTATTTCCTTATAAAAGTGAAATGCTTTCAGTGTACCACAGGTGAAAACATTTCAAAGTGTAATCATGTAAAAAACTCTTAAAAGTTTGCTTAGCATAACAAAAAAAAAAAAAAAACAGCAATTACATAAAAAAACAACAGTGAATTCTCATGGCCTCTCTCATGAATTCTCATTCTCATGGTCTCTCTCAAATGAATTATCATTGAAAGCCCGCACTCAATCAGCCCAATGTAGGCATCTGACCAGCGGGGAAGGTCTCTTGCGTGTTACTGTCTTTTCTTGTGGCAAAGTATTTTTGCTTAAATGAAATACATTTTCTCATATGTATTTTCTCGTTATTTCATCTGACTCCATAAATGAAAAGTTTTAATGATATCTTTGTATCATTAAATGTGAGCAAATGTTTGAATATTCTTTTTAACTCTTTACTGAAAATAATGCCCTTTAGAACACTGTAAAAAGTTCAACTATTATTTACTCAATTTTATTGGTGAAACATTTTTACACTCAAAAAAATTGAGTAAATTTTGAAGCTGTGAAATCAATGAAATATACTGCATGAATTGAGTAAATGCTAGTAAACAATTAAGTAAATCTGAGTAACTGCATCTGGTACATTAACAAATAAAATTGAGTAGAAATAATGTAACATTTAAACATTTAAAAAACAATATTTATGAGTAATATTAACTGTTTTTGAGTTGGTCCTCGTGCCGGAGACGAACTCGCCTCTCTGGGTGAACTTCAAACTTCATACCGCCGTCCTGCGTTTCACTCAGCCGAAAGATACTGCGAGCGACTGACATAACCTGCCAATAAACAAAAAGTGACAGTTCTGAGGAGATTTTATCATCCAAATGATAATAATTATTTATATTCATTATCATTAGTAATGAAGTCGTGTGTTAATGCAAAGCGTTTCAATCACGCAAAAAGACAGGCGCAACTCTCATTTAGGTGTCGAATTACGCCTCTGTATGTTGTTTTGCATTAAATATGATTTAAAGCACAGTAAAGATTTTATAGATAAAATAAAACATACACAAACCTGAATTTCACAGAGGAAATGCACCAAATCTGCGACGCTGAGAAGAGAATTGTTGTTCTGGAGACTGGAGACTGGAAAGAGTTCAAACAGCCCGCGCTCACTCAACCAACAGTCGAGTTGTCGTCACGTCAGAGGGTGGGGGAGGGGTGAATTGTTTTAATTGAGTAAACTTACTCAATTTTAAGAGTGTGTTAAATATATTAATAATATTGATTTGAATTAAGTAATATTTTTGTTTATTGAAACAGATCAGTTTAATTCAACATTCTAAAATATTTTGGTAGAAATTTCACAAATATATTAAGTATATTATACAGAAATAATTGGTTAGTCAAATACTAAATCATTTTATTGAAAAAAACTTAAATATATCTGTAAATTTTAGATAAAATTAACTGTTGGATTTTTACTCAATTATTTTGGTATGTTTAACTCAAACAATCAAGTAAATGATATTCAGAGATTTTATTAAGTTAATAAAGTTAAAAATTTCTGTAATATTTACTAAGCCACAGAATTATTTTTTACAGTGAATAAAATCAATGGTTACAATTGATTATGTCAGCTAAATATATCATGCCAATTTTGTAATCAGTTCAAAGATAACTGATACAAAACATCAAATGCTCTGGAATAAAGAGAAAAGATGCGAACCCAACATTAGGAAATGCATGATGCTGAGAGTCCTGGTGGCTCTCTGCATCACGGGCTGATCTAAGGTACAGAATCGAGCCAATCCTTCTCGTTGCATTTCTTTACATAGACAGACCAAGGCAGAAACCTCTTTTCAAATGTAAACATGAGTTCACAGTGGCAATTTACATTAATCACCAACCCAGACTTACTGGAGGCAGAAGTTGATTTACATGGAAACATTTGCTAACAATTGGGAATTTACATTGAGTTTACACCTTTGAGAACAGGAGCCCGTTTGCCTGGAGACACACCCTCCTTTGTATGCCAGTTATATCTAAAGTCTTAAAGGACAAGTTCGGTATTTTACACTTAAAGCCCTGTGTACAGATCGTTTCTGATGAAATAGAACGGTAAAGATTAAAATTTGGACACATGCTGCTGTCCCGAGAATTTTAGGTTTATTTCGCTTCTCCCCCCCACCTCCACAATGGAAGCCTATGGGCACTGGAACAATCCTTCCTAAAACGCATTCAACTTTCGTTTACAAAGAGATGAAACTCACCGAGTGGTGGTCAGGGGTGTTCACTGATATGCTCACACAAAACTCGCTGCAAAAGATGCTTTCCAAGAGGTTTTATCGTAGTTTTTGTCCAACTCCATTGACTTGAATTGAAAGAGCTGTGTGAGGTACGGTATTACACCGCCGCTTCTTCTTCTGCTTATTCTGTGTATTCAATGAAATGCCAGCGGTTTGCTTGCAGTTGGCATTTTGGCAAAGGTGCATTATCGCCACCAACTGGGCTGGGGTGTCTATTATTCAAGCTCTCAATGGAAGAATCTACGGGTGTGAGACGTTTTGAAAAATAGATCCACAGTTTTACAATGAATGGTAAAACACCTGTTGGAAAGCATCTTTTGCAGCGCTTTTTGTGTGAGCATATCAGTGAGCACCCCTGACCACTCGGTGAGTTTTACGTCTTTGTAAACGAAAGCTGAATGCGTTTTAGGAAGGATTGTTCCAGTGCCCATAGGCTTCCATTGTGGAGGTGGGGGGGGAGAAGCGAAATAAACCTAAAAGTCTCGGGACAGCAGCATGTGTCCAAATTTTAATCTTAACCGTTCTATTTCATCAGAAACGATCTGTACACAGGGCTTTAAGTGTAAAATACCGAACTTGTCCTTTAAAAACATTATTACCTTTTGTTTTACTTATTTGGGAATCAGACCTTTGTACCAGTTGCACTGAGACATTTCAAACTATACCAAATGTGTAATACTGTATGATAATTATTCACATTAAACCATAAAGATTCTTGGGTGTGAGAATGTGTTGGATCTCAGCATGAGGGATGGGGGAAGAGGGGAAGAAATGTAGATTAGGATTGCTTAGGTGAGACATGTGTCTCAAATGGTGATGCTAACTTCACAAGAGTGAGTTCAAATTGTAATTTCCAGAAAGATCCTTTGTCTTCTCAGGGAGTGGTTGGTTCTCAACCACTTCTACCAGTTTCTCCAGCTTACATCCTTATCACTCACAATCACTGGATCACTCATCATCTCCACCATCATTGTTTGTACAAGCACCCTCACATGCACATATAGAAGTGCAACGAACTGTGGCTTTACAGCACTTGCAGTGCCCTCTACATGCTGTCTTGCAGCCACAGTGGAGGAGAATGGTGCAGGTTTTACTGGCGTAGATTCATCCTGTAAGGTTCCCAAGTCTTGCTCATAGAGTCCCGATACAGCGGTTGCCTGATTCCAGTAGAAGCTGGCCTGCAGCAGTGCTCTTTTGATGTGCTGAATCAGTGCAGCTTGGGTGGGAGGCAGGTTCTCGAGAGACGTGGTACCATTCGAGAAAAGTTGCAGGAATAGTTGTAGATGAAGACCAAGAGCATCTCGCCCACTCAGGATGTTTCCTATCAATTGAAATGATAAGAATGCATGCATAGTTAGAAACCTGTATTAAGATGTTTCATGTGGCTTATATTGCAGTAATATTATAATAATACAACTTACATTGTAATAATACATATGAATTACATTGCAGGAATGTTTATGTAGGTCTTGCAGGAAAGTAGTTGGAGGGAGGTAATAAGAAACATTCTGCTTGTGGATGTCTCCTATCAATTGAAATGGTGAGAATAAATTAATACGATAAAAGGCAATCTTCATATATTTTATAAAACTAGTGCAATGCCCATTCAAAGTATGCTAATTTACACTTGCCTGTTGCCTGCTAACCCATGTAACATTTGAGGTAATCAGAACTCATCAACCAAAGCATTGTTACTGATAGCTAGCTAGAAAGTAGCCAGACAGCTAGCTAATGTTAGCTTGTTGTGACAGCTTGCTAGCTTGTTGTGAGGGACATAAAGCAGAATATTTTTTTTCTATTTTGCAATTGCAGTCATATTAAGAACAAAACACATGTAGAAAAAAGTACACCTGGTTACTTACACGAGGAAGGAAGTTGGTAGGAAAGGAAGTAGATGGGTAAACACTGTTGTTGGTCATCTTCATCTTTCACCGTTGTTGTCCATCTTGCTCACAAGCATGGTGTCATGATTCATGTCTTGTGTGGACTTTTGTTATTTCCTGTCCTGTGCCATGTTTTGTAGTCCTTTGTAGTTTTTCTTGTTTATTAGTCTCCCCAGGTGTTTCTGATTAAACACACCCCCTTGTTATCTTGTTTAGCTTGTTTGCCTGTGTATATATACCTCTGTGCTTCAGTTGTTGTTTGTCGGTCGTTGTAGCTGTTTCATGTCCTGAGTTCTGTATTCTGTTGTCTACCTGGTTTTCCTGTTTTGTTTGATTAAAGTATGCTTGCATATGGATTCTCTCTCCGCTTCTTTCGTGCCATATCATAACACATGGAGTAGCACTAAACAGCTGCTCCACCACAGTCCATACAGTCAACTAGTATTCTCAATATTTGCTCAATATTGCCTAAATCAGACTCTCTCTCATATATGCCTTCCCTTCACTTTCAATTAGAAAATTGAATTATCAGGTAGTTGCTTTCTTGTAAATGCAAATGTGGGGTCTAAACATAGGCAATCACAAATGTAAGCATTCCCGTGTGTTTGTCATGGTAAAAAAAGATATTAAGTTTTCATCTGTAGCTTATTTGCTTCAAAAGTTGTAGTCAAAACCCTTTTTCAGACACTAGTCAGATTGGATTTGGGGGTCTACATATACCAAATCATAAATATAATTTTTTTTGTGTGTTCCCCATAGCCAGAAATGGTGAAATATATATCAAATTTACATTTGTATCTCAAAATATGCAGCCAAATCCCTTTTCACGTGGCGGCCATATTGGATTTGGCCGCCATCTTGGTCTCAGGCATCACTGCCTCGGGCGCCCTGGCTAAATCATTTCAGTATGCCGTCAGCTGCATCCGTGCCAAATTTGGTGCTTGTATAAATTGGCACAAACAACAGGGTGTAAGGCCCCATACTACAGTCAAAACTGCTTTTTGGACAGTGGCCATATTGGAATTGGAAGATTAAGAGGTTCAGATATACTGGGTCATAAATATAAACATTCCTATGTGTTTCCCATGATCAATTAAGCTGAAAAAGACATCAAGTTTAAATTTGTAGCTAATGTGGTTCAAAAGTTATGGTTGGAACACTTTTCGGGCAGCCGCCATCTTGGATTTGGCTGCCATCTTGGCCCCGAGGGTCGCTGCCTCTGGCGCCCTAGCTAAATCATTTCAGTATAACCTGAGCTACATCTGTGCCAAATTTGGCGCTTTTAGATGAATTTTCATGAAATGACCTATGTGCTTAAAGCCCCCAACTAAGAACATATAATCAAATTATTAACAAAATATGTTGTGTTTGTGCTCGCTTTGTTTTTGTTTTGTAGCGTTTTTATTGTCCGTACTGATGCCGTCATCTGTGCTCAGCTTGTCAGTTTAAAAAAAATGTCATGCAAAATGAAGCAGGAAACTTTTGTCAAATAACACCTCTTGTCTCGTCATCCAAATCACCTTCTTTACTTTGCAAATATTAGTTTTGGACACATGGTAGGTTTTTTTTTTTAAGCAGCCTCTAATTTTGTTCTATTGGCTGGATTAATTTATTAAACATCATGGAATTACGTTTAATAAAACTTTTTCAGTTTAAACAGCGAAAGACTTTTCTGCATGTTGCTGATTACATCTCATGCTCTGAGCTTATCTCTTGTATTTGTGTTTCAGTTGCCATCTGTGATGTAATATGAGAGTGATGGTTCTGCATTTTTGCGTGGCGTTATCAGATATGTGATCACACTGGACCTAATGTACAGGAATGGAGGTAAAAGGTGAAATTCAGCCAAAAATATATTTAGCAAGTCTCAGCAAGCTTCATCAAGAGGAATCATCCTTACTATGAGCTTTTCAACTGGAATCATTTAATTAATTAATATACTGTTGTTCTGATGTCCAAGGAAAACAGTGCTTTAAAGTCTTTGGAAGGTTTTTGGAAGATCTTTGTATGTTAATGTGAATTCAATGTCATAAAAACTAATTGTATTTAATAAGAACATCTGTGCATTTGCTTGTTATGAAATGATGTATGAGTTTATTATAAATAATGTGTACTGAACTGTCACTGAATCATTTAAGACATTCACATAAGACTTTAACATTTCAGGCTTCAATACAGTCATGCGTAAACACACATAGGCTAAATTTGATTTGGGAATCACGAAACAAATTCTCTACATTCCATATTGATGGGATGCTATTATTTAGAGCTGTTTATATTTCCCCAAGCGCTAATGCTAGTGATGCTCTGAAAGTGCTTTATCTGCTTACTTCAGAAGAAGCATCCAGAGGCATTATACATCGTTGCAGGAGACTTTAACCATGTCAACTTGACGGATATTATCCCTAGTGTTGGGGGTAACTCATTACAAGTAACCTGAGTTACGTAATCAGATTACTTGTTCAAGTAGTAAAGTAACGTGTTACTTTTTCAATTAACAACAAAATATCTAAGTTACTTTTTCAAATAAGTAACGCTACTTTTTCACATTTATTGACTGACATGTCCCCATGTTGAGAGAAAGTGAGGAGGTGTCGTGTGTAAACATGATGGTTATTTTAGTTCTAGACTAAATGTGAACATGCATTTACTCATCTCACAGCCACGAAAACATTCAGTATTCCTGAAAATGAATAAAAACAGTAAAATGCAATCACAGAATTGTATATCATTTAGTAGGCTAGCTATTAAATAACACAAATATAGTTTATGTATTTAATCTCACTTTATTAACCAATGTCTTTGCTGCTGACCTTCAATTATCTAATTCAACCATACTAATAAACAAAAATAACTTTAGATTCGATTTAGAAATAAGAGTGTTGAACTTCCTTCTCCTGTATGCTATTGTTCTTTAATCCAGAATGGCAGAAGGTTTGACGCCCTCTACTCTACAGTAGTAAATATGCATTTCCTTCAGCCTGAGGCTTATTCATTTCCCTTTTGGTGTGAAAGGGCCTTAGCATTTGGCAAAAAATTTAATTTAATTTTTTTTGTTATTAAAAAATAAACAAGCAAGCCCATTGCAGGTGAGAAAAAGTAATGAAAAAGTAATGTAATGATAAGTAACACAATACTAAGTAACGCAATTATACTTTGTTTGGGAGTAGCGGAACATTTTAATGCATTACTTTTAAAAGTTTTTTTTTTAAAACACTGATTATCTCTGATTTACATTTTTAATATTTCACTTTTCCAGGCAATAGCTCCATCATATTTGAACTGTCATCCTTCCCTTGTGTTTAGTAACAAATCCTTCCCTCGTGGGTCAAAATGATCCGAAGGCCTAAAATGATAGTTCATTATATTTCTATCCAGAAAGCTCATTTTATTTTATATTTAATTTTTTTTTTCTATTTTTTAGTGCAATTTTTTTTTCGGTTTATTTTATTAACCTTCGAATTACTAGATTTGATTGATAAATAATTAATATATAATTTAGTAATTTAAGCACATTCCTCAAATTCTTTTAAACTTAAAAAAAAGCAACATGCACTATTTAATTTAGCTCAAAATATCTTACATTGGGTGTATATAACATGATGTTTCAGGGCTCTAGCCACTAGATGGCTTTATAGCACTATACAGAGCAAATGAGCTGTTCCGAATTGTGTGAATTTTGAGCATTTTAAGGTTTTTCTATGTGTACTGAAGCATGCCTCACATTCCATTCATTCCTGGTCAAAATGACCATGAACTCCATTCAATTATTATTTATTTATTTATTTATTTATTTATTTATTTATTTATTTATTTATTTATTTATTTATTTATTTATTTATTTATAAAACTCATGTTACTGGTTTTGTGGTCCAGGGTCACATGTGTTATTTAATTGTGAGTTAATAGGATTTGGTCTTAGACGGCTGAAATATCTTCCTGGAGGTGTTGCAAATATGGTCGCCGAATGAACAGAGCAACAGACTTTCCTTGAAACGGACTTTGTCAGCTCTGTGAAACAATTAGTGGTAGCATCGTTAGATTTTAAATAATGTAGATTGATTTAGCAGAGAGGACAGTTTTCCTTGACTGTTGATTTTTATAGTTAGAACCAGCAATGCCCAGTTCATTAATGAATCACTAATTTTCATCTGTATTTTCCTTGTGTTGGTCAGATGTGTTAGCAATACAGTGTGATTCAGGCAGATAAACAACCTGAACCAACTCATTTATATTGGGTTCACACTACTCGAATTTTGAACTTTGCAGGAAGGTGGATCGAACAGGATTGTGCACCGCTGGTTAAGAGCATCCATTATGTCGGTGCCGATGGCCTCGTGGTCAGCACGCCGACATGTAGCGCTGTTGCGGTCGGGCGGCCCGAGTTCGAGTCCCGGTGTTGTGCCGAATTTCGACCTCCTGCCAAATTATTACCCGGCTCGTGGACCTTCCCGATCCCGTCCCCTGTCTCTCTCCCACCTCTCCTCTTGTCAACTCTCTACTATCCTGTCACAATAAATGGTAAAAATTGCCAAAAAACAATATAAAAAAAGAGCGTTCAGTAGTCGTTTATTACTGTGCCTTTGGCTGCTCCACTGTGAAATTTGTTTTTATACCACACTCTGTATTTATTTTGAACACTAGATGGCGCTCACTTGGTATGATGATATGCACACTTTATCAGGGGTGTCAAACTCAGTTCCTGAGGGAAACTGTCCAGCAGAGTATAGGTCTGTTCACGTTATGTTGCATGGCATCAACCCTGATTAAAGCAGCACTCAGTAGCTTCGGGATTTCTTCGCTGTATTCTCGCTTTTTGCTCACAGGTTTCTCTCTAGAGCTCCCCCCACAGCTTCGGAATAGATATTTGACAACACTGTTGTAAAAACTCTTTGGTGATTCAGACACCAGAGGCTATAGATCAACGACATCAAAGCAGATGGGACATTCTTTAAAACGTCTTCTTCATTCGGGTTCGGACAGCGTGAGGGAGCGCAATAATGACAGTATTTTAGCAGATTTCTTTTGGCCGTAAAGCAATTGTTTACATCGCGAGACCTGATATCACGCGAGACTTCCTGACGCGGCGGCCGGCGGCCCGTCGGCTCAAAGTTGCAAGTGCGTATTTTCCACTCACGGGGACCAGAGGGGGGGCGAAACCACCACCATTCAACCAAAAATAAGTAATTTAACCATTCCAATGACTCCGAAGCTGTTCAGTTAAGGTAAAAAAGTTACTTAGTTCACCTTTAAACACACCTGAACCAGCTTATCAAGGTCTTCAGGATAACTAGAAAGTGCAAGTGTTTTGATTCTGGTTAGAGCTACACTTTACAGGACAGTGAGCGAGGTTTGACACATGTGATCTAAATCAGGGTTCAAGGTTTGTCTGGTTTATATGGTCTGTTCACCCTTGCTTATACTGTAGATGTTTTAACTACACCATTATATGGGCGAAATCACCTTTTATACACTCAGCCATTCATTCGTAGTATTTTTATAGTTTCAAAGTCACAGGCTAAAGAGACTCTAAGGGAGTTGTAGATTTAAAGTGATCCGTCAGGTGTCACAATACTACACAAAGACAAAAGCTGTAGGCTACGAGAAAAATGGCATTAAACTTGTCAAAAATGCCACTTTTTCATTGAATTTAGCTTGATTCAATTTTTTTCCTGAATATGAGCATATGAGGCAAACTCAAATAAGAAAACACAATTGCAAATAACAAGACATATTTACAAGTTGTAATCCACAAACAACCGATTGTCTCGACAAAGTGGGAAATGGTCCATTTCAAGAGCATATAGCCTGCATTGTAGGTTCTGGAAGCTGTTCTCCGTAAAATGGGCTGCACACAGATAAACGTTGGGTTTATAATGTTCAAGAACAGTGATTTTAATTAAATTTGAACCACTAAGTTTGTCTTAGGAAGGTCAAACAAATGGGTTTTGGAAGCGGGGTGGACAAAACAACGTCTCTTTGACATAGGGACAACATTGTCTTCTCTAATGCAGATCTACTAGGCCCCGCACCTTTATTTGCGAAATCCGTGGGTGGAGATAGTGGAGACTATAAATGAGTAACATTGTGACTCGGGAAAAATGCGTTGTTGTCCAAACGAGGTTTGTAGTGTAAACTTGCAGATCTGTTTTATTCTCAAACAGCAACATTATCTAATTATATATATATATATATATATATATATATATATATATATATATATATATATATATATATGAGTGTTGACATTTATTTACATAAACATGCTTTTCTTGTGTTAAAACCTTTCATTTTTTCCAGTCAGATTGCATCAATTTATTTTATGCTGAATTATCAAGTGTATTTGCCACATGAAATGAAATGATGAAATGGTTAATCCATTTAATTCTTTATGTAAACATTTGGATGTTTTCTGAATATAGTCACTAATATTACTGTGTTTTAAGACCTCTTACTGCCGACTCAAAGTTGAACTAAATCTCAATAAATATTGTTTTAACAAAGATGTGTTTTAGCATTTATATGCTACAATGTTTAGCAAATTTTCAGCATAATTTACTCCATCTATGGATGGAGAAACGAAGCCCCACGAACCTCTGACGCTTTACTCTTCAGCATTCAAAAAACATGGAAATATGTGTAGGCTATATTATTGCTTTCCTAAACGGAGGAACTTTTTCTATTTGTTGTCATTCTTGCAGAAGAATGTTCTTTATCCCTCACTGAACACCAAATCACAGAAAAACAACGAAAATTAGCCAAAAAGTAGGTTTAGTAAATTAATAATAGCCTAGTAAATTCAACAACATGCTGCTTAGAAAGCATTCAGAGTAATCTACACTCGACTGTACCGGTTTTTGGAGTCAAGTTTAAACACGCCCAATGAAACATTAATGAAACGCACAAGTGCCGGCAGATTCCTTTACGTTCTTCACGTGACTTTCTGAAAAGCATATCCTCGACGCGCTCCGTTGGAAATTGCGCTGCTGGATCCATGCTCAGTGTCACCCCTTCTTTTACGGTCTATGGTGTCACCAGACTCAACTTATCATCAGCATGAAGAACCTTGTAATGATCTTTCTTTTCTCATTAGTTGTGGACGGTAAGTGTTGGGATTTCTTTTTTGTTTTAATTGTTTTTATTTATGTTTTTTGTGGCAACGCTCCAAATGGGTTTTGTTTAAATTGCCAGTGGAAACATGTTTTAGGAAGCTTAGAGGCTTCCGGGTCTAAAACCCCTAATGATTTTCCCTTTTTTATTCTATACGCTACCATTCAAAAGTGATAGATCAGTAATAGCCTATTTGTTTAAAATAATTATCTTCTGCTCTCCTCCAAGGCTGCATTTATTTTGTACCAAAATAATGAAAAACAGCAGTATATATATTTTTTGTAGAACATTATCAACGTTGAAAACGTTTTTTTTTTCCATTATTCTTTTGATCAATAGAAAGTTCAAAGTCAATTTAATGATTTATTGCTGAATAATTTCTTAATCTTTTCAAATTTTAATTTCAATATATATATATATATACCAGTAGTTTATAATGTTACAAAAGCTATTTCCTCTCATTTGTGGTGCACCTCATTTCTCTGAATTGTCTTTGAGACATAGTAAATCTGTTGTAAATATTGTTTAGGTGATGGTTTTTTATTTATTTCTGCTTTCATATTTAATGTGAAATTCAACGTAATGAACTACTGTGTTTTCTGCAGATGTGTCTGGTGCCGAGACAGATGTTGTGGAGTCTGTATCAGTGATTGAGGGAGATTCTTTCACTCTACATACAGATGTTACTGAAGTATCTGATGTGATTGAGTGGAGCTTTGGAGATGTCGTTATTGCTACAATCAGTAGTAGTGAGTCCAATGAGAACAAGGTATATGTTAATGCTGAATTCAATGACACAATGAAGCCAGACAATCAGACTGGAGATCTCAAGATCAGGAAAATTAGAATCACAGACTTTGGACTTTATAAACTTGAGATCAACAGCGACAGGGGGATTTCATCAAAGACATTCAATGTCAGTGGTGAGTATATCAAGTATTTAGATGAGGTTTGAGACTCAAGGTGGAAGTGTTTGCTCTCTGACAGAAATGTTTCTGTTCATTAGGTGTGAATAAGCTGGTGTCAGATGGAGTGACAATCGTGCCGGTGCTGGAGAGAGACTCTGTCATTCTACCGTCTGGTCTTACTGAAATACAGAGAGATGATCAGATAACCTGGAAGTTTAACGGCACACTCATTAGTCAAGTAAAAAATCAAACAGCTGAAATCTTTGCTGATGTTCTTGATGGGAAATTTGAAGACAGACTTCAGCTGAACAAACAGAATGGATCGCTCATCATTACTAACGTCAGAAACGACACCTCTGGATCTTATGAAGTAGACATCACCAACAGCAACAGCAGTTACACCACACACAAGACTTTCAGAGTCGCTATCATTGGTGAGTCACTTTAATCTTGAAATGCTTGAAGGATCTCAGGGTCAGTAACAAATTGTTTAAAAATCTAGATGTAAACACACATGCCAAGTTCTCAGAAATGTTTTATACCATTTTTCAGTGGTTTCAATAGAGAATACCACACTTTTCTCTTTTTTGAATGTGACTCGTGATCTGAGAACAGCCACACCACCCTCAAATTTCATTATATTTAATTATAACATAAGCACACAAGGCAACTTACACTCATTGGTGGGCACGCACTGCTGATGATGACACCAGTTGTCGGCGCGACGGGAGGATAAAGGCCGAGGCGGGAGATAGTCGGTTCGGCCACATTCACCAGTAACAGCGGATTATCAGTGAATCCCAGTTGTCTCCGACGAAAAGTTTATAAAACTATCCTGTGTAAAATGATCACTACAGAGGCGGGTTTTGGCGGTGATCCTCAGCTCTCCATCAAGGTGGCTCTTCACAAAATGAATCCACCTCTTGTTGATATGATAGTTTTTCGGAAATTTAAATAAGGACACCGATCTGTTTTGTACGTGATCGCATCCAGGTAATACGCATTTCCGTGATGAAGGCATAGCTAGCTAGCAAACTGTAGGATGTAGTAACTAATAGTACTGACAGTAACTCGCGATTGAGTTGCAATGCAAACTGATGTGAATGGGCTCCAGTGCGTCATCAAGTAGGGGCGTGTCCAATAGCTCAGGGGCTCCAGTGCGTCATCGAGCCCCCGTTTTAGCCCCGCCCAAAAAATCCGGAACACAGCAACGGTGAAAAACTGTTTAACGGTCTAACTCCACAATTCAGCACTTCACAGTTCACAGTCTTTGTAATATGATTTAGCAATACATTTCTAACATTTATAATGTGTTTAGAATTTTTTTTTATAATTGCCTTTACAGGGACTTTAATGCCTCAAAAATATACATATAAATGAATTCAGAAATTTAAAGAATGATCATCACAGAAGAGGCATCAGTGTTTGAATGTGATTATTATGAGTTTGCGTTTGTTTGAATCATAGATGCTTAACTTTTTTTCCCCATTGTTCAGACATATTGTGTGTTTTTTTCCAAAAAATTTCAAAAAAATTTTTGAAGTGTGATAAGATTGCAGTGATAAGCATTTTTTCCCACCAAATGTGACAACAATAATCACAAATCACAGCCAATCAGAAGAGCTCATGGGCGGGCTTGCTGTCTCACACTTGCAACAAATTGGATAAGTGGGCAACTACATAATCAAATAAATGAAAATTAAAAAAAATAATAATTTTGACATCATTCAAAATACATACTTCAGGGCTGGTACAATACATGTCATGGTATACACTTGTTTGTTCATGGTTTGAACATTCTTGTTTCCTTTATCATTCAGTTAAGTTATTTTCAAGATCTGAGGTAAATTATCCATTGCCGCTTATATTACAGATATAAAAGCCATGCAAAAATGTAAACCACAGTGTTGCAGAAGTAAAAACCATTCAATAAATAGAATTGCCCTGTTCCCTTTCAAGATCGGTTCTTTGACATTGCATTAGTAGCTGACGCTATGGGAAAACATGTTTCTCCTGGAATACTGAAGCCCAATTGCATAGGCCAGTGGTTCTCAACTCCGGTCCTCGGGACCCACTGCTCTGCACATTTTGTATGTCTCCTTTATTTAACACACCTGAATCAGATCATCAGCTCGTCAGGAGAGACTCATGAACTGATTTGAGTGTGTCAGATAAGAGAGACATACAAAATGTGCAGAGCAGCGGGTCCCGAGGACTGGAGTTGAGAACCACTGGCATAGGCCAATGACGATCAAGCGCACACGTGATGGGCACTCTTGTGTTGAGGACAGTCTTCGCCCCTCCAACGGAGGCCGCAAATTGATCTCATTTGGCGCCTTGAACTATGACATATGGACTGGTAAATGGACTGCATTTATATAGCGCTTTCACAGACCTATGGCCACCAAAGCGCTTTACGTAGCCTCACATTCACCCATTCACTCACTCATTCACACACCGACAGTGGTGTCAGCCATGCAAGGCGCCATCCAGCTCGTCGGGAGCAGCAGGGGTTAGGTGTCTTGCTCATGGACACCTCGACACTTGTTCAGGTGGAACCGGTTTGTAGACAATCTACATGAACCACTGAGCCACTGCCGCCCCATAATAACAACAACAGTCTCAGAAAAAGGCCCCAGGAAGAGGACGCTCCCCACATAGTGGATGAGCTTAGACTGGACTTGTCAGCTGTCAAGCAGCCATCAAATAATTTCCATGGATTACTGGTTTCTGCATTCTCCAATGACAGACATCCTTCTTTCCAGATGTGCTCCATGAGACCTCTAGCTACTCTCATCTGCTGATGGAGCTGACCGCTAGGGATATGCCAAGCAGCCGGCCGCCGAGGAAGCCATCACGGCCCACCCTTCGTCTAGAGGCTGGAAGTCCAAGGCATTGTTTCCGCCCAAGCCATGGGAGGGAGGCCTTCACAGGGAAGAGACTAGTTGACACTCCGGGACTGCGGTGTCGTCGTGTCGTCGTGTCCAGGCGCAGGTTCTTCATCAGATCTGGATCCGGCGGACTGCGGTAAACCTCGGGATAAACAAAGAGACTAATATTAGCGTAGACGCCATTCTTCTTATGATGTAGCGAGTACATCAGGATTTATGGGAAGTGTTCCTGGTTCCGGCTGACCTTAATCTATGCAGCCTAACATTGAATTATTAAAGTCTATAATGTGTTGTGTATGCTACTGTAGGTCAAAGAGGTGTGTTTTTAGTCTAGCTTTGAACTCACAGTGTGTATGCTTCCCAAAACTTTTGGAAATATAGTGTATGTGGCTGCTATCACATCGTTTCATGCCTAAGTAAACCAATGCCCGGTTGGGAGGCATAAGTTGGTGACAGGTTGTGGTTAAGGGAGCGAGGCAGCTAAACCATCCGTGCTCTTCTAGCCTATCTGGGATTTGGCATTTGTTCTAAAGGCACTTTCTGAACCAACATTTGAGCCGCTTCGCTCTACTCAGCTGTGACTGATCTCATTTTGGGCGTTAAACCCGCTTGTCTGGAGTTTGGACGGGATGATTGTGTGTTTAGGCTACCATTGTTGTGGTTTCTCTCTTTTGTGAAATCACTTCTCCGATATTTAATGCCAGAATGATTTATTTTACAACAAAGCCACCCGCACATCTTCTGCAGAAGATCACCATTTCTGCCCAGCTTACACATATATACCAAAGATTATTTTCCACAGATGGTAACATATTTTGGGTAAAGATCTTGTACAATGTGACTTCTCAGAATAAAATGGCAACATTCCATGCCTTTCTTCAGGCTTTCAAAAGTCAAACTAAAGTCACACACGGAGGAAATAAGTGTAAAAATATATAAATAAATTACTTATTTTCTAAATTATAAAATCTTCTACACCATTCACCCCAAATGAGTTAGTAATGGTTAACAGATGCCACTTATGCATCGCCGCTGTGTCGTGTACACTCGTTGCAGGTTTGCATTGAATGTTATTTGCGGTTGGCTGATGCTGAGGATGTATTGTGTGATGCATTGCTCTTGAGCTTTTGGACTCTATTGTGACTTTCATTTCCAAGAAATGGATGAACTTTGTAGAAAAGCACTTAATCTCTGTCTGTGAACGTTCTCCTGTGTTTTACCGTATGTTGAGACAGATGGAGGGAACAGGCTGTCGGTGATGGAGGGAACTTCTGTTACTCTGGAATCTGGTGTTTCTAAAATACACAGAGATGATGTGGTAATATGGAGGTGTGAATATGGAGACTCTGTCATAGCAAAAATGAGCTTTGGGATCTTCGCTACATTTGATGGCGCTGATGGGAGATTCAGAGGGAAACTTAAGCTGGACTACAAGACCGGATCTCTGACCATCAGGGACACAAGTACTAAACACACTGGACTTTATCATCTCGATATCACCGGCAACCGACGCACCATATTCAAGAGATTTAATATTTCTGTCTATTGTGAGTATCTGAAGTATTTTGAATGTAACAACAATATGTTTTCAAATTAACTGAGGTTAATTGAGCAAACTAGTCATATTATGGTGTAACTGACAACCAAAATTGAAAGTTGCAAACGCCAGTCAGAAAGGATGGTCAGATTGCTGATTGATTGATCTCTTTATCATTACAGCACAAGATTGGTCTCCATTTGTTATAGCAGTAATTGGTGTTGCTGTTCTGCTTCTGGTCGTGTTTGTTGTGACTTGCTGTCGAAACAAGGTCTCTCGTCAAGTAAAATTGGGTAAGTATTAGAAAAAGCTAATTTAACTAGTGAAACATTGAGATTTATTGTGTAAAAGACAAAAAAAAAATTAAATCTGTTTAATGTTTTTAAAACAGACAATTGGAGGAATCCAGAACATCAGGTGAGATCCTTTTTGCACTATTATTTGCAGCATATACTGTATAATAAAATTGGTAACAAAATAAATTTTGTTTGTGCTGCCTTAGTTTTTCAGGTATTTTGACTTTATTTTACGATATTTTTTCTTACTGTTGGTGCCGTCATCTGTTGTCAGCATAAAAAAAGATGTAAAATGATGTAAAACCTTACATGTAAAATGTAACAAGAAACTTTTGGGATAAATGATACCAGTCTTGCCATCCAAATCACTGTCTCATTTACGTTGTAAATATTATATATATATATATATATATATTTTTTTTTTTTTTTTTTTTTTGAAATATTATATATATATATATATATATATATTTATAATTTCTTTTTTTTTTTTAAAGAAGCTAAATAAAATAAATTTATTTTTTCTAATTTAGTTTTATTGGCTGGATTAAGTTCAAACCGTGAGACTATTTTCTGCATGTTGCTGATCATATCTCATGCTCTGAGCTTATTTCCTGTAATAGTGTTTTATTTCAGGTCTCTGGTGTAATATGAGAATGGTGGTTTGCATTTTTGCGTTGCTTTATCAGATTTGTGCAATCGCACTGGAGTCGTATTACTGGAACGAAGGTGGAAATCAAATTCAGCCAACAAATATCCAGAAAGCCTCGGGCAGCTTTATCAGAAACACTGATCTCAAAGGTTTCTGGTTTCTGGTTGTTGTCTGCGTTGTGTGTTTTGTGTTGTTAAACACAGGGTGGCAGTTTGGCTGGATCTTTTATTCCTCTCCTGATATAAAAGGAAACATCCACTGCCTCTTTTGAGTGAATTGCCCTTAACATTCTCTTTTCCATTCAGTTACCATGCGAAAAGGAAGAGGAGACCGAACAGGAAATTATGTTATGTTCAAACATCATGCTACCGAAAGGGAAAGTCACTCAAATTTCATTCCGTCAGGTGTGTGTTAATGAACGATTTTGAGTGAATTCTACTCAATGATACATATATTTAACAGTATAATTTAAAGTTACTCTAGGAGCTTGTTACAAAGGCTATTGTTTGCTGTCACTCTGACCTCTCTATTAAATCTCTCCCTCTGTAGTTTCAGGAACACTCATACACAGCAAATTGCCTGAGCCAAACATTCTCGGCACACATTAATCGCATGAATTACCCCACCGTCACAGAGATGGAAGATCACAGTGGAACACGGAGACGCCTGCTAAAGAAAGTGATGTGACGTGCAGTAAAGTATGGTGTCCCATTCTCGGATTTTCTGATCTGCATTTCACCCTTCCAGGTGCACACACACACACACACACACACAGCAGTGAGAACTGAACACACACACACACACCATGAACACACACCCGGAGCCTATCTGATACTTCTGAAAATCAATCAGTTGAAAACGAGTGCTGATAATAAATGTGTGTTTTTTTCCCAGAAAACAAGCGAGTCTTCATTCCGTATCTATCCGGACAGCCGTTGGTGGGTCAGCACCCTGAGCCGGCAACTTGTGTATGGTGAAGAGCTACTAAGAGCCAACAATTTTTTTCTAAGCTTTTCAACAGGAATCATTTCATTAATTAAAGCCCTGTTGTTTTGATATCCATATTGATCAATGATCCAGCACTGATGCTTTGTGGTTATAGTTTGTTTGACAATATAATGTTATTATACGATTTCCACACACATTTATATACATTATTAGAACATGGTGCTAACCTCATGAATGAAAATATAATGCAATCTGAGTCATTTTGTGTCTTATCTAAAATACTGTCAGATTCTCAGACTCCTCACATCTGCTAAACTTGTTCTTTAGCAACCAAGGAAAAGACTGTTTAAAGTCAAGTAGGTTTTTGGAAGATCTTTTGTATGTTCATGTGAAAAACAAATTGTATGTAATCACAACAGCTGTGAATTTGTTTATGAAATTAATCTAAGAATTTTATTATTGTAAATTAATGTGTACTGAACTATCACTGAATCATTTAAGACCTTCACCTTTAAACTTTAACATTTCAGGCTTCTGATCTAAGGATTGATTAATAGAGTGTGTGTGTGTGTGTGTGTGTGTGTGTGTGTGTGTGTGTGTGTGGCTTCAAGAAAGCAAACGTATATCTGTTGTTACTTCATTTATGCTGTTTATCTCTTTTAAATTGCTTTTTATATTTGCTCATTTCATTTTATGATTTTATATTTTTGTTACTTTCAAATCTTATGTTTTTGTAATCTTCACCATTGACTTAGAGAGAAGGGAAAGTCTCCATTTCAATGAATGCTTTCACTGTGATATAATACTTGTTGCATCTGCTCAAAGTCTGTATATATAAAGCAAGTTTGAGTTTGACATTTAATTAGATTTTTTTATATATATACTTTGCAGCTCATTTTTCTGAAACAAAGGAAATGAATTACAAATGTGATAAATGCCAATAAAAACAGATCTGATTTTCCCATATTGACTTGAATCTTTGACTAGAGTTTGTAATCAGAAATAACTCGTCATCTAATAAACTGTAATTTTTACCTTTTTAATATTATAATTTTGAAACAAAGGTTACTATTGTAAATTAAATTGCTTTGTGCATTATAAGTGCATAATTTTCTTTGTGCATAAGTGCATAATTAAATTACTTTGTGCATTATAATCCTAATATAGCCTACAGTATACAATAGTAATAGTGAACTGTTGCCTATAGCAAATAGCATTACACAAGCATAATATTCTGTGGGAATAATGACCCATCCCTCTAGTGGTCAAATGCTGCTATAGTTTCATTTCTGAGGGGGCTCTGCAGCACATGTAGGAAGACAGAACATTGTAGATTTAAATATTTAAAAAAAAAAGTGGGCTGGCTGGGTAAAGGAGAGAACACATGTTGGGTTATTAATGATTACGGATTAACTTCAGTCCTCTAAAGTTTTTTTTTTTTACAGTATTGCATGTTTCATATAGTTGTAATACATATTATTTCAGATCATTTAACAAATATTATAAGTAAAAATCAAACATTTAGAAGTAATTCAAGTGTAGCCTAATCGACCAATCTATGTTGTCCCGTTTCCACAGTAGCAGTTTTAACATTAAGTGACATGGCATCGTGACTACAAACAGCGTGATTATTGTTCATGAGTCCAACATTCAGCCAACGCAAGAAATCATGCAATCTACATGACGGAAGACGTTATGAAAAATATTTTACTATTGTAAGTGTTGGGAAAATACACTCTTAATTACTAGAATAGTTATTAAACTTGTGTGTATTTCTGTTAAAGCTGTCTCACATGTGAATTTCTCTTTTTAAGTTGTATGGTATAACCACTAGGGGGAGCTCTAATCATGTTTTGGTATTCTGGTACTTTAGAACTGAAGAAGAGCTGTGTATGTATGTTAAAGGGGTGATTCGGAATTTTTGACATCGTCAGCCTGGTTGTTATTCATCAGTGGAGAAATTAAAAAAAATAAAAAATTTCCAGTCCTTATATTTGGATAGTTAGCCGATGCTAGGCTAGCGCGAGTCAATGGGAACAACTAGTAGCCAGCCATTAAAAAACGTTTTACCCACTCCACAGTGCACCAAACGCAAATCAATTAAAACACTAGACTATCGATGCAAATGTCCATTGAGAGAATAATGTTAGAAATCAAACTTACCTTTCATCACATTGCATTAGTTATAATTTGTTCCCTGTAATCATAAGCCTTGTCTACAGCAGCAGCGGAGTGATATTGATTACCTAGGCAACCAAGTGAGCCGGTACACACATGTACTGCGCACACTGTAGAGCGCTTCTGTTCTGTTTGCTTTTTGCCGCATTACTAACCGGAGCAAAGTAAAATTCCGCAGCTGCTGAGAAACTAGTTCCTTTGGGATCATTGAGATGAAAGGTAAGTTTGATTTCTAACATTATTCTCTCAACGCAACGGACATTTGCATCGATAGTCTAGTGTTTTAATTGATTTGCGTTTGGTGCACTGTGGAGTGGGTAAAACGTTTTTTAATGGCTGGCTACTAGTTGTTCCCATTGACTCGCGCTAGCCTAGCATCGGCTAACTATCCAAATATAAGGACTGGATAATTATTTTTTTTTAATTTCTCCACTGATGAATAACAACCAGGCTGACTTAAAAATGAGGTCCGATGTCAAAAATTTCGAACCACCCCTTTAATGTTGTTTGAACACTGTTGAACACGCAGTAAAGGGTGACGCACTTTTTGTTCTGTGCGTTTAACTGAAAAAAAAAATTGTATTCCGAGTCTTAATTAAAAACCAACAGTAACATTAAAGTAACTTGTATCGCTACTTGGTTGGACCTTGTTACTGAAACACAAAATAACCAATAGCATTCTCAAGCACCAAGCAGACCGGTCCATGTACTAATCTTTAAAGTTCTCTTTATCTGAACGTATGCATTTTTCCACGAAATGACCCAAATGTGTTTGTCTGAGAACCTTTTATACATATTTTGTACACATATTTAACTGCAGATGCTGAAATTAAATGCACTGTGTGGTAAAGAACAAATTTTTGAGTGTCCGTAACCATATGTGACTAGTTCAAATTAGAATTAGCCTATGATTTGTCAAAATACAACAATCCAAAATATATTTATGGATAATCAAAACCTAGTTGTATGCCAAAACGGCTTGCCATAGCTTTGCAGTTCTTTGTCAAACATAAATGTCTCCTAGCATCCGAATCCTAGTGGAGAAACTCTGCTAGTGCTAGCATTGGTGTACCGCTGTGTACCGTTCAGAGAGGGGGCGTGTTTCACACACTTATTTCCGAAAACGTTTACTGATACTGAGAGGTTTTAATATGATGTAGTGCCATTTTCTATCAATTTCATTTTTTTAAAAGCGAATGTTTATATCATGTGTTCATCACAGGCTTGTTCGACTTCATGCAGCTCTGCGCAGACCGATCGGCGGCTGACTTAAGGCAGTGCATGACGGTTAGAAATTTTGTCCGACTTGATACAGCGCCGACGCCACGTGACTGTGACGTATGCCATCAAAGTACCGCGAGAGCAATTCGAGAGTAGCCGGAGAACTCAGCCAGCGCAGCTTCTCAAGAGCGGCTGCACTGGGCTGCAGGAGGGCTGATGACGACACAGCTGTTCCACGATTGGCCGGATTCACCGCATGACAACGATCACGTGTGTTTCGTGTTTATTCGAAAACCTTTAGTTCCTCTAAAAGCTCACAAATCAGTTTATTATAACAGTGAACACTCTTTTCATGTTGTTGTCATGTTATGTGTCATCATGTTTATCAAATTAAAACTGATTAAAAAACGTAGACTCCACTTCATTGATCGTAGCTTATGTTGAACTTTATTCTTGTTCAAACAGACGCTGTATGAAGCAGTACATAAAGTATTGAATGAAAATGTCTCTGAAACATCTGTGCATTATTTGGCAAATATTGCATTAATTTCACTTCAGCTGTGGTAAAGTATGCAAACACCACGTGAGCGGTCACTACGGGAACCAGAAAGTGTCCGACTTCACGTCTCCGTTTGCAGCTCCTCCCCGCCTGCACGAGGCTACTCTCGCCGATCGGGTGCATCCAGCCGCAGCCGATGTCGAACACACCTGATGACAGGAGAAAACAGAAGAGATGTCATAATTATTGTGATATTTTATATGTCGAACACACCTCACATCTCGCTGCGTGCCGCCATGTTCGCGTGACGTCACGCGCTCTCGCATCACGTAAACAAAGCTTATGGACTTCCGCGTGAGTTGGAAATATGATTTAAGAGACTTTTCTTATCAGAAGTTGAAAAGTATCACTTAGTAGGTGGACTAATTAACATTAAATCTTAAAAATAATATTGCACAGTTACAGTTTGCAAGTACAAATTATCACATTTACGATTTTCACCTGGTGGATGTATGATAAACGGATGAAAAGTTCCCACAGACTTGGAACGAACGATTGAGGGACCCGAGCAATATCATAGTTGATTTGACTCTTTAGCCTAGTAACCAACCACTAGCAACCACACGGAACACCCTATCGACCACAAAGCAAGTCTATGAAACCTCAGACTACCTTGACAGGTGATCGACTATTGCAAAGCTGGAGAAGGTGCAGATCTTCATCAGTCCAGAAGTCTGGAGTTTGACGCCATCAGGATCCCTCAAGGTGAGATTAAGTTTGGTAAACGCCTTTTTCAGACACATTTTGGGATTTAATTCTAATTCCCTGTGACTGTTCTGACTAAATGTTGTTGTTTCAAATTGAATTAATTACGTTTCATTGAATTACGTTTGAATGCGATGTTAATTATGAAATTCTTGTATATTTTGGAGTTGCAGAATTTGCAGAAATCGTTTGTAAAGGTTCTTACGTAAATCTATTAAGGGCAATTAATACAAGAATAGGGTTATGGACCCTTATGTAGACAGCAATTAATTGTAGCCTAGCCTATATGTTTCATTAAAGAGTCTGTACACCGCAAATCACACTCATATTCTCTGTCGCCATTAAAAAAAAGGTGTTTAGCCCTATATATAAATTGAATAAACATTTCCTTATTTCCTTATAGTGTGTCCGGTTATTTTCTGTCGGCTGTTTAGAATTAGAACCAATCCGATTCGTGAATGAATTGTTCTTTTGAGTCGGTTCTTTTCAATGAATTGGCCAAACGGGTTTGCAGAATGGTTTGAATCGAATGGCGATTCACTCTGAATGATTCATTAAAGGAATAGTTCTCCCAAAAAATGTAAATTCTGTCATCATTTACTCACCCTTGTGTTGTTCCAAACCTGTATGAATTTCTTTCTTCTGCTGAACACAAAATATTTATTTTGAAGAATGTGGGTAACCATTTGATGGGCCCATTGACTTCCATAAAATGTTCATTAAATTGTAGTGGAAAAAATAATATTATCTGGCTACAGAAAATCTTCTTTTGTGTTCAACAGAAGAAAGAAATTCATACAGTTTTGGAACGTCTTGAGGGTGAATAAATTATAACAGTTTTATTTATTTATTTATTTATTTATTTATTTATTTATTTATTTATTTATTTTTACCATGAATCTTTTGGAGCAGATTTTCACTAGCAACACAATAGAGAGAACCAATAGAACCGATTCTTTACTGACAGTCATTTGAAACTAAACTAATGCATTGTCTGCCAGTGTTGAAGGTCTTAATGACTCTTTACTGCAGATATAACCATTTTAGACCTGAATAAAAAAAATAATAATAATACAAGAATAAGTTTAAAGTATCTGTGACTTATCTTTTTTTTTTTTTTGGTAAATGTTTTGATAAATTTTCCTAAAATTAGATTCAAACTTGATTTGTTGCTCTACTGTGAGATCTATATATATTGACCCATCTGTTAATAGTAGAGCTTCAGTATTCTTGAACACTAGATAGCGCCTGTCTAATAGTTTAAACATGTGGTATTATGGCACTCTAACTCCAGGGGCCAAAAGTAATATGTACAAAAAAAGTATGATCGGATTTCGGCTATCGTATTGGATCAAATCTTGAAAATGGTTGTTCAAAAAAACAAAACAAAAAAAAAAAGATTCAGAAATAAGATTAGATAAAAAAAAAAAAAAATCCAATCTTGGTTTTGAGATTGGGATACTTTTTAATCCTTTAATAAAAAAAAAAAAAAACATGGATTATATTGATCCCAGCAGAAAAGGGTGGATTTCAGGAACATTTAAAACTGGTCAAAAATGCAACATTTGTATCATGTAATACACACACACTTAAAACTGGTCAAATATGCAACATTTGTATCATGTAATACACATACACTCATATTTTTATCTTGCTTTTGATTAGTTTAACTGTGAAAGTAATACATTAGAAGTAGACATTAGACCTTTCGGTAACCTAATCAAATAGAAATGTTGGCGCCATTAAATAATCCCCAAACAGCTGTAAAAATCAAACAAAAGTAGTATATTTAATTCAAAGTGATTTATCACTGTTTCTAAACTGCATTGACACAATCATAAGAGATTAACCAGTCAAAAGATCTTTGCAAGTGAACACAAAGTTTTTTTGGTGAACGCTATATAGGACATTTTTTATTTATTTATTTTTCATCTCATATTTTTTACATCACCATGTCCCTTTGGGGGTTCCGTAGAGCACCAGTAATCCACATTTGGTAATCAGAAAAAGTGTACATCCAGATCGGGGTGATCCAACCCAATTTTGCTTTGAAAAAACCGGCACTAAAGTAAGATGCATTACCTGATCCTGGATAGCAAAACATGGGATTTCCAAATCCAGATCATTCTGATCCAGATTAAACTTTTTGAACAACTGGCCCCAGGAGGTCAGGGTTTATCTGGTTATCATAGCCTTTTTAGGCTCTGCAGTTATACTGTAATTTCTCCATTTTACAGGAAAAAGTCCTATCTTTCCATTGATTTTTTTTTGTGTGTGCTTTAAACAGTGTAAAATAGACGTGTTTTTCACTGTCTGCTAAAAAAAGTTTTAATTTAGAGAGATCAGTCACGTGACATGATTCATGCAGTTGGCGTCTGTCATGCTACATTGCTAGTGATTGAAAAAAAGTTTCTTAATGTTTAAAACAACAATTATGCTAATGAAAAGTGTTATCACTTTAAGTAAGAAACTCCCCAAAATTGATGAAAACAAAATAAATCACTTATGCATGATGCACTGGAAATCTTGCAAACACAGCAATATTGCAACTGGCAGTAAATAAGGCATTGCATTTGTATTTGCATAAATTGATTTACTTGTTTGTGTCTTTGCTAAAAAGATAGACGAACAGATAAGAATAGTGTAATCTTCTTAAAAAAATGAAGTGTTGCTGGAGCTGCATATAACACTGAAACTAACACCTATTATCTGCAGGATCACAGCATGAGTATGAGGTCATGGAAACATAGGGAGATGCAAATGTTGCTAAATATCAATCTTATATTTCACATGCACATAGTGTATGATACGTTTTAATATTTCTCATTCACACAGAAAAATCTCACAGAGAGTAGATTTTTATCAAACATTTTCCATTTTGTACTTTATTTTGAAGTAAAACATTGGTTTGCATAAAGAGGAAGTAAAACTGTGGAAGTTCTTGAACCCCTCAAGATTCACAGAAACACACACTCACATTATTTATTCACACATCGAGACGAGCAAACACTGATGCACATTAACCACAAACGTCCAGTACAGACACATTTTCTTGCTCATGCTCTCAACAGATAAAACCAGATCTAAAGCTGAGGCCTTCTGTGGTTTGAGTCTGCTGAAGGTAATACTTTAAAAAATACACCAAAAACATCTGTTTGCTGCTCATATTTATCATGAAATTAAAACGTGTAATGTTATTCTGCAGATTTATGTATATTGATCCGTGACTTTTAATCTGAATGCATTGATAATGTGCTGTTGGGACATATAAAATGGATGTTTAACCTCAGCTTGGATTTCCTGAACACACACAGAGTAAAACTGAAAAATACCCTGCTTAAAATAAATACTCTTGAACAAATATCTGAGCCGTTCCATGTGAGCTTTAACATCAGGACCATAGAGATGGTGTTATCTATGTAACTTTGCACTCTCCCCATCAATTTGTGTTAAATTCAGTTAATGTAGTCTGGTAAATGTGGTTTTGGGCTTCAGAATCCAAAGTAAATGGTCAAAGCTAGAAACTTTTGAATAAAATCCGGTTAATGTCCCATGATGCTCAACTATCTCTATGTGATTATTTGAGCTTTTAACCTTTACTATAAATGAAACACACATTTACATGCAGGATCACAATAATCAGAAAATGTAAAAATAAAAAATAAAAATTACACACAACACAACTAAAAACACATTTGAGAAAAAGTGAAATGAATGTTCAGAGTTTACATGCACTTAAATGGGTTTTATTGCAACATTAAGAAATGCGGTGTAAGTGTGATGCTCTTAACCTGTGTACACAGTGGCTGATATCAGTAATCGGCTTTAACCAAACCTTTGTGTTACTTTAGTTATCTCACACACACATACACCTTTCAGTAAACAGTAAGAACGCAGCTAATGCTTTTGCATGGCCATAAGCTGCTACTAATACAGTGATGTAAGCGTGAGCAACGCTTCGGATCTTAAACAGTTTGGCTGCAATACCGGCTTTCTAGTGTGCATGAAAACTCTATTGATAAGAACATTAATAATGAGGAAAAAGCCTCACAGAGAGTTTAATTAACGTCTGCTGACGACACCTGCATATAACACCTCATCCTCCTGTTTAACACTCTGAAAGAAAACACACACAGAACATACAAAGAGACAAATTGTCAATATTCATAGTATGCAATGCTAAGTTTAGTAAAAAAAAAGAAATTTCTAATAATAGAGCTAGAATTGAAACGCTGGAAAGAAGAGAAAGAGGGTTTTTCATAGTTAGTGCCTTTGTTTATGGCTATGAATTAATTAAGTCAGTGGCGGATTTAGGCACAGGCACATGCTAAGGCTGCTCGATTAGGGCAAAAATCATAATCATGATTATTTTGGTCAATATTACAATCATATTTATGAGTGGGCCATTTGACCACAATCTTATGAGTAATTTATTTAACAACCAGCGTCAACGGCTCCGGTCACACATGGCACACTTTTCTGGAAACACTTCTGGAGTTTCAAAGTCGTGATCTGATTGGTTGAATTCTACAGGATGGCCGGGACTGGGAGACGTATGTGCCTCGTTTTTTAAAGGAGCTGTATGTAAGATTGTGGCCAAAACTAGTACTGCAATCACTTTCAAATGACTGTAGAGCGGTGTATCCCCTCCCCCTCCCCCTTACTCGAGGTTGCCAGGTTACAATGAAGATATTTAGAAGATTATCAGTAACCAGACAGTTTTTTGGTCCCAGTGACTTCCATAGTAGGAAAAAAATATACTATGGAAGTCACTGGGACCCAAAAACTGTCTGGTTACAATCTTCTAAATATCTTCTTTTCTGTTCAGCAGAAGAAAGAAATTCATACAGGTTTGAAACAACATGAGGACGAGTATATGATGACAGAATTTACATTTTAAAAGTGAACTTCTCCTTTAAATCATGATTTTTTTTATTGTCATATTTGTGGTCTCGCAGATTTTAAAAAAATCTGAAAAGATTATGAAAATCTTTTAGTGTGGGCATGCCTGTCGTGTCTCTACACATAAACAGTTAATCTTGCTTTTTTCTTTATTGACTGCTATCTGTAACACATTACTAGGCAGTATAATTACATCCTCATGATGACACGTAATTATTGTTAACTAAAGATGGCTAAACTCTCAGCCAGTCATCTAAATATTAGAGCAACAGTTCTGTCATATAGGCCTACACAAAAATACAATTAATTTATACATGATAAAACAAAAAGCAGAATTCTGCAGCGATTCTGGCGTTTTTCCGTACGTAAGGATGGACCATGTTTGAATGAACTTGTGTTCACTTATGATTTCTTATGTGCCACTGCACAGCATCTCAAATGTTGGTTTGATCATCTAAAATGCCTGTTACAAAGTCGTCAAAGTGACTATAATTACCCCCCAGAAATCATTTGTCTCCCATGTCTCATTTTACAGCGTTCTCAAAGATCAGGCACCCGTCTCTGAATGCAAGATAACTTGACCACATTTATTGTGTCGAGGTGCAACCGTGCAAGTAATTTAACATGTATGAAAAAAGAGCCACAGTGGCTTCTCCTACAGCAACTTAGGCCGGTGACATGCGTGGCGTGAGCGTGGCGTTTCTGTTGCGTGTCAGCTGCGTCGCGTTTTCCATGTCTTTGCACACCAGAAGCGTGTCTGACGCGGCGCTGCTGCTGCTAGGTGACATATTGGTGATATATTTGACATATGGGGAGAGAGTTGTGGAAGGCCTATACTTCATGTTAAACATAAATATATAGCAGCAAAGACAACGTCGGCAGTGTTTACGGCAATATAGACTAGAATATTTCATTCTGTAGCCTATTGACAGGTGCAGTATTTGAAAATCGATAATATTTTTTTTAAATTGCATTTATATTTGCATTTATGTCAAACCCTAGACACTTTCAAACATCAAAATGACATTTATTAATATGTGTTCGTGTCAAAATGTCATATAAACATCTTTTCCTATTCAATTTTGCCTGGAAACGCTTCCAAGACGCTTGCGTGTCGCGTGAAAAATAGGCGTCGGTTCTATTTCTAGAATGCACGCGTTTTCCGCGCGGCTCGAGCCGCGCGTGTCACGCACGCAGTGTGCAAACTCTAACCTGTTAACATGGGAGCCGAAATAAAAACGGACACGCCACGCAGCTGAGACGCTTACGCCACGCATCCAGTGTGTCACCGGCCTTAGATTTTTCTTAGGCGATGTTTCCAGCTGGCAATGCATTTTGGTCGATCAGATCTAGGGATGGGCATTCGATTAAATTTTCTTAGTCGATCGTCGGGAGAATTAAAGATCGACTATCGATTAATCATTAATATTTTTATATTGAAATTCATTATTTCTTTAACTTTTTATAAATTAAAAATGCAATGAAAATACAAAAATACAGTTTGTTTGTCCTCGATTAGATCTTTATTACAAGAAGATCAACTTGTGGCAGTGAAACTGGACGTTCGGTAGACTTGAAGATATGCCCTGCGGTGCTCTAAAACAGCGGAACCTGCAGCTGCGAACCGGTGTTCTTAAACAGAGACCCATGGCCACTTCGTCTGTTTTCTGTGATCGGATTGTTAAACGTATTGCACCCTTATACATTGTATTACGGTATTGACTACCTGTATTGTTTTATTTGGAGGTATACGGTTATGTACGTGATGACGTTACGTTTTACGTCACATGCTTCTAAGTTGAGAAAACTGAACTGATATTAGGCTTGTTTGAGATGCGCCTCGCCTCGCCTGAAATGTACGCGAGAATAGGCGGCTGCAGTAAGAGGAGGAGTGAAAAAAGCGCAGGCAAGCCGGACAGTTCTCTCTTCTCGCAGTGGATCTGACAGCTGTGAGATTCAAAGATGGATATCGCGGGATTCGCGGGATTCACGCTCGTGCACAGTGTCGCTAATAAACTGGATGGAATTTAAGTTCTGTTGCTTTTATACGAAAATAAATATAATGAACAAGACACCCAAAGTAGCCTACTTATTTAATTCCATTCCAAATACACGTTTATCAGTCTTTTTTCTTTAATACAGACATGTGGTTTTGTTTTTGTTTTTTATAAAAAATACATTGCATAATCCATAGAGATCGCACTGTTAGATAGTTTGGGAATATTTACACATACATAAAACATGATATCAGAGTTTTAAAATCAAACATTTTAAAAGAGAACAATACATCACGGTTGTTTAAACCAATGAACATTAAGCTGTGTCGTCAGCAAGTCGTTTCCCATCATGCTTCTGATCAGCGCAGTCGGTGGAGAGCAACTGCGCTCGACTGCAGAATCCGACAGGTGTGCCTTACGCTCGCGAGAAATTTTTGACATACGTCAGCATGACATCAGAGCAAGGCGGACCGCACTCGGACACATTTCTAACCGGCATGCATCTCGCGCTGATCACCGGTGATCGATTTTGCTCATCTCAAACAAGCCTATTATGTTCAAGTGAAGCTTGCTAAATAAAAATCCTGCCAAGAGGATAAACAGCACTAAACAGTTTTTCGTTTGTTTTTCCTGCACGCGAGTGAAGGTGAATTGCGCACTCGGATGCTCAACACGGATAGCTATACGATCGTGAAAAGACCTAATGTAAATGCCCTCCAAAACGCATTCAAGACGGATTTAAATCCGATCGCTCAAACCACTTCAGGAGGAGATCTGAGACGCATTCCAGATGAAACTGGACAACTGCATCTGGTTGTTGAAACCACATATGTAAATTTGACTTATCCCAAAAATGCTAAGAAATAAACGTGTGAGAGTGTGTTAGAGGCTATAGCCTATGTCATGTTATAGCCAGATATGACGACGCTACTTCAACACGCATCACCACAGATGACAAGCCAACGTGCAAACTATCGCAAATCAAAGTGAAAGTCATTCATCAACACACAATAATCTTGATTAAAAGTAAAGAACCGAAATGATCTTACCAGGACTGTTGCCGCAATATTTTGTTGCGGTCTTTGATTTAGAAATTTTCGCTTATGATAAACAAAATGCAGCTCATATCAGTTGCTTTCGGAGACGTGCAACAATTTAAATATGCATATAGCACGGGAATTCAAGATCGGATTTATATCCGTTTTGCAAAAACACATTTATGTGACCAGGTGTAAATGGAATCGTTTTGATAAATCAGATAGCTATCTGATCTGAGAAAACGCATTAAGTTCCCATAGAACTTCAGCACCAGTCTACTGATTTCTGTTGAGAAAGATCAGCATGTTGACATGATCTGGGATCAGATGCGACCGCAACCTGGTGACAGCCAGTCCAGCTGCCGAAAACACCCGCTCTGAGGGGACTGACGTTGCCGGGATGCACAGGTACATCTGCGCTAAAATGAATTCCATTGCTTCAAGACTCACACTACGCAACGCAAACTGCGTTAGTTTAATCGATAACAAATAAACGTGATCGACGAAATTCTTAATGATCAATTATTGATCGTCGATTAATCATGCCCATCCCTAATCAGATCACAAGTGGACAATGCTAAATACAGGTGTAAACGTTTTGAGCTTTTCCACTTTCAACCACTTCCAGTGGTAGTTGAAAACTTATTTGACCAGATTGCTTTCGTAATGTAAAAGCTTATGTGGTCGAATGTGTTCGAACAGCCACAAAAGACCGTCTACTCTCCACCTACCTAATGCGTAAACATTATGGCAAGAGCTCTAGCCAGACGGGATTTAAACTTAGTCAGCTGAAGACCCAAGTTTGGTTTGAAGATGAAAAACGTACCAAGCACAATGTTCTCTCACTATTCCTGATTTCTAAGCGTTCGGCTGGTCTTTTAGCTGTCAGAGCAGAAACTAAAGCTGATGCTCTGTGTGTTTTTGCGTCGTCTCCGGGCGCATTCATATCTAAATTGCACAAGCTTATTTTGTTCATTAGTTCAAAAGATCTGAAAAAAAAAAAAAAAAACATACATTTACCCACCCATAGAACCTCCCCTTGAAGAAATCAGGACAAAAGTGGTTGAAAGTAGACTAAAGAGACTGATTAAATCCCCAGGTGTAAAGGGGTATGTGTCTGCCTCGTCTACTTGTGATTCGATCAACCAAAACACCTCAGGTGTAAACTGGGCCTTAGTGATATTTGGTGCCAGTTTACCAGAAAGTGATGGTTTTGTTCTCTTGAACTCATTAGATGGAACCAGAGCTTCATTCAGAAATGTTTTATGCAATATTTTAATTTTCAATTCACAACTTGACACTGACACGATTTTTAATGTTTAATACTGTAAGCTGTTTGCTATAAAGCAATACATTTGTATAGAGAGCAATCTAAATATACGTGACGTGACTTTACTGGAGTGCTGAATTGCAGATTTCTCAACGCTGTAATTTTTGTTGCATGTTTATTTTGTTATTGAGAGGAGCATAATGCACATACATATTCATCTAAATAAATACAAAATATAAATATTCACCTGACATATAAATATTCATTTAAATGTCACTCATAGCAATGTGGGCAGCGTCGGGATGTTTGTGAGTATATTGAGACATTAGGGGTAGGCTACTAGACACATGAACTCCCCCTGAATCTCAAGTGCTTGTGAAAGAGGTTTGTCTTCGGCTGCTCCTTGAAAGTTGTGATAGTGTCGGCAGATTGGGGGTTGGGAACTAAACTTTTGCTTCACACTTTTTTCAACACTCTTGAGTTGTTAAACATACTTGCATGATCTTTTCTTCAGAACTAGCTTCACTTTTTTACATAATTTGTATTCACTTAAACTGTTATGGCATTAATTTTTAGTGAATGTATGAAGTCCGATATCTACACTAATCAGCATTTGAAATGAATCAAAACCTTTCATTCAAGTTATACATGAATTTTGATTGTGTGTAGTGTACAACTTTTTGATTGTGTATAACATTAATGTAATTAATGTCAAATGTTTAGTGTTACCTGTTTTTTAGTAACCCCCACCATAATCTAAACTAGTTGTTGTATTAGTTTTAATTTAATAATAAAGAAAATTCGGAAGCATACCCATTTACACTTATAAACATAAACACATCTAAATGTGATTCTGCTGATAATGACACAGATGACGGTCATAAATGATCTTACCGATTTCTGTGTGTTTCTTTTGTAGAATGCTGGATCAGCGTACACTGTAAAGAGGTTGCTGTAAATTTTACAGTAACTTACTGGCAGCTGGATGCCAGTAAGTTACTGTAAAATGTTTTACAGTATTATTACTGTATTTTCACTTAACAGTATACTGTACCATTTACTGTAATTGCATTTACAGTATTATTACTGTATTTTCACTTACAGTATACTGTATCATTTACTGTATTATTACCGTATTTTCATTTACAGTATTAGTATTGTTTTTTTGTTTTTTTTTCTCATCATTTAAATTTTCTTTTTTTAATTTATGTTTACCCCACCCCCCAAAAAATCACAATAACTCAAACATTTGTCCTTATAATATTCTTTTTAATCGTTGAACATTTTGTTTTAGAAGTACAAATTACAAATCTTGACCTTTAGGAGCCACTAGCTGAAGAAAAAAAAGGGCAACATCTCCAAAGTCCATAGAATTAATCTCCTGGTGACCATTTGTATCTGTAGCATGGCAAAAACGTACACACACTGAAAAGCAAAACAGGCCTTAAAACAATAAAATACAGTCAAAGTCAGTGTTGTGTTGTTACATTTCAGTAATTTTGCCAGTCAAAGTTGACAAGCTCTCTGATGAGAAACACTGAGGGTTTCAGGCTGATGCTTTTCTTTGGACCTTTCCAGATTTCCATCTGATCTGTGCCTTTGGTGTTTGGTGCCATCAGGGTTGACTCTCAGAATGAACCTGCAAACACAAGCAGGGAAAAATATATAATTTTTTCAGACCGGTGTTGGCAGAATTTTCCCTAACCCTCAAACTTGATGCTGCATGTACTTTGGCGTTAATAAAAGCACTACATCTGATTCTGAATCCACCTACAGTAGTGGTGGGGGAAAAATCGATTCTGTTCAGTGTCGCGCTATTTTGCGCATGCAATTATATTGATACAGTAGCTCAAAGTATTACAATAAAGGTTATAAGGCTGTGACGGTGGCAGTTTTTTTTACCACTGCGGTGGTAATGGACCAACTACCTGCAGTGGTTCGGGGGTTATTATGAAAATTGAAATAAAAAAAATTTAGTTTATTCGAGCAAAAAAGTCTTAATTTGAGCAATTCCGTCAAAGAAGCAACACAAAGCCTGTAAAGCATTCAAATACATATCAGTAAATATTAGAAACTTACATAATAGAAAAGTTAAATCTATAAAAAAAAACTTTCGTTTAATACTTCCACACAAAGACACGTGATTCCACATGAAGCCATACCAAAAACTGTGTTGAAATGAATCTGACGTGCAAGAAAAAATGTAGGCTATCTGTCCTACAACGTTTTTCTACTTTACCACAGTAAAGAATGTGAATGTAATAGGCCTAAATAAAAGCGAACCAAGGAAGAAGCGTTTATAATCGAGACGTAAGTGACGATTTTGGGAAAAAAACAAGGTATTACATGCAGGGATGAGTCACAATTTTTGGATATTCGATTAGTTTATTTAATTATAGAATTATAGTATATCGAATAGGTTGTGTAATTATTCTCTAAAATAAAATCTCCATGTTTTTGGTGCTAATGCGGTGGTGACGCGTTCATATAATTACGTTCTGTAATAAGGTCCTGTGTCCTGAATGTTCAAGGACAAAGTTTTTGCACTAGCCTCCAGTAAATGTGTAGAAGATGTTCACAGATTTAATGTGACATTTGAAGTGAGTTAAGCAGTCTTATTTTTTGTAATGTCTTTGAATAATATGGGGGACATGAATCGCAATATATCGCAGAATCGAATCGCAATACTTGCTGTATCGCAATGTTAGGAAGCGCAATAATATTGAATTGTGGCCCAAATATCGCAATACTATCGAATTATCAAATTTTTGCCAATTTCCACCCCAAACCTACAGGGATGGTATTACCCCATAATACATTACATTAAAATCATTAAAGCTTCATTCTTTTTCAATACATTCCTGTAGCTTAGATTTCCAGGGAATGGATAATTTAAATTAAACTTAATACAATGTAAGTTGCTTTGGATAAAAGTGACTTCCAAATGCATGCATGTAAATGTAATGTAATGTAAAAAAATATATATGTATATATATTTTGGTTTACCTGATTCTGCATTCGACAAAATAGACAGCTAATGCTGAAGAGTCGTCTGTTAGCAGTTGTAACTGGATGATGATTCTGCCCTTCATTGTCAGCATCCATGTTTTTGCTTTGAGAACAGACTCTCCTGAAACAGACAAAGTCACAGCAGCCTTTTAGTGTTATAGTTTACAGAAAAAACTAAAATACAATAAGTTAACAGAACTTATTACTAACAACAATAACATGTGGGGTGAAGATGAGGTAAGATATGATGTTGTATGGTGTTTATAGTTTTTAATCAATTAAACAACATTCAAAATATTAGTTAGCAAAACTTTGCTATATTGATAATGGTATATTGCTAACCCTTTCCTCCTCCTCCTCCTCTTCCTCCTCCAACATCAACCCGTTCTGTGTATTAGTGGAGAGCGTCAGCAGTGATGTACAGTCCAGAGGGAATGGCCGTGGAATTTCAAAATAAAGAACAGAAAAGAACATGTTTGCCTGCTTAACTAATGCATACTTCCGCTAATTTAGTTGATGTCATCTTACTCACCTGTAGATGTTATCACTATTACGAAGGCAATCACAAAAAAGACTCCAAAATACACCTCCGACATTTCAGACGACATAATTCAGACCACAAACATGAAAATAAAACAAAAAATGAAATTAGCAATAACAATGGTGTTGGATAAAGGGTTAGTTTACTCAAAATTGTAAATTCTGTCACCATTTACTCACCCTCAACTTGTTCATAACTTCCATTAAATTATTTAATGTGCTGTATACAAAAGAAGATATTTTAAAGAACATGAGCAACCAAACAGTTACTGGTCCCCATTGACATCCAAAGTATTTTTTTCTATTATAGAAGTCCATGCGGACCAGCCACTATTTACCAACATTATTCAAAATATCTTATTTTATGTTCAGACGAAAGAACTTCATGCAGGTTTAGAACACGTTGTGGGCGAGTAATGACATAGACTACATCATTTTCTGTTTAAGGTGTACGTTATCCCTTTAACTTAGTTTTTACTCAGTATTTACGTTGTACATCTGCCAAAAAGTTGTGAAAGAGGAGACAGAACATACCAAAGTTATTATGCTTCTCTGTTTAATAAGTTTACTTCGGCTAATTTAGGTGAAGTTGACCATAACGTTACATACCAGTTGATGTTGTCACAATGAAAAGGCTCCAACACACTCCATCGTTGCAGATGGCATTATCCAGATCACAAACCTGAAAATAAATCATATAGGCCTACGTGAAAATATTGTTTAAAACCCGCACTTTAACAAGGGTTTCGTCTATCTCACTTTACCTCAGTATTTCACGTTGAGGTCGCTGTTAGCTCGGTTAACGTTACCGACGACTCCGCCCGCCTGATGAGCTAACTTGCGTTAAAGAGGCAGAGGAACAAACACACAACCATGATTTTTTTATAGTTTTAACTAAAGAATATTTCGGCTAATATAGGTGAACTTAACTTACTCACCAGTTAATATTATCACCGTGACAGCGACCCGGCCGACAGTCAGGAAAATAGACAGTAATAAAGGCACCAAAAAAACATTCTGACGACAGTCAGGAAAAAAAGGCACTAAAACCATTCAGACGAAAACAAAACGATACATCATGTTAGTTTGCTGTTAACATAAGTAAAAACATTTGAAAATGTTTGTTTTACATAAAATAGAAATTATATACTAACCTTTTTGGTGAGTTACATGATCTTTTGTCCGTGCATTAACTGCCACTTCACCCCTCAAAAAAACACTTGAAAATAAATCCCTCTTGCCATTGGTCAGTTTTTCGCGGGCAAGTTCACTACTGTAAATTGATTTACAGTAGTGAAGAATTACAGTAGTGACCCTATATTTTCCCATAATCCTTTGCTGTTTACTGTAACATACTGTATACATATTTTACAGTATCTTACTGTACATATTACAGTAAAATACTGTTCAAATTACAGAAATCCGTTACAGTGTAGGTTATCTCTTCATAACGAGTCTCAACTGTAAACAACAATAATAGATGCATTAAATCAACAAAGTGGAATCACTAAATCATTAATCCTAAAATACATTGTTTGGTTTAAGATCTGTATTTGTCATTGTAGGTCAGTGAACGGGCTTAGTTATTTGGCTTAAGGTTAAAACGACAGTCTATGGTTAAAACATTAAAACCATACTAAAATGTGATTTTTAAAAACATAGCTAAAAAAGTTCATTTTGTATTTAAGATGTTATGAAATGTTTAATTCCTGGTGTGTTGTGGGAATGGACCAGCCTAGTGTCAAAGAGATTTAAACAGGAAGTTTATCTTTTTTTATGGGAATTGTAAAGGAAATGAGACTGTACCAACTTTAATGAATTAGAGCGGACATACTGTAGGAAAATGTGATGTCTTTCTTGATCAATGTGATTTTTGATTAATAGAATTCTTTTTGCATAAACTTAAATTTATCCATGACTCTAAATGTAGTTAAATGTATTGTGTTCATTCCAGGGTTTGTGTTGTTACTGTTGTGAGAATTTGTATGGATTTGTTTCCCTTTTTTCTTTTCATGGTGCTGGCCACCTCCTATAAATTCAGTGTATGTCTTATCTGAGTCTTGTTTCTTATTGTACTCTGGAAAGTGGTGCTGATTTTGGTCCTCCGTCAGTTTGAGAGGCTCAAGCATGATTGTTTATTTTTGAATACTGAATGTGAATTTTTGAATTTGAATGTAATATTTTTGAATTACAATTTTTGCTTAATGAGGCTTTATCACTTTTTTTTTTTTTTTTTTTTGCGTAAACAAGATTCAATAAAGACTGTCACAATTGATGGCCACTTTGCTCCCTGTTTGTGGCGATGGACTCATTTTCTGTTGTTGTGATTTGCTAAGACTCATGGCAGATCCATCAGAGAGATGTATTATAAAAGTTTATAATTATTCATTGATATATACATATACCAGCGGCGGTTTCTTCATTAGGGCGATCGGGCGACGCACCACCAAAGTGTGTAAGGGAGTAAGGGACTTTTTCAATCACTATCTCATTCAACCACAGAGTTGCTAGCAGTCACTCACTGTTGTTCTGCCTCTGGATATAGTCCAATCAGCGCCGAGTCACGTTCTGTGGAGTACCGCCTCTTTTGGGCGATTTCACTCTGGCTGAGAATCGCCCAGAGTCTTCCCATAGACTTACATTCAAAGATTTTTTTTTTCGAACTGCAGGCACTGCAATGCATTCTCTATGGGTTCCGGGAGGGCTCGCACTAACGTGCTTTCGTCATCATACGTAACCTTATCTTGTGCAGCGATTGGTGGAAACAAATGTTCCTCTAATAGTATTTAGCCATAAGCTGAAGTGACATCCAATAATTTCCTCAGTGCATAACTTACATTTCACGGACATATTCTCCATCTGTAAATGTTAGAAAGTCCAGTTTGCTGTCATGAGTGGGCGAGCTTTCTGCAAGCTATACTTCCGTGAACGAGCGCCCCCGCGTGCATGCGCGCCGAACAGACGGAGCGCAATGAATAGGAGCGCAATTATTCTGACTAAAATATACATTAGCACTAAATTATAAATATATTTAGCTAAAACATTTGTTGTTGAATATTTGTTGTTGTTGGTGAACATAAATGTGCTAGAGAATTTCAAACCTACATGTTTATTTTTATGATATTAGCTTTTTTTTTTTTTTTGGTTTAGTAAATTTAACTACTTTAAAAAACATTATTTTGTTTTTAGATTGTAATGTTGCAATGTTAGAATGTAATGTGATTTGACCCCTTTTTTGGATAGACTGCAGATAGACAGCAACACTATGTTTGTTTTTATAACCTTCAATATAAACATTGTTTGTAGGACAATATCGATCAAGATATTAAATATTTTAAAAAAAATAATAAATAAATACAGGTTTTTTTTATTCAAATAGAAAAATAATAATTAAATACTCAGATTATACCATACATCGCCATTTAGCCCAAAAATTCAGATTTATTTGGCAATTGGCTACCCTACCGGCTGAAGTTTTAGCTAAACTTTAGGCTAATGATAGCTACATTATTATCACTGTTAAATTGTTATTTAACAATAAGCCTACATTCAGTCCTGAATTAGAAATTCAGTTTGTTGTGCCCCCCCCAAATTTTTTAGCACCAGCCGCCACTGACATATACATATACATTTTTACAGTTGTATCAGTAGTAGGAAACACTTGCCCCCTTGATTAGTTTTTCTGCGCTTCCTGCAGATCCAGATCATCCCAAATGCAGCAACAATCAACAGAGATCCAGCAGAAGCAGAAATCGGCACTATCAGAGATTCAGGACCTGAAGGAGGACATAAAGGTAAACATGAAGGTGAATGTGAGTAGTTTGTGCGTCTTCGTGTTGTAGTGGCTAAAGAGAGACAGTCATTAGGAGTCGGGTCTGTGTAACGTAGCTGACATGGAAGCAAACAAAGACAATAGTGTAGAGGACACAGATGCAGTTTATTACATGGTTAATAATCCAAAGATAGTGATGGCAATTTCAAAACACTGCTTCATGAAACTTCGAAACCTTTACGAATCTTTTGTTCCAAATCATTGGTTCGGAGCGTGTATCAAACTGCGAGAGTCGTGTGATTTCAGTAAATGAGGCTTCATTACGTCATAACTGTTTCGAGACACTACGAAATGCCAATGTTTCACCGCTGGGAGCGATGATCTTTGTCAACCCATGAATCAATGAACAAGTGTCTGGGTTTTACCTGATCTCTGATCAGTTTTATACATTTGTAGACGTTTTAATTAGACATTAGTATGATTAAAATGAATAATATGGAGCGAATTATGTGCCATAATTTAACAAACAAATACAGCATTTTGCAAACAAACTCAATCTACTTCGCAAAGGAAAACTCGACTCGCAAACAAACTCAATCTGCTTTGCAAAGGAAATCTCGACTCGCAAACAAACAGAAAGCAATGTGCAAGCACAAAGGTCAGTTTGAGTGAAAATGCAGTGGAGTAACAAATATGTATTGTGTTTTACATAGGCCTATATAAATAAATGAGCCAAGATAATACTTCACAAATATATACAAACCATCCTTCAAATTGCATGTAACCTTTGAACAAATACCAAATCTAGTGCATACAAATACATATCTGTCTGTTATGATTGTGTGACACTTCGCTTTTTATGAGATCTCTCGGCTCGATTTTCTCACAAATGCGTCCAGGCAGATTTTCTCACAAATGCAGTTGAGCAACTTCCTCTTCTAAAACAGTAGATGGCGCTAAACTAGAGGCTAATTTAGCGCTAGTCTCCCAGGAGAAGCACTGATTTGAAAATTGCCTTTGCCTACAGCTGAGGAAAATGACCGGTGAACGGGTTTGTTTCTGTCTTATTTGATCTATAATTAACCTTTTTGAGGTTTTCTCTTGCAAAATGTTTATTGCATATGAAGAGTTCAGATGCAAAAGCCTCTAAATGCCATCTAAAATTTTCTTATAGAATGATCATTTTTATCAAGCTTGTATATTTAAGTTCAGTAATTTCACTTAAATGATAATTAATAGGTAATCTTCATTTCCATTTAAGTGAAATTATTGAATTTAAATATACGAGCTTGATAAAAATGATCATTCTATAAGAAAATTTCAGATGGCATTTAAAGGCTTTTGCATCTGAACTCTTCATATCTAGACAGAAATCCACATTAGCACTTAGTAGCACTTCATTCTCTCTAGGATCGGGGAATCTATAAGCTGAAAGCTCTGCCATCATGTTGCTTTTTGTCATTTTTTTCTGCATTGGACACTGAACGAATCTATTTCTTTCGTTCTCCATAAATTAATGAGAACATTTAATTTAATTGAAAGGAGGGTCCCACTTATTTATTTATTTAGTTAGAATTCAGTCAGCTTAACTGTTAATGTAATAAAATAATCAATGAAAAAAATAAAAAAAACAATATTCAATTGTTTCTTATCTTGCCTGTGACGTAGCCTATGCAGTGCCCAAATTATTATTTTGGACACACAAATGAAACCCGCCGCTCAATTAAATGAAATGTTCTCATTCATTTATGGAGAACGAAAGAAATAGATTCGTTCAAGTGTAGACATAATCACTAATTTAGTCATTTCGCATGAGTCCGGTGCAGAAAAAAATGACAAAAAGCAACATATGATGGCAGAGCTTTCAGCTTATAGATTCCCCGATCCTAGAGAGAGTGAAGTGTTAAGTGCTAATGTGGATTTCTGTCTAGATATGCAATAAACATTTTGCAAGAGAAAACCTCAAAAAGGTTAATTATAGATCAAATAAGACAGAAACAAACCCGTTCACCGGTCATTTTCCTCAGCTGTAGGCAAAGGCAAGTTTCAAATCAGTGCTTCTCCTGGGAGACTAGCGCTAAATTAGCCTCTAGTTTAGCGCCATCTACTGTTTTAGAATAGGAAGTTGCTCAACTGCATTTGTGAGAAAATCTGCCTGGACGCATTTGTGAGAAAATCTGCCTGGACGCATTTGTGAGAAAATCTGCCTGGACGCATTTGTGAGAAAATCGAGCCGAGAGATCTCAAAGCGAAGTGTCACACAATCATAACAGACAGATATGCATTTGTATGCACTAGATTTGGTATTTGTTCAAAGGTTACATGCAATTTGAAGGATGGTTTGTATATATTTGTGGAGTATTATCTTGGCTCATTTATTTATATTTGTAAAACACAATACATATTTGTTACTCCACTGCATTTTCACTCAAACTGACCTTTGTGCTTGCACATTGCTTTCTGTTTGTTTGCGAGTCGAGATTTCCTTTGCAAAGCGGATCGAGTTTGTTTGCGAGTCGAGTTTTTCTTTGCGAAGTAGATTGAGTTTGTTTGCAAAATGCTGTATTTGTTTGTTAAATTATGGCACATAATTTTCTCCATAGAATAATGGTATAGCCTAGTCTTATTGGCCTGTTTACCTGAGACATTTATAGAACAAACTAAACAAACCCTGACAATTGATTAAATAACATATAGACACTTGATAATATTATTAGATGATTAGATAATTGCATTTGAAATATTTTACTTTCAATAAAAAAATTGCATTCGATTTGTAAAAGGTGTTTTTAAGCATGTTTGGCCCGGGTTTTTGTTGCATTTACACTGTTCTGAACACTAGGGGTCACTGTGGAGACGGGTGTCAGATTGGATAAAACAGGATTACCGGTAGACAGGATTATAAAGTGATAATCTTTCTGTAATACGCTCACAGAAGCTGCTCTGTTTGAATGGAAGTCAATGGAGATGTTTCAGTCTACAAAAATAAAATGCTTTTCTGTGGAGACGGTTCATCATATAAGTATATGGCTAAATTTGAATGAAATATAATTTGGACTGGGCTATATGGGTTTTGATATGAAAAATGATAACAGTATGACGGAGGAATTATTTATGACACTACCCACTGTCAGAATCAAGAGGCTTGTCTCATGGTCAGTTTTCAGTGTTTAGTAGCCTATGGATTAATATTTAAAATGGAATTGAAGTGTCATAGATAATAATTTTTATTTTATTTTGTAGTATTAAGAGGAATTATAACAATAAAATGGCTCTTCTGTAATATATAATAGAGTGAGCTGTAATTCTCTACTCACCATAGACAGTAACAGTGAATCTGTATGTAGACGATGAGCTGCTGCGGCTGATCTCAACTTCATAAACTCCAGTATGTTCAGTTGTGAAGTTCATGATGGTCAGAGATGCAGTCTTCTTGTCCAGCTTCAGTCTGTCTCTGAATCTGCCATCAAGAACATTATAGATCGTATTTCTCACTCCATCAGTTTTAGCTAGTAGAGGCCCGTTAGTTCCAAATCTCCACATTATCTCTTCATCTGTCTGTATTTCAGTGAGACTAGAGTTTAGAGAGACTGAATCTCCCTCCATCACTGACACTGACTTCACTGCATCTGTGTCAGCACACACTCCTGAAGAACACACAGAAACAGTCTCTCAGACACACATTCAACTTTACATTGTTTTAATGAAGCTTTAACTCAGGGGTCACCAAACTTTTTTCTCTGGGGGCCACATTATCGTTCCTGACTGTGATGGGGGGCCGGGTCAGCTATATAACATAGAATTGTATGGCCCAGACCAAAATGACCACCAGCAGGCCTCATTGTGTAGTAGAGATTATAGCCTGGCACAGCCATCCCCACTATTATATCCACACTACTATATCAACACTTGATTCCTGGCACATATTTGTTTATCTTTACTAGTGGTTTGCAAAAGTTGTAATCGAGTCTTCACACACATTGTTTTATTTAAAGTTATTCTTCACAAATAATCGTTGGTCCACTGTTCTTTGAAAACTCTGCACTCTCTTTTAGGGGTGGAACGGTACACAGAAGTCACGGTTCGGTTCATACCTCGGTTCAGACATCACGGTTGGGTACAATGAAGGGAAAAGCAAAACAAAAATGCAGAAGGCTTGTGCATGTCTCAGGCTGGACCACCAAAAGAAAAATAAATGTCTTAAGCCTTGTATTTTTTTTTAAATAAGTTTTATTAATAAAGTAAAGGCATATAACCAGTTTATTTGTAGTGCACTGACAATAGTTTTATATAATTAGTTCATTAATTCAATTAATAAAAATACCTTGATATTTGGTACCTGAATTAATTGAAAATTAATCGGCTACATTTCAGATTAATATATTTGTTTTCCTTAAAAATGTAATAAACAGTAACTTAAACACTTTGCAGTTTGAATGATGTCCTGCATAAACTAAATGACGGAGTATGTTTTTATGTTTCCACTGTTCGATCGCGGCCGCGCCACACACACACACACACGGCGCTGATCCACTTGTCCGTGCGACACTTCTGTCGCGCCGCTCTCCACTATATTCCTATGGGTGACGTCAAGCGCCCGCAAAGTATTCCGGGAAGGCGGAATGTTTCCACTGTTCGATCGCGGCCGCGCCACACACACACACACACACACACACGGCGCTGATCTATGGAAGGCCAAAAGGGCCAAAACTATGGCGAGTACTCCGTGCCAAAATCAAACATCCGAACGACCGACCGACCGATCGAACGTCTATCCGAACGTCTATCCGAACGTCTTGAACTTTCAAACGGGTGACCCACGTGACGACCTGACGTGACGTCATCGTCTTGAAATTTGCAGCTTTTTAACCATACAAGTATATAAGCTGATGTGTAAGACTATAAATGGACATGATAGGCACTAAATAGGCCTACATATGTGAAACACAAAATAATAATCAACCATTTCCTGCACCTCCCTGAATAAGCCTATAAGTGATGAACTGAACAAGTTACCACCTATATCATGACTTTGTATTTTATAACTCTAATGTTTCAAACACCAGACTCACCTATTGTAACTGTGTAGGCTACAGTGGTAGGCTTTTAATTAATGTTGTTGTTTTCTTTTCTTTTTTTATCTGTCAAATTGATTAATTGTATATTGTCTGATATGTTGTTTTGCAAGTAGGAGTTAAAAGTTATAAGATAGAGGGTTTTAATTTCAAAGTCTTCAGTGCCATGGACCATGTTGTCATTAGTTGCCCATTAACTTTTCATGGTAGTAACAGAGAATGACCCAGTTAAGATTATCCAATATAATGTATTGCCTATAGGCTACTTTGTTCATTTTTACCATGATTTCATCTTCATTCTGAAATTTACTTTGCTGACTCCGCTGACTCTTGGGCTTAGGGTTGCCAACCGTTCCGTATAATACGGAATCGTTCCGTATTTGACACATAAAAGTCTTGTTCCGCACTCTTAGAAGGAATGTGTAGAAAAATTACACAAATTATGTGTAACACTCTAATTTACACATTTTGTGTCAATATTAACTAAAACTGTGTATAAAAAAATAATCCATTTTACACATATCCATGTGTAGTTTAAAGTTTACACAACTTGGGTATTTACTCAAAGCATTTAACACAATATGAGTAGACTGATGTGCTTACACACTTTAATGTGTTAATTTTTATAACGCGACCATTATTTAAATTAGCTAGTCGAACTGAACCAACCAATAAGGTGACTTTTGAGTGAACATAATCCAGTTCCAGTCAGTTGCAGTAACGTTAGTAGATAAAAGTCTGTTAACGACAGCAACTATTTTGTTTTTACTATATTGTTGAAAATAAAACATGTACCTTATCACTTCGTTATCTACTACCCCTCGCGTCAAAACTGTTCGTGAAAACCACCTCTTTTACCATGGAGGAGATGATTCGCGCCGAATCACGCCGGTGATGCTCAAGGTTCTTGAGGTAAGCTCGCTGTACTTGAATTTTTTTTTTTTCACTCATGTTCATTTACAAAAACAATATTTCCTGCTACTGTTATTTTAATACTGGCTTAAAAGCTAGGTTACGACGAGATTTTGCGGGCAAAAAACTCGACTATTGTCAATAGTGTAACGTTAAAGTTAGCTGAAGCACGACTAACTAAACCAAGCAGCTTTATGTTGATCAATGCTGCGAATTTGCGTGGAAACCCCGATTCAAAATCGGCATAATTTTTTCCACTTTCACTCGAAATTCCAGATACTGAAGAGACCTTTATTAATGGATTTTACACGCAAAATTTCGCCAAGCAATGGTAGCTAGCTAAACGTGACCGCACCTAGATTGTAACTTACAGTGCTACTCGATTTACAATACACAAAATGTTATCTGTAAGGGTGTTTTAAAAATTGTCTACTCTTTATTAATTTGATTAACGTTACGTATAAAATGTAATCGTAGTAGTGGATTTGAAAGTTTGCTGAAATGATTAGCAATATGTCATAGGCTAAGTGCTCTTGAGTGATGTGCAGGCTAGGTAACGTTAACTGTTAGCATACAATAACGTTACATGTGCTAACTTTATATAAAATAAGTGACCTTTGCATTATGTCTAATATTTATTACACAGCAAATGAACCAATCAGAAGATGGACCATTTTCCACCGACCACCGTGTTCAGTCTCACCAGATTTACTTTATTCAGGTAAGCATTGCAGTAAAACTCACTAAATCATTAATTCATATCAAATCAAGCATTCTAAACAACTTAAAGGGGGGGTGAATTGCTGTTTCATGCATACTGAGTTTTTTACACTGTTAAAGAGTTGGATTCCATTGCTAAACATGGACAAAGTTTCAAAAGTTAAGTTGTACGTTTGAAGGAGTATTTTTGTTCCAAAAATACTCCTTCCGGTTTGTCACAAGTTTCGGAGGGTTTTTTTCGAGTATGGCTCTCTCTGACGTAAGAGAGGGCGGAATTTCCTTATATGGGTCCTAAGGGCACTTCTCCGCGGGCGCGCGCGCACTCATAGACCAGAGAGAGAAGAGAGCGAAAGCAGTACGTTACCTCAAAGCGCTATGCTCGGCTTTTAGGGAAGTCAATGTCACCAAAGAAGTGTGTTTTTGGTTGCCAGGGCAAGACAACCCTGCACAGATTCCCAAAGAACCCAGCGTTAAGGAAACAGTGGATGGAGTTTGTTTTTCCTGAGCATAAACGGAGTTGTGTAGACTGTTTGTTCCCTGCATTTCGACGATGATTGTTTTATAAACAAAGCCCAGATCGCCGGATTTGCAGATCGTCTAATGCTTAAGGATCGAGCAGTCACAATGATAAAGGTTCGCTGTCGCATGCGGTGAGTAAAGTGCTTCAAATGTCTCTCTGTGTTGTTGTTAGCTCGGTTAGCACTATAGCACACCGCCCACACGGCCCGCCCCCAGCCGCTCGTTTTTTTCCGGAAAGACTCGGTACAGCCTATCTTTACATTAAAAATATAATAAAACTAAAGACGTTTTGGAGATATGAAGGATGCAATACTACTCTATAGGTACTCAAGATTAACAGGAGATTGAGTGAAAATGAGCAATTCACCCCCCCTTTAAGTTTTACTTTTTGCATTCTTTTGATCTATTATTAGGCCAAGGAGTCCGACCTGACCAGGAAGGTGCCTAATAAGCATAGCCTATCAGCGCACAGGTAGGTTAACTACTGAGGGAAAGAAAAAGATCATCACATGGGGATTTCTTGCATCATGTATCTTACTGTGTATTTGTCTCAAACAGCTGTCCCTTCACTGCAAACAAGTTGAAATTGGCTAGCCTAAATCCCTGATTGCAGTTAAGCCTACGAATCTCAGCATTTTTGGAGAGAATTAAGGAAATGTAAGTATTAAAATTTAATCTGGCATAATTTAGTTTACAGTTCAACTGAAATGTTTGAATGTGCTGACAAAAGGGTGTTACTTACAAAATATATATTCTGAATTATAGTATGATGGAGATTAAAAACAATTTGATGCTTGTGTAATTTTCTCCTCTCTCTCTCTCCCTATTATATTTTTATATAGTGTTGGAACTGCGATCTTCTCTGAAGAAGAACTGAGCACATTTGTCTTGGTGGACACGTTTGCATCCAGGAAACAGGGGACTGATGCATATGTCACACTTTTCTGGAAACACTTCAGGAGTTTCAAAGTCGCGATCTGATTGGTTGAATTCTACAGGATGTTCGGGAGATGTGAGTGTCGTGTTCTTTACCGGTTCGCCTGGAAACAAATGCCGTGACACCAAAACCCCTCGTGGAAGAAGAATGCTATTGTGCTTACAACTGTGACAATGAGCGCTTACCAGGATCAGCTAAACACTGGATTTTCAAAAGTATTTGAAGTTCGCGGCTCCATTGTTTAACGTTCTTGAATGAATAATTTATTAGATGCAGCCAGTCTGTTATTGTAGGGACATCAACATATATATTACATATATTATCACGCCCCTAAACATGACGCAGAACAAAACGAACTGTGATTGGTTGCGTTACATGTCAGTCAAACGTCCTCTTGGGTGGTCCAGACATTGATAATAATAATGAGAACTGTTTCTTGAGCATCAAATCATCATATAAGAGTGATTTCTGAAGGATCATGTGACACTGAAAACTTGGAGTAATGATGCTGAAAATTCAGCTTTGATCACATGAATAAAATATTTTTTAAATATATTCAAATAGAAAACAGCTGTTTTACATTGTAATAATATTTCACAATATTTACTGTTTTTACTGTACTTTTGTATCAAATAAAATATTTGGTGAGCATAAGAGATTTCTTTCAAAAACATTAAAATGCTTAATATTTTCTAAACTTGGCCACCAATGTACATCAAGCCAAAAATGTTTTGGAAATAAGTGAAATTATTTTGAAGGTGGGGAAGTGTGTCATGTTACCTAATGAGATTGAGAAAATAACTGTTTTATCCTATGTTGGACATTTCCTTTTTGACTGCTTTAAATTGTATTGTTCTATTCTGGATTGAATTTAATTGTTGATATGCCAGTCATTATAATAAATAAGATAATCAACCACAGACTTTATTTTGTCAAATGCTTATTTTGTTTAGGATTTTAGATACCTTTCTTAACACAGTGTGTGTAGCCATGGATAGCACATAATGTGGTAATGTTTAACAATGTTACATATTTTACACATCTTTTACACATCTTTATGTTAACCTTTCTGACACATTTAGTGTGTTAAACTCATTAACACAGTGAATGAGTTGAAATTAACACAAATCTAGTAGTCTCACCCACAGATGTGTTAAAATTTAACACAGGTTGTGTCATTTTTGACACATTCTTTCTAAGAGTGCGTATTGAACTGATACGGAACGCACTTTGTTCCGTATTTTTGAAAATAAATTCAGTGCACTAAAATAATCTAAATGTTTAGTTTTTAAAAAGCTGGCTATGTCTTTTTTGATGTTTCTGCGCAAGTTCAGCAGACAGTGGTTCGGATTTGTTCCGATCAGAGCTCGTGAGCGGAGAGCGCATTTCTGAATACCCCGCTCCGCTCGCTCATTCCACAGTGTCGCTCGCTCAATCCAGAATGGCCTGCTGCTGGTTCGAAAATATGTGGAATAAAGGCTGCCTTCGACTAATTTTTTTTCCTAGTCGACTAGTAGTTCATTTAAGCCATTTGTGGACAAATCGCCCCTTTATATTAATTTAATTAGGCTACTTAAATAGGCTGGTACAGAATAATAAGCGTTATGACCGCATGCACGCATAAAGCTTGCCACAAAGAACCGGTTAAATTAATGATTATGAATGTGTCTAAATTAGCAAGGATACATTTATTTGTTCAGTAATAAATTGGTGTTTTCTGTGTCGCTGCAAAGAGAAATGCACATTTCGGATAATCAGAGAGTAGCCTATTTATTTTGGTTATAATATTTTAGTTTAAAAGTAGACATCTCAAGCTTTCTGTAATAGTCTATATTTCTCAAATCTGTGAGGCACAAGCTGAGTTTCGGCGCCCTCCGGTTCACGTGAAATGCAAGTTGTGCTGCATGGCGCCTTATTACATTGCCTGCTATATATTCGCTTCTTATTTGATAAATACGGGCAATTTGTTAATAAAATATTGATCAAAATTAAGATACAATTTATACAAAACGAAAATCTTTTAAAAAGAGTTTTCTACAAAACAAAACTGAATGAAGTCGTCAAAATAATGTTTTACCAAAAACAGCGCCGTTGCTAGGGGGGCGCCAGCGCCTCTGCCTCCCGAGTGGATGATAGCCCTGAAGACGCCTAGCAATGGTATACCTTTAGTTAAGTTATATCTTAAGAGTCTTCGTAGCGCGCTAAGAGTAACGTTATCGGAAAATGCAGCCCAGGTCTGAATCGTAATGGAGATTCCAAAGCGCTCTTCTTTGGTCAGAACCATGGAGAGCGATCGTGGATATAGGTCGCCCTATGCACCGAAACTTTTAACAATGCAACAACAATTTTAAAGAGCACCAAGCTATTACAATCTATATTATGTATACTCACAGATAATATAACAGGCTTTATCAGTCAATAGTTATTTATTAGGCTAAACAGTGATTGGATAACGTTTTTAATGCATAAAGTGGTTTGCAGCATGGCATTATAATCGTCCCAAATCCTTGTTAGGCCTACATAAAGATTATTGTAAGATTGAATTAACATTAAAGAGTGCTAATAATTATAAATAAATATAATAATATTTATAGCCTCTGTTATATTTAACTTTAATAATACACCGTATGTAACTTTCTAAAACAGCCATTGCAGTAATCAAATGTGGACTAGTAGAGGATACAACCGAAGAATAAGAAGTTAAACTAAGGTAAAAAAAAAACAAAAAAACAACGTGTTACAACGTGTCTTAACACGTGAAAAACACGTTGGGAAGACGATCAGTTACTCGCACTTCCGACCGGTCGCCATGGGAACGCGTTAACAACACGTAAGCACATGTAGTATTACATTTATTTTTTATTTATTTTTGGCTCGTTTATATGTGGCAGACATGAAAATCAACGAACCTTAATTACAAAGTAAAGTATATTCAGCTGATCTTGTCTAAATGTAATATTAGAACTAGTATATAGATGTTTTTGATAAACCTTTCCACTTTAACATTTATGATGTTTATTTGTGAAAGATTATGTTTATTTATTTAGTTTATTTACTAGATTATTAATTTAGTAATGTTATTAAGATAACATTACTTTATTTGTTTGATATTATGTATAAAAAAATGCATGTTTTTTAATCTATACAGTTTTCCTGAATTGCTAAAATACATTTCCTGGAACCATCACCCACTTTCTCAAAACCTTAAACACAAAACCAAATCTTCAAACTACATTCAGAGAACATCTGACGCTTGTCAAAATAAAGAAATTTACTCATTTTTTCTGTGCTCAATTGCCCAACAATGCTTTCAGATCATACACACAGCTCAATATCATAAACAGAGCATTCATTATATCATTCAGTCCAAATATAAATCTAATATGAAAACCTTCTGGATCAAAAAGTAAAAAATAAAATAATAGACTACATTTATTTTTAGTGTTTTTTATGGACTGTGGAACTTTGTACATTGGGCAATAAAATTAACAATAAAAACTAGTTAAAATGATTATACTGGTCAAGACTATTGAATGTCTGTAGCCTATATAGGCAGTATTTCTGCTCTTTGAAAGTAAAACACATAGCCCCACAAGCACAGGATCCAGGAAAGTTGTTTTGGGGGTACAATATTTAAATGTATTGCCTATCATGTCCATTTATAGTCTTTACACATCAGCTTGTATACTTGTATGGTTAAAAAGCTGCAAATTTCAAGACGATGACGTCACGTCAGGTCGTCACGTGGGTCACCCGTTTGAAAGTTCAAGACGTTCAGATAGACGTTCGGATAGACGTTCGATCGGTCGGTCGGTCGTTCGGATGTTTGATTTTGGCACGGAGTACTCGCCATACTCACCACCTGAAAGCAGATGGCGCGCGCGCCCTTTCACGATTCTCGTCTCGCCTGAAAGCAATTTAAAGTCAACGTCACAATTCTTTACTAAATAAACGTAATGTCATTGGAATCGAGTACGTTTACAACACACTAAATATCCTGATAACACGCAGTTGTTAACTAAAAGTCAATACAATTCACTACATCTGACATAGGCCTAAATTTATTAAAATTAAAATGATTAATTCTGTTCAAAATATATGAATCGCTTAAACGTCATTAAAGGTAGGCATTATACATTCGATTTTCATATTTATGAATGTAAATTTAAGAGAACTTACCAAAAATGGATTGAATATTGACTTTTGTCTTCTGCTGTTCTTGCTGCTGCTTGCTCTTCAGTTTTCAAACCTGAATGCAGCGCGCGCAATCCCATAATGCCACATCACAGTAAATTGTTGTAAAAACATATGAGCTACAGTGACAACACTTCATACCTGTAAATTAATTTACAGTTGATAGGGAAGTTTACTGTTAACAACTGTAATACTCCTTTTGACCCATAATGCATTGCAAATAACAGTAATAACTTGTAGAATTAGAAAACAATAATTTTCTGTAGAATTTCGCTGTAAAAACTACAGCAATTTTTTACAGTGAATGCTTAATGTGGCTTAATGCAGATTAGAATGTCCCCTTATTATGTCGAAATAACGAGATATTATTTCGATACTAGGCTACTGTGTCCACCGTGGTCTCCTTTTTGATCAGCGGAAACGATTTTTGCTTGTTTGGGATCTGACTGTCCAGCGTAGGCTATTTGAAAAAGTTCAGCAAACTTTCCTGTCTTTTTGACATTTTTCCCCTGCGTGAGACGACCGAGGCTAACAGCAATCTCAACTCGTACAACAAGCGCGCAAGTCATGTGTCACAAACATTGAACACTACACAAACAGTATTTATTTATTTATTTTTTCATTTAGGCAATTCATTTTAGTGACACAGTAGGTGCCGGATCCAATAAAAAAAGGTGCCGGATCCAATGTCGGAGGTGACTGAACATGTTCCGGCGTGTTCAGGCTCAAATTAAGCCCTGTGTAGCCTATAACATATGTTAACATATGTATACAACATACAACACTGGATACGGCCATAGCCAGGGTTTAATAATTAGTGAGGTCCAGGGTGGGGTGTCAATAATTATACATAATAGTGCCAATAAATGCCATAAATCATTCAACTTTAATAAATACAATGAATAATAAAGTTAGCAAAGGCTAAATACTAAATACTTTGGCTATTGTTTTTTCAAAATGACTGGAGTAATCTCTGAGTGGGCCCGCATAAATCTGGTATGAGAGACTCTGGAATGCTCCTTGAAGTCGGGATGTCAGTTTGACTGGAAATAATTAATACACATATACTATATGTATACTGTATATGTCAGATAAAAATAATCTAATAACAACAATATATTGTAACAATCACAAATTTAACAATTATATTATAACAATAAGGCAAATACAAAAGCAGAAAACAAAGCACCTATAGCCTATGACAATTTACAAATCTTTATTCGACATTTAAACACAGACACAATCATATGACACATAAACATTATAGAATCACTACAGCAGGCGGACCACGTAAACTGTGGGGCAGCCAGTCCAAGTAAAGTCCAAGTGTAAATAGCAACAGTTGTGGATTCAGTAGACATTTAGATGCTATTTACTTATAAATAGTGACAGATAACGTTACTATTTGCTCATCAGTATTGTTGTGCATTAAACATCCTGCAATTTAACTGACAATAGATTATTAGATTTATAAAACAATATTAAAATCATGGCAACTTATTGAGATATTAAAGACTAGAGCTACCCCTAACCTTACCCTAAATGTAACTTTTATGAATTAAATAATTTTAAGTCAAATAATTTTTATTGAAAACAATTTTGCGTTTAATAACTGTAAAGTTATATATATAAAAAAAGCGCTGTCAGTGGGAATAGAACCCCGGTCTCCCTTTACACGTTACGCCACAGAAACCGCTGACTAAAGAGGTGACTTTTTCCACATATAGGGTAGACTGGCCTAGTGCAATTAGTTCTGCCAACAAGTAGGCTATTTGCAGTGGTCCAAATAGACACCTCGAATGCATTAACCAGAGGGGAAATAGGCTATATGGTCGTTGGATCACAGAGACCACTCACTTTTCCTACAGGACAAATTCCTTTAACGTTACAAAAGAATATAATGTTAATTCATGCAGTCATTGAATGTATTTAATCATTGACTCTAAATTATCACCAGTTTAACTGATACAGAAAATTTTGTATGTCGCACATCAAATAAGACTCAGAAATATTATACGTTCAAAAATGTTACACGACGAAAACGTTCGTATAGAAACACGTAACAAAAAATACACGGCCAAAAATGTTGCGTTAAGGCGATAAAAACGATCGTGTCTTTAAATAACATGACAAAAAACTTCGCGTTTAGACGTACAAAACGTTCGCGTTTACACGGACCAAAAAGACGCGTAGAAACTGTGCGTGTTAATGCGTCCAAATTTCACGCGTTGCATATAATAGGTATTGTCCCCAACGGCGTTCCATACTTCTGTTGCGCCGCTCTCCACTATATTCCTATGGGTGACGTCAAGCGCCCGCAAAGCATTCCGGGAAGGCGGAATGTTTCCACTGTTCGATCGCGGCCGCGCCACACACACACACACGGCGCTGATCCACTTGTCCGTGCGACACTTCTGTCGCGCCGCTCTTCACTATATTCCTATGGGTGACGTCAAGCGCCCGCAAAGCATTCCGGGAAGGCGGCGCTTCATTTGAAAAAATGCTGCACGTCAAAAAGCTGGCCGATGCCCATCTTTATGCAAATTAATTCCGTTAAACGCGACGCGTCTATCCAATAGAAGTAGAGCATATGGAGACGGGGGTCTCTCGCAGGTCCTCTGTTCTAATACGCTACATTTCCCGCTCGGTCAAAACCACGCCCATAGCGGTACGCCCTTAACGTACCAATGTGGGGAGGCGTCGCGACACCACGCGACAGTCGTGTCGGACAAGTGGATCAGCGCCGACACACACACACACACACACACACACACAAATATAAGTAAACACTTTACAATTAGACTTTTCGATCGCGCCCACACCTCTCTCTCAACATATTCCAGCATTGCAATCTTTACACCGCAGCCTGCTTCAGAGCTAAGGTGGAGCTACAGATTAGGTGTCCCTAAGAATCCGCGTATCTAACAGTAGTTCCGCATTACATTAATTAAATTGCACGCAAGTTTTATTTATTGTTATACCGTGTATTCTCCGTGTAAATGTACGCACCAAACTGTGACGCCCGTAGCATGACGTACCGTCCATGACGACTTTTGGGGATTGCCTCATAGGGCCGGTTCAAGTAGTGGGGGGCAGAGGGGCTGGGGGGCCAGTCAAAGGGGGGTGGCGGGCCTGAGTCGGCCCGCGGGCCTTAGTTTGGTGACCCCTGCTTTAACTGAAGTTTGAAGGGGTTTTGAATTGATTACAAACTTTGAGAAAGTAGAAAGATAGAAACAGCATCATGGGAAATAAATTGCAGGGTCGAAAACACAGAAATCTGAGTTTACACACCTTCATAGTTTACATTTTATGTTTTGGTTTAGTGTAGTAAGTCCCATAAGTAAATACAACAGTGGGAAACTTCTCATGGTCACATCTACATCTCAGTAATATCTGGGAATAAGAGCAAGAGCTTATCATCTGACTGATTTAAATAGTGGACTGTTGATCTGAACTAACTTTTACCAGAACACCAAAAAAAGTTTGTAACTCACCATCTAGACAGCAAAAGTACAGCCAGAAAAAAACTAATGTTTTTCCTTTAAACATTATCTTCCAACAGCTCTGAGGTTTGAAATAGGAGTTTAGAAAGATTATCTGAGCACGATCTACTTCTGTCTCTGTGTCTCGGCTGAGTGAGCATGTGTGGAGCGCATTTCGCAACAGTGATGTCCTTTCACATTTTCATTGGGCTGTGTGTCATTGTGCTAATGATGCTGTGTTGATTCAGACCAACACAATCTTGGACTTGAAAAAATAACTGGATGGTTTATGTCTTCAAGAGAACATGATTAGTGAGAGTTACATTTTTTCCCCTAAATATAAAGTTAACCTGTTGCTCTTCTAAACGTGTGGGCAAACTGGAAGCACTTTTTTTTTCTTTTAAAGAGGTACAAAATTAGACATGGCAAAGCTGATGGACTTGTGATCTCTTAGTCTTCAGTCACACATGTTCAAGAAGTCCACATGAATTCGGGGTGTTTCATTTGTCTTCTTATGATCCTTTGCAGCGACTGTGTACCGTTTCTACCCGAGCCTCTCCTCTCGTGTTTACTTCTGCCCTGTTGCTGGTTTTCACTCTGCCTGTTTTTGAGGATTGTCTCTTTCATTACTATATTAAGACTGAAATGTTTTCTCGATTCAGATTTTTGAGAACAGTTTTGAATGGGCTGTTTAAGCAATTAACCGTAATATATTCTTAGTCAATTTGAGTCCATACTTGAAAATGTACAAAATTGTACACAAAACACTGACATTATATGATGCCACTTTGATTCATAGGCTACTCATTTAAATGATGAATGTGTGTGTCAGACTGTAAATGATCCATCTATAATCTGGGTTGGGATTTCAACACTTGGTACACATTACATTACATTACATATTTGGAGCCATACAGGAGGATTTTGTTGTTTTTGCTCAGAAGTGTGCCCTCTCATGGTGACTGTGTGCCAGAAGAAAGAAAAAAAACAAGTACAGTATGTAATCAGCTCCAGCGTGAAAGCATCTGTCAAATCCGGTTCTATATTTTCAGCTATATATACAGTAGAGTTATGAATATCTCTGCGCTGTGAGGTTTGAGCAGTGTGGCAAAGTTAAGGAGTGCTCAAATGTATGCAAATGAGCAGAGACAAGATGTGACGACTACAAGTGGACACTTAGAAAGAGATCTTAGAAACTTAGAAACAACAGCGTTGTCAGTGAATGATCCTTAAGTCTTGTGCAATAAGAGATTAAGATATTTATTTAATCTTTTTCTTTAAAATAACACATAAATTGTACTTACTAGCCATCACTGAAATTGATGTCCTGACACCTGTCTGTATGACAGCCTGTACACAGTTAAACAGCTGTAAACTTGAAGGCTCTCTCACCTGTCAATCATTTTTGCATTCTGACTGGCTGACAGGTCCTTGAGACGGGTTTTGGAGAGAGGGCGTGTGTTTGGAGACAGGGGGCGTGGCCTAATTAAGTTTTAAGGAAGTTAACAGAATAGTTTAAGCTGTTAACAGCTTGTTATCTACATATCATTACAGCAGACGCTCGCAGGCTTTCAAACTTAAGGCTTACTATTTCAGACCACTGAACTTTTGAAGAAAATGTTTTACACGTTTGTTTTTTGCTGTCTGTGCTGTTGCTGTCTGGTTGGTGAGTTATAGACATGTTTTATGATTTATAGGTGCATGTTATTTGTGTGGAGCTCTAATGAACTTCAGTTCCACCATCAATAAATAAAAAAATGGAGATATTTTCTAACTGTTTACTTAAGGAACTTGTAACACTAAACCAAAACGTAAAATGTAAACTATGAAGGTGTGTAAACTCAGATTTCTGTGTTTTCGACCCTGCCATTTATTTCCCATGATGCCGTTTCTATCTTTCTACTTTCTCAAAGTTTGTAATCAATTCAAAACTACTTCAAACTAACAGTTAAAGCTTCATTAAAACAACTTAAAGTTTATTGTGTGTCTGAGAGACTGTTTCTGTGTGTTCTTCAGGAGTGTGTGCTGACACAGATGCAGTGAAGTCAGTGTCAGTGATGGAGGGAGATTCAGTCTCTCTAAACTCTAGTCTCACTGAAATACAGACAGATGAAGAGATAATGTGGAGATTTGGAACTAACGGGCCTCTACTAGCTAAAACTGATGGAGTGAGAAATACGATCTATAATGTTCTTGATGGCAGATTCAGAGACAGACTGAAGCTGGACAAGAAGACTGCATCTCTGACCATCATGAACTTCACAACTGAACATACTGGAGTTTATGAAGTTGAGATCAGCCGCAGCAACTCATCGTCTACATACAGATTCAATGTTACTGTCTATGGTGAGTAGAGGAATACAGCTCACTCTATTATATATTACAGAAGTGCCATTTTATTGTTATAACTAAGATGATTCCACTTTATTGTTCATGTAAAAGTATAGATCTTATGAAATATAAAATTGGGGAACTGTGTCTTGTATTGGACAGCACACACGATGCAGTTTGTTAAAATTCAATTCAATTCAAATTTATTTGTATAGCGCTTTTCACAATACATATTGTTTCAAAGCAGCTTTACAGAAAGTGCATTTCAGAAATGTACATAGAGAAATACAGTTAGTTAATCATGTATTGATTTAGGGCATAAACATATCACCAGCGTCGAGTCGTCTCTTCACAGGCACCGAGTCGTCTCTGCACGGGTGTTGGAGAATCTGTAGTTTCCATGAGAGGCTGGATACAAACTGGAGCTGACGATCTGTATTTACCTCGGGACTAGCGTCCCGAGATAACAAAAGAAAAGCATATGGGAAATAATTAGCGTAGCTGCTGTTCGTAATATTAATGCATTCAATCTGATTCAACTGTAGTATAAAAGGTAAGTATTATGTGAATGCTTGGCTAAAGAGATGCGTCTTTAATCTAGTTTTAAATTGGGACAGCGAGTCTGAGCCTCGAACAATATCAGGAAGGCTATTCCAGAGTTTAGGAGCTAAATGTGAAAACGCCCTCCCTCCTTTAGTGGACTTAGATATCCTAGGAATGACCAGAAGCCTCGAATTTAGTGATCTTAAAGAGCGCGATGGATTATAGGGAGATAGAAGTTCCGTTAAATACACGGGAGCTAAACCATTTAGGGCTTTATAGGTCAGTAGTAATACTTTGTAATTGATACGGAACTTTATAGGTAACCAATGTAGAGACGACAGAATTGGTGTTATATGATCATATTTTCTTGATCTAGTAAGAACTCTAGCAGCGGCATTTTGGACTAACTGTAGCTTGTTTATTGAGGATGTAGGACAACCTGCTAATAAAGCATTACAGTAATCTAGTCTCGAGGTCATGAATGCATGAACTAACTTTTCTGCATCAGAAACTGATAGCATGTTACGTAGCTTAGCAATGTTTCTAAGGTGGAAATAGGCTGTTCTTGTAACATATGAAATATGATTTTCAAAAGACAAGTTGCGGTCTAATATAACACCCAGGTCTTTTACTGTAGAGGATAAAGTAACAGGACACCCTTCTAAATTAAAGTTGAATTGTAAGAGGTTTTGTGGGCAGTTTTTTGGACTAATAAGTAATACCTCCGTTTTATCTGAATTTAATAGCAGAAAATTGCATGTCATCCAGTATTTTATATCTTTAACACACTCTGTTAATTTAGATAATTTATTGTTTTCATCTGGTCGTGATGAAATATATAATTGAGTGTCATCAGCATAACAGTGGAAATTAATTCCATGTTTTCTTATAATATTACCAAGTGGTAGCATATATATTGAGAATAGCAGAGGGCCTAACACAGATCCTTGCGGTACACCGTAGTCTACTGACGTTTTCTTCGATTTTTCCCCATTTACGCAGACAAAATGGTAACGGTCTGATAAGTACGATCTAAACCAGTTTAATGCCTGTCCCTGAACACCAGTGTAGTTTTGTAGTCGATCTAAGAGTATTGTGTGATCTATAGTATCGAACGCAGCACTAAGATCAAGTAAAACTAGTATTGAGATAAAGCCTTGGTCAGAAGCTAGAAGTAAATCATTTGTAATTTTAACGAGCACAGTTTCAGTGCTATGATGCGGCCTGAATCCTGACTGAAATTTTTCATAGATATAATTTTCTTGCATGAAAGAGCCTAGTTGGGCGGACACAACTTTTTCTAGAATTTTAGACATAAATGGAAGATTTGAAATGGGTCTGTAATTTGCTAGGTTGTTATGATCTAATTGTGGTTTCTTAATGAGAGGTTTTATAACTGCCAACTTGAATATTCTTGGAACATGACCTAAGGATAAAGACGAGTTAATAAAATTGAGAAGAGGCTCTTCCACTACAGGTAACATTTGTTTCAGTAGTTTAGTTGGTATAGGATCTAATAAACACGTTGTTGGTTTAGATGCAATGATAAGTTTATTTAGCTCTTCCTGTCCTATTGTTGCAAAGCGCTGTAGTTTTTCTTGAGGGGCGATAATTGAGGCTGAATCATAAGACACCATTAAAGATTGTACATTTACAATTGTATTTCTGATGCTTTCTATTTTCTCAGTGAAGAAATTCATAAAATCATTACTACTACACTATAACGAAATATTTTGCTCAGGTAACGTCTGTTTATTTGTTAGTCTAGCCACGGTGTTAAATAAAAACCTAGGATTATTTTGGTTATTTTCTATTAGTTTGCGGAGGTGCTCAGCCCTGGCTGCTTTTAGGGCCTTTTTATAACGTGACATACTGTCTTTCCAAGCGATTTTAAAGACCTCTAAATTAGTTTGTTTCCATTTACGCTCTAAATTACGAGTTTCTCTCTTTAGAACACGTGTAGCACTGTTGTACCATGGTGCTTTAGTTTTCTCTCTAACCTTTTTTAATCTAATTGGTGCAACGATGTCTAATGTACTAGAGAAAATGGTGCTCATAGTGCTAGTCATTTCCTCTAGTTCATCTGTTTGTTTGGGTTCACTGAGCAGCTGAGATAGATCAGGTAAGCTATTTGAGAAATTATCTATAGTTGTTGGAAGGATTGTTCTGCCTGGTCGATAACGTGGCGCAACATGACAAATTTCAGCGGTACGTAATATGCAAGTGACCATGTAATGGTCAGTGACTTCATCACTTTGCGGTATGATATCTATATCGGTTGGATTGGTTCCATGTGATATAATTAAATCTAGCGTATGATTAAGACGATGAGTGGGACCAGTTACGTTTTGCTTGACCCCAAAGGAGTTTAATAAATCTGTAAACGCAGCCCCTAACGCATCATTTGAATTATCTACGTGTATGTTAAAATCTCCAACAATTAATGCTTTATCGACATTTACCAAAAGATCTGAGAGAAAGTCTGCAAACTCTTTTAGGAAATCAGCATAAGGCCCTGGCGTTCTATATACGGTAGCCAAGGCTAGAGATAATACGGATTTCTTTCTTACATCTAAGAGAGTAACATTTAGCACAAGTACTTCAAACGAATTAAACCTGTGACCTGTTTTCTGAGTAATAGGGAGATTTCTGGAGAAAAAGAGAATGCTTTCAGTTATGATCTGGAAGGGATTGATTAACTATTTTTGGTCTCCTCAAGAAGTAAAGACACATTTGTGCATTTTTATTATATGAGACTGTGATCATTTTTCTTATTCAAGATGCGAGAGCAACAGCAGTGCTTTTGTGTAATGACTCTCAACTGCATATGCCAGTTTTGAAAGTTGTTGGAAGCGTGGGTCAGTGGATAGACCTCGACTCTTAATCATTGTGTTGTGGGTTTGAATCTCACACTGTGTTAAAAATCTGCCTCTATTCATTTGATTTTTTGCATTGTGCTTTGTGGAATATAGGTTATGCATGGCTTCATAATTTATTCTTATTTCTCTGTTCTTTAATGTTTTTCAGATCGTCTGCCTGTTCCTGTCATTGGCAGAAACTCTTCACAATGTTCTTCGTCATCATCATCATTAAATTGTTCATTGGTGTGTTCAGTATTGAATGTGAGTCATGTGACTCTCTCCTGGTACAAAGGAATCAGTGTATTGTCCAACATCAGTGCGTCTGATCTCAGCATCAGTCTCTCTCTACCTCTGGAGATTGAGTGTCTGGATGATTCCTACAGCTGTGTGGTGACTTCTTCATTCACCAACCGGACCACACATCTCAACACTGAACTCTGCCAGACATGTCCAGGTACATCAGCAGTGATATTACCAGTTACTTGTCACTGATTTAATGTATTTTTTATCAACAAAGTTATTAAAGGGATAGTTCGGCCAAAAATGATATTAAACCCATGATTTACTCACCCTCAAGCAAGCCGTTCGAGATGCATATGTGAATCATTTTTCAGACGAACACATTTTCACTTATTTTAGAAAATGTCTTAGATCTTTCAGTGGTTATAATGTCAAGTTATGTGGTCCACCTCATTCAAGTCCCAAAAATGTGCATGCATCCTTCACAAAAGTAATCCATCCGGTAGTGTTGGGTCCGAGTCCACTTTTTCGAGTCCGAGTCAAGTCCAAGTCCTTACCAATCAAGTCCGAGTCGGACTTGAGTCCGAGTCCTTAACGTCCGAGTCGAGTCCGGCCGAGTCCACAAAGATTTCAATGATTTAACATTGACCTTTCACAAAGACTCTTAGACCCTCTTAGTTACTGTTGCTACATCTGACAAGCCATTCTGCTCTCACTCCACACATCATGTTCTCACACAGTGAAAAATTTATTACGGAGCATAGAGGATACTGACAATGCACCAACAGAAAAGACAGAGCAGATTCCTTTTGGTATAAAATAAAGTCTCAGCTTTAAAATTGAGTAATTTTTGTGAAATTCAAACAATAAATACCATTTTGTGGCGCTTTACTGTATAGCGCCTTAGTTCAAGCAGCATGTGAACTGATCATCTATTTTATTTATAGCACGATTTAAACATGAATGAACATTAGAAATGCAAAAAGATATCAATACACACCTTTTGGTTTTGATTTGGTTTGTTTGTCAGACAAAAATGGTGGATATCTGCATTATGATTGGTCACATTATTCAGTGCGTATTGTTGTGGTTAAATTATTTTCAGGGGAATGACTTCAAAGATATTTGATATCAGAAAAATTAGACTTTATTAACAAAACAAAGCCGAGTGTCCCTCTGCAGAAAAGACCCTCCTGAAAGATTGCCCAGCAAACGTATATACCCTCTCCATGTCCCAAACATGGTAATACATTCTATAGGTATTTTGAGAAATAGTTTTGTACCATGTGACTTTACTGAAATAGAATTATCTGCTGCAACAACACAGCTCTCAGGTTCCAAAGTCAAGCAAAAGTCACCCACAGACAAGGAAATAATAGTGTACAAAAACCAGTTGAATTACTTATTTTCTAAATAATAAAATCTTCAACATTCCCTCCTCTGGGGCTTATTTAAGCCCCACATTCACTATCATTTTCCAGAGTGTAGTTTCAAAATCCAGTCCCCTCTGTTATACTACCTTAGTGACTAAATTAAGTCACTCATTCTTATTTCCAATAACTAAAATTATGCCACCACACTCCGGTGGAGCAATCGAGCCAAACATCTTTCTCCATACATTTTTCTTTCTTTCAGTTGTTTTTTCTTTTTCAATGGAGAAAGTAAAAGACTCGAATCCTCCCTAATCAACCATCAAACATTGTTACAAGTGTGTGGATGAAATTGGTTCAGCATTGTCTTATTGTCACAGTTATGTAGAACATGTCAAACACAAAAATCCCTTATACAATTAAAAGTTATTCTTGCGGTGTAGATATCATCTTCGACCCAGACACCCTGGATCTGGCTTATTCATTATCTTCTTCATCCTTATTCGAGGTACTTCAATCAACGTCCAATGATTGTAAATCTTAATTTGGTTTATAAGCTCAAATACATGATTTGTTGCCCTCTCAAATTAGTTTTCATTATCTTCTTAATATGGGAAGTACACAACTGAATAATAACCCTCTTTTAATATTGCAACTCCAAAAAACATTCCTAATTCTTTAAATAAATTTTCCTTAACTTTTTATTCATTTGTATTTGCTAAATTAATCTCCAAACATAAGTCATTCTACTTTTTTCATGTAATTGTTTTCATTATAATAAAGGCAAATCCTTATAATAAATCTCTGCTGATTATAATAGAATAAATTATTTAGTTTGCATGTTTTTCCCGCATAATCCATATGAATTTCGATTTAAAATAGGGCTGGGTAAAAATAATTTTTCCTCATTTTTATTCGCTTATTATTTTTATGAAGGAATATCAATTCTTAAATTTGAAGAATCAATCTTTTAGTCAGTCATGTTTTAGTTGATGAACAACCATAACACTGTAGTGCATCTTCATTAAATCACAATTTTCTTTGTTATAACGTTTTATATTTCAAATTCTGTCTACTTTATTACAAATTTAACAATAAATACCATTTTAAAATGTTTAATCTCACGTGTTGCAGCTTTTTCTCATTATAGCTCCTCAGTTTAAGCATACCTTAATTGAATACCTTTTCTTCCTTTCTACTAATTTCTAAATGAACTATCATGAATAAACTTAATTATGTCACATGTAATCACTCAAACTAAGAAAGCTTTAAGAGCAATGTTACATTTACTTCATAAAAGTCATTCAATGAACTCATTAGACAATTAGAAAAAATAACTCTCGAAAATAACTTTTTATACTATCTTACATATTCATTGTACGGTCATTTCTTTTTTCCGTATAACTAAATGAATCTATACGTTCTCAACCATTTCAAACATAAAGCCTTATAACTTAATTATTGTTAAAACTTCCTTTTCTGTAATTTAAGTTTCTGCATACAATTAATGTTAATCTTCAATTTTTCTGGAATAACTGCTGACCCATTATCTAAACTTATTTCTGATAGAATTTCAAATCTAAGGAATAATTCTTTGGTCTTAAATTTAATTACTTCTTCTGACCCTCCTCTGTTGATCTCATTGCCTTTACCCATTTCTATCTTGTTCATATAATTCATTACCAAGAGTTTTATTAGTCCTTCTGGTACTGATATATAGCCTTATTTGTGTCACTGTTCCTTTCCTACCTTTATTTTTGTCGCAAATTTCTCTTGTATATGGCCAAAAATTGCAAAAAATGCCTTTTATTTAATTTTTATTATTCTTTTTCCTTATTCTTAATTTAGCCTTTTAATTATTCTCCTTCCTTATTCTTTTAATCCCTCCTTACTCCCCCCTTGCGCACTAGTTGAAAACTATGCGCATTGAAAAACTATGTTTTTGTGCAATAACCTGTCATTCTTACCCCCCTCTGGTACCATATATATTGTTCATAGGGCCTGTTTGTTACTGAATTCGAACAATTTCCATCTGAGGTGGTCGTTCTATTAGCACCATTTAAAATACATTTAGTTAGTCAAATAGCATATTGAATCAAATCATAATTCAAATCATAAATGAAATCAAATATTTGTTAATAGTCAGTGTTAATCTTTTCTTTAATTTTCAACTGTAGTCTTAAATTAATTATGTATACCCGTTTTATTGACAAATTACATTCGAGTACCCATTATGATCTGTTTTAAAATTGTCATTTAATTCTATTTTCCTTCATGACTTGTCTTAATTCTTACTGTGCTATGACAATTTCTTGAATTAGTCGCTTATCATTCATTATTTTTATTATTTTCTGATTTTTCATTATCGTTTACATTGTTTTTGATATATTCTTTAATTCAATAATTTTTCTTCCTGTGGGGTTATTATTAAGTTGCTACTAGTATATTCAAGGGCTTTAACATTAAATTTATAGACAGTTTGATAGATGTTGACTATTGTTTGAACTTGTACTCATCTCTGTTGATTCTCTCTTCTTTGCACAACTCCTTGTAAGTTTCCCCACATTCTGCAACTTTTCATTTAAAGTTCTTCTTGTTATTGCTTCTTTTTCCATTCATGTTGATCATTCTGTTAGCCGTCTTAACAGTCATTACATGTTTCACCAGGGTGACTCTTTACGAGCCGTTGCCTGGACTTCCCTCGGAGGCGAGGGGGGCTGTTACTAGCACACGCCCTCTTGATCCCTCACTTCCTGTTGTGGAGAGTAGAGGCTTGTTGGTGTATCTTAAATTGAGAGGCATGGACTCAAATGTCACTTTGCTGATCAATGTTCAAGCTTCTTCTGAGATGACAAAGCACAGTCACTGGCTCTTTTTTGTTGTTGTTGTTTGAATCGTCTCAGAAACCTTTCTGGAATTGAATTGCTCTCATCTGCGAATGCAACCTTCATTATTTCTTTTTAGTTCTGTTAGTGACAACAACATATATTAGATCATCTGCTCATCTGCTCCATTGTCCTTCTTGGTGTCACCTGTAAAATGATCATGTGGGCTGAGTGGTGTTCTGGCCTCTTTTGTGTGTTTTCTGCTCATTAGCAGTAGGGCTTTTACCCCTATCTTACTTTTTACAATTAATCAATTCAGCTCAGTTATCTCATTGTTTTGAGTCCCACTATCAGCATACTAGTTATCAGGCATCTTGGACAACACTCAACCCACTTTGCAAAAAGACAAAAGTTACAAGACAATATTTCATACTTTTGATAAAACGTCAAAATGTGGTACTGTTTTTTTTTTACGATTTTTTCCCATTTTCTTTTTCTATTGTCACTACAGTTTCGACCAGGAAATTAACCAAATCCATCCATGGTCATTATTTTATTGGGCAGAATATGCCCTGTGGGCCCACATATTAAATGTAGATACAGCTGTAGGCAAAATAATGGATTTGCCTCGGTGTACACCATCTCTCTCTCCATTCATACTCAGTCACTCATAGGCCATCACACATTCTTCTTCCGCAGGTTGTGCTCTAAATGCGGAACTTATAATTTTAGCTGTGGAATTCCAAAGGTCTGACAGACAACATCACAACACAGCTACGCAAACACTATTCAGAAGTGTCAGTGATCTTAATGCTTAGTTTACCACTGTTGTTACAAACCCTTTTTTCTTGTTTTTTCCCAAACTCTAATAGATTAAATATTTCAGAATAATTGGCTTTAGTATGGTGCAGTTGAGAGTAAGACAGCCAATTGTAATTTCTCAAATGCATTTTGTAATTTGTTTGGTCTACTTTTTCATATTCTTTTGGTTTTTGCTCATGAGCTGCTTTAAGAAGAACATTGGAGATCTCTACTTAATCTTGGATCCATGGCCAATAACATTTCCATCTCATTATCCCAGTTTTGACAGCATTTTTAATTAATATTTTTGGAGTTATTTATCCTTCTCCAATCTATCTCTATAAAAAATTATTAAAACAAGATGGAGTTTGCAAACAAAACTAACAATTCTTTGACATTTTTGTCTATTTTTTCCTTTGCCAGAGAATAATTCTATCATGTGTTTATCCCTATTGTTGTCTAATAGCCCTCACTATTCCAAATCCAGCGTCAGTTTTAACTATTTTGTGAGTTGAGCACCCACTTCTCTGTATTTTCTTTTTCTTATAGAGCTGGACTTACCTATTGAAAGAGCAGAGAGGGTTAGTTTAGCAGAGAATATAAAGAATTGCTATGAGACCAGTGAATAATCAGAATGAATTAAGTTAATAATAATGAACTAAATTTGACGCAGTCTCTAGAGTGTTCATAAGGTTTGTCACACCTGTGGTGCCCGTAAGGGTCTGTTCTTCTTTTAGCTTGGCTGTTGCTCTGCGTGTTTTGTCAGCCTATAGGCTGTCACTCAAAGGCCGTTGCAGTGCGGAATATCTGTTGTTTCTCTGCCGGACTTTTGATCGATCCTTCTCAGTTTTGCATCTCAGGATTTCTCTTTGTCTTTAGGAAAAGTCTCAAGTGAAAGATTCACCTTTTCCAGTCTTTCCATTAACTCAGTCTTTCTGGGTCTTTTTGAACTTCAGGAGGGGAGCTGAGAACCCCTCACCTACTTCTCTGTTCTTCTCTCTGCATTCGTGTCTCTGCATTCATGTCTTTGCCCTTTGCCCTCTTGTTGCTTCCACAGGACACTGAAGCCATCTGCAATCTGAACACTCAGAGATCTGCATGAATCAAATTGAACTTTTACATATAATCTATTAGCTCTTTATCTACATTCCACTTTTTAACCTGCATCTTTTCACTATTTCTTTTATATAAAACTCTCACTGGTTGACCATAGCATTTCCCTCATTCTGTTAGTAAGCAGTTCTTCATTGCAGGAAAAAAGCAAGCTAGTTCTGTTTTTCTATATCAGCAATAATATAACTCTGAGATTATCTGAAAATAATACAATTAAATAATCTTCCCTATTGTTGAGGCAAAAACAAGTAACTAACAAAATAGCATCAGGCATAAGAGACATCAGGATTCAAATTGTCCTTAAAAGATATTTATTCTTGCAAGAATGTTCCCAGTCCATCCACAGTCCAGCTGCAGGTGGAGTGAGACCCAGAGCAGAGGTTGACCAGCTCCTTATAGTGTTCTATTCAAAAGCTATCTCCTACAGCCCCCACTAAACAAAATAACAAAAGGGACCCCCCCCCCCTTGAACCCTTCACAGCACAAGGAACAAAAGGGACCCCCCTTGACCCCTCCCCAGCACGGGAATCTCCTTACCTCTGAAATCTCACACACACACACCCTGCAGCTGTATCAATATCATAAAAGAAACTCAAAATACAGCCAAAGAACGCATGGCATTCGTTTGTTAAATCGTTGAAAATAAAATACAAAGAAAAGATGAATTTTTCCACAACATTTCCTCCTCTTTATCATTCTCTGATAAACAACATAGAAAAATTCACTCTTGTTTTCTAATCAAACCCATTATACTATTAAATCTTTAAGAATAGAATTAATTCAAGTCTTAATTCAAGAACAGTTATACCCTTCATGTATATCAATACTAAGCCCTAATTTGATTCAATCAAATAAAATCGCAAAACTTTTCTTCAACCATTAATTGGTCAACATTTTCTCCAGATATGTTGATCATCTCGTTGCCTCATGGACGTTCCATCTTCACCAATATGACACTTTGCATGCCGTAGAGAGGATTTTTTTTTCCAACGTTGGCAGGGGAGATTTGTTTCTAGCACATATCATTGATCCCCTACTTTATTCTTTGCGCTGGCGTGTGAGGTTGTTGATGTTGGTTGGTATAGTTTAGGTCAGATGCTCGGACCCAGGTCTAACATCCTTCAATCATTTTCAAATCCTTACAAGATTTTCCCTTAGATCACGATCGCACCCCACTGGAATGAGTCATTTACTGTCTACTGTCACCTGCGAATGGAGGCCTTAAGTGATTTTGTTAGTGAGCGCGTGTCTTGTCGTCCCTTTGGTGTGACCTGTGAAATTTTCAACCTGAAACATATCACCGGATAATTTCTTGCTCATTGAATAGCACTCAGGGTCCTTGTTCCCCTGAACAAAACAATACAGAATCAGTTCTGTTTGGTTCAATCCATCCTGACATCCTGCAAAATGAAAATTTTAAGTTAGGCATTACACGGGGTTAGGCACTGTTTCTTCACTTTGCTCATGCCATGCGCAAAAGTCTGCATCTTCTGTAAAGAAAAACAAATGTTGAGGTTATTGTCACATAGTTTTCTTTTGTCTGCTGTGCTGCCACATCTGCTCCGGCGTTTCCTGTCAAAACAATTCTTGTTATTAGCACACTTAAAATACAAACAATGCACACAATTAAACCCAATGTCCTCCCAACATTTATCTTCCCACCTGTGCGATGGCTTTCAGCAAATGTGAACCCCTTAGTAAACCAGATCTAGCTGGTTAATACAAATAAAGTTCTTCAAATAAACCCCTCCTGGACTTTTACTGTCCTCATATACCGATGAGGTCAAAGCTAGATAACCTCTCAGCCTGCTGTGAAGACAATGGGTTTAGCCCTCCCCCCCTGGATTTACTGTTTTCCCACCTGTGAGGCCGAAATGTCTTTGTTTGTGGCCTGAATACAAATTATCCATACTAAAAAAAACTGCAATATTTGTTCATATTTATTTGGTAACATTTGTTTGGATAAAGTTTGCTAACCCAAACGTTGTCCTTCAGCCAAGTTTCCCATCTTTCTCTGCCTCTGAAATAAAAATATTACTTAAAGCCACAATTTCATCTTCTTATCAAATTGTTTTTTAAGGCAACGGCCCCTAGTCTCACAGCGTTTCTTGATTTTTCAGGCCTATTGTTTGGTCTCTTAATCAACTGTCATCTACGAACATTCTCCAGGTCATCAATTGGTCAGGTCAGGTCGTGTACACTTTGTCAGCGTCAGTACACTTCGTCAACGTCAGTCGAATAACAATCTTCCCCTTTTTACAATACATAACTGTTAAGGGCTCTCTGGATAATCTGATATTTACTTAGCCTACTGTACGTGTTTGTTGCTGTCAAATTTATAACTTTTTCTCAACACATGACTGACGGCTATCTACGACTTCACAATTCTAATTTATCAATACTTAAACCTGTCCAGAAAGTAATTCAAATCTACTGCACATCATGAATGACCAAAATAATAATTAACAGACAGAGCTCGATGATCAATCAACTTAAAGCTCGTCCTGTTCTGTGTTGCCTTCTCATCAGATTGACTCACAATCCTCAGCTTACTTTGTCATTTGCCTTAACCCATCTATAATGCTAAAACACTCTTTCCAGAGGTTAATGACACATGTATACACACTATTCAGACAGAATAGTTGTCCTAAACTAACACATACTGTACAAAACATGAATTCACACTCACACTCTTCCCTGACTATGAACCGCTCATATTTCTTATTAATATCTTTTATCTAAAAAGATTTAAATTCTAAGTGACATTCTAACCTTTTCCTGTATCTTTTATCTAATGTTTTATGGCCTATTAACCAGTTTCAAAGCATGTCTGTTCATTATCCATCTGATTTTAGAAAAGTCAGCTGGATTGTTTTGGTGCATTATCTTATTTTGCTCCAGCTTTCTTTGGCTGACTGATAACAGAAAGACAGACAGAGTACCATCCTCTTCCTCCACTCAAGCAGTCTCTTTCTCTCTCATTATAAGCAAATAATCTTTTCAACAGCCTCCTAGGACTGTAACTAAAATAATCATAGTCATATTCAATCGTTCTATGATCTTTTCTAAGGTTATCTTTAGTTTAAATACTCAATTTACCTAACCTTTGTTTTCCAGAAAATTCTCTTGAGTCATCTTTAGCCACCACCATGTCTTATAGTGGTCCTTTGTCATGTCTAAATGATCTACAGGAGTCAGAACTGACACATTAGTTCAGCATCGACACAAATCTCTGTGTTTTCCTTGCTCATCAGGCAACTAACATTACAATTTTTTTTTTTTTTTTTTTTTTTTTTTTTTTTTTTTTAAGCTGTCTCCACAACAGATAACCACTAGTTCAATGGTCTCTGCTGGCTCCTGAATGCCCATTCAGATCAGCTCTTAACCTATAATTGTCTTTTCTTCAGGGTGTTGTCCCCTGGCATAGTTGCAGACACTTGTCAGAAAAACAAGCCATTCAATCAACGCGGTTTCTGGTGAGTGGTATATAGAGGAACTCACATTTTCTGGGTCAGACGGCCGTAACTTCTCACAGCTCATCTCGCCTCTCAATGAGCTGCTGATGCTGGTCGCCACTCAGTCAATCAGCGCCACTCTCATATCCATCTCACATAAAAACACCTCCATCAGGAAATGCCCAGTGTTTTTGCGTGAATTCCCCTGTCTTAGGTTGCCCTTTTGGCCAGAGGGTCTTACCCGTCTCTGGGGTAAACACTTCGTACACACGTGGTTACCGCTCTTTACCATCACAGAATCTGTGACCGTTTTCTTCAACATAATCTGTTGTTTTCTGGAGCTTAGGAAAAGGCGCATTCAAGAGTCATCAGAGCCATTCTGACCTAATAGTGTTCACAGGGAGACAGGTTAATAACAACAGTATTTAATCACTTAAATTCATTAATCATCTTAAAGGTAGCAACCTGCTTAGATTATAGTCAGTGAATTTAGATCACAATCGTACATTCAGTGTACTGTTACTTCTGTAGCCGGAGCCATCAGCCCTGTTTTATGGTGGAGGCTAAAATCAGACAAAGAAGCGGTCCTAAAATAAACTAGTCAAAAATGTCACTTCTATCATTTAAGGTCTGCATTATTATTTTAAAGACTTCTTTCCACATCTATGAATCTTTTCAACTGAAACACTGTGCTTTACACAGCCTCAGACAACAGCTTTCAGCTGATATTGAATGAGAGAGAGACTCTTGAGGCATTCAGGACTGGTACACTGCATTCTCATAAACTTTTAACTTCAGACTTTATCTACCATCTTTTTCAACTGTAGCCCATCTTAAGGCATCTTTTCCATGAATTACATGTATTGTAATTTAGACATTACAAATTTCCACTCAGAATGAGTCTCTGTTGCACTGAAACTGTGGCAGTTTCAGTCACAGCACATGCCAGATTCAGATAAGCAAACCTGTTTTGGCCAAATCACAATCTTATCTTTTAAAATCAACATTAACAAGCCTTTGTTTAATCAAATGCCTTTTACACATTTTACATTTAGCAACTGTTAATCCTGTAACACTGCTTCTGTTTATTTTATCTTAAAGAAATAATACGAATTATTCTAGTTCTTAATAACAATTTCATTTCAATTTTACTTCAATGTTTTCTCTAGGAGTTTATCAATCTGCTTCTATGATTCACTTTTGAGGCTGCTCCCTGCTTGTGATACATTTTTTTGATTATCATTATAAATCATTCATTAGATTTGTCTCTCCATATCATCTAAAACCTTATCAAAGCATTTCATTCAAAAACACAATCATCCTTTTAGTGACCGGTACTTTTAAAATATTTTGCAACTCATTTAGTCTTATCCGTAATTTTATGTCAACCGGTACTTTTTATAGTTCTTTCCTTTCAAAAGGAATTCCTTACACTTAAATCTTTCAATCTTCTTACAACTTTCAAAAGTTCCAACTATCAACTTTATTTCTCCCTCATTTACTTTTACAGTCATACAGTGCGCATACAGTCACTGAATGACCCAGCTGACTGCAATAAAACACTCTCTGTTATTCTGCCTTTTATCTTTCTAACAGCTTCACCCTATTTTGCACTTCTGAAACATTGTGTTGTATTCAGGAAATGCAAACAGAGCCACTGATAAGTTCTCTGCATTCTCCCCCACTGTCCCAGCTGCAAATTCAATTACAATAGCCGAATTATAATCTTCATCATATTAACATTGATCTACTTTCTAACCCATATTAACACAGACTTTTCTTTAAATTTGTGTCATTTTGGCACTTTCTTTCTTTGGAGCCAGTTAAGTTATTGTTTATCTTTCCAATCACAATCAAACTTTTACTAAACATCATCTGCAAATCTCTTCAGAGCGTGAGCAGAACTGCTTACAGCATTTGCTCTTTTTTATCTCACTATTTATCAGGACTGTTCAGTTACTCTTCATACAGTATTAAAACTTTAACGTGTCATTAATTTCATCAACACTGGTTTTTAAAAGCTTATTCTTCTATCAAATGGTTAGTTTGCAGATTCAACTTAAATCACAAAATTGTATTATAATTATTCAGTCCTACTTATCTCTACTGTTTCACAGAAAACACAAGATTCTCTAAATCTTCTCAGTCTCTAAATTACACAGACAGCTATCTTAGCCGCTTGCACCTTCAACTCTTGTTACAAAAATATGGCAATCTATTCTTCAATACTCTGTTCTCTTTTCATAACATTAATACAATAAAGCACATTCACATCACTATTATTGACAGAACATTAATTTTCATAAGCGACACGGAAAATCTAAATATTCTAAATGGGTTTCACAAAGTTTCTGATTAACTTTAGTCACACGTTTCTGGGGAAATTATCTCCAACCCATAATTTCCTTTATAAAACAATATATTTCCTTAAATGGCTTAATATCAACAAAATATCCAATCTCTGGACATTTTCTAATTTGATATTATCATCAACAACACTGATTACAAAACAAGTATACATTTAACATCCAGAAGCTGGTTTGAACAAGCAAGCGCTGTTGCTGTACTCCCAGCATAGCTGGACCCTTTAGGTTCAAAAGACAATCGTTTTACTTAATGAAACATTCCTTATCCTTATATCATGCCAATCCCTGTTAATCATACTCAACGCCCCATTTCCATCTAAAACTCACTTTTCGTACCATTTCAACTTAATTTGACTTAATCAGGCGTTCATAAATAGTTCCATGAACTCTATCGTTCCCTACATATCAGTTCCTTCTGCATCGACTCTGTTCTCTTTTATCTGCTTCTTTCCCATCCAACAATTCACTGTCCGTTCACAGTTTTACACTCATGAACAAACTTCAACAACCCTTTCTGACTAGTAACGGATAAGTTAGCATTTCAGAAAACCCTGTAGGCTACCTTTGTACAATCTCATATGCTCATCATTCACAACGCTGCTCAAATCATCAGTCATAGCTTTGCTCAAAGTTTCATCAGCCACACATAAAGATTTCCAACCGTTTTTTTTTTTTTGTTTTTTTTTGTTTTTTTTTTCATTGCAGGTAGCAGAAAGTAAATCAGCGTATGCATTCGTGTGTGCGTCCTTTACACACATGTTTAACACACACATAACAACCATTCTGTTTTCCCTCGTTCTTTTCTATTGATTCTTTTATGACATTGAGTCTTATCTTACTCAAGGTTCCCGCCTCGGGGAAATACATTTACATTTACCACCATCATTATTTCTCCTTTGACAGAAAATTGGTGTATAAAAATGATCTACTTTACTGTTAGATGACCCCATTTTGGCTGAGTTCCTCTTTTCTGGATTTCACAATTCGACACGTGTCTTACAGAATCTGTCAAACGTCTTCGACAGACCCGATCTTTCCCTTACCCCAAGATCGGTCGGGTGGTTTGTAATTACGTTTCACTCAAAAACTTCCTATAAGCACTTTCCAGCGCTCGATTAATTCTGAAATATATATATATTTTTTTTTTTTTTGGTTACTAGCACTTTTGAGTAAAACTAATTAATCAATAACTGTGATTCCCCTGAATCTGTGATTCCCCTGAATCACCTGTGGGCTTTCCGTCCACCAACGAGCTAAGTGAGGTAGAAACTGATCCGAATTCCTCAGATCAATTCTTTCCCTTACCCCAAAAAATTTGTGATTCCCCTGAATCACCTTTCGCTCGTACCAAAAAGCAAAACTCAGCCAACATGGTTCATGTTCACTCACAATTATCAAAATAATTTAACTGTCTCTTACCCGAGATGCTTTTACTGCCTCCGAGTTCTTTCTGAATCCAGTGGGTTCCTCCTGGCCCTGATAGCAGTTTTGGCTCTTCTCTCTCAATTCTGCGAGGTAAGACTAAAGCCTTTTGTGCTTTAGGGTGATCAGTCCGTCAATACGCTTTCTCAGGGCCAGAAGAAACCTCATGGTTCGCACTTTCTGACACCAACTTGTTGAGGCAAAAACAAGTAACTAACAAAATAGCATCAGGCATAAGAGACATCAGGATTCAAATTGTCCTTAAAAGATATTTATTCTTGCAAGAATGTTCCCAGTCCATCCACAGTCCAGCTGCAGGTGGAGTGAGACCCAGAGCAGAGGTTGACCAGCTCCTTATAGTGTTCTATTCAAAAGCTATCTCCTACAGCCCCCACTAAACAAAATAACAAAAGGGACCCCCCCCCTTGAACCCTTCACAGCACAAGGAACAAAAGGGACCCCCCTTGACCCCTCCCCAGCACGGGAATCTCCTTACCTCTGAAATCTCACACACACACACCCTGCAGCTGTATCAATATCATAAAAGAAACTCAAAATACAGCCAAAGAACGCATGGCATTCGTTTGTTAAATCGTTGAAAATAAAATACAAAGAAAAGATGAATTTTTCCACAACACTATCATAAAATCAGACTTCAATCTTTCTTCTATATTTGCATGCTGTTTTCACAATAATCTAGTATGTTTCTCAACAAACATCAAGGAATTCCTCTTATTAATTACTCTCATCAACTTCTGTAAAGTATTTTTGACTTTTGAAACTTGGTCACTCAATCTTGCTAACCCTTCTGCAATGCACCAGTTATTTTTCTCTTAACACAAACTTATTAATCTGCAATGGAATACTTTTCTGTCTTCGGGGATAGCGAGATACAAATTTTAGACGTCTTCAGATATAATATATAATATATTAAGCACGTGCAATCATATTTGTATTCATCTATTAATATTTATCATTTATCATTACATTTTTTGATTAAATATATATCTTATTATTTTAACTGCTTAGTTAATATCTTGAAACAATTGTTTTCCCTTACTTTTCTTTCTTTCTTTTTTTCTAATACACCCCATTTCAGTCCCTTCATTCACAGGTCATTCACACATTCGCTGTCCCTTCAAGCAACCAGGGTCAGAGGTCACTTATTTTCAACCACAGGCACAGTCACACAAGACACAGGATCCCACAAACACTTACACACACACTATTCTGTACTCCCTGTCAGATCTGAACAATACATTTACAGATTCACTAATCAACACAGTGACACTTTTAACTATCCTATTCCATAAACCTCTGTGATTCACTTCCTCAACACAACAGAGTGAAATAAGACCTTAATTCCCCTGAGCAGACTCTTATTAGATTAATAAGGTACCCGGAAATTGACTTTATCTGCAATCATGTTCATTTGTATCCTTCGAGGCCCTCTTACAAATGTCTGCAGATCAACCATCTATAGGCTATAAGCTAAACTACACCTGTATCAATCAATGCCCACTTACAGGTATAACACATCAATAACTGATATCCTTATATCAGTACGCTTGTCATCCTCTAGGCCCTCTTGACAAGTAAATACAAATTAACTTATATTAATCCCCTGTGTGCATGCTTTTTGCTCATCATCCTTCAAGGCCCACTTGATGAACAAACACAGAACCTTACGCACGTACGTCAAAACTCTTTGCTCTAAGTCAGCATCACCAGTAGTTATAGAATCCACTCAGGATTAAACAAGCACTAGCAAACTCGTGGCTCCTTCAGCTCCTAAGCCACGTCCTGCCGGGGTCGCCATTTGTTGTGGTTAAATTATTTTCAGGGGAATGACTTCAAAGATATTTGATATCAGAAAAATTAGACTTTATTAACAAAACAAAGCCGAGTGTCCCTCTGCAGAAAAGACCCTCCTGAAAGATTGCCCAGCAAACGTATATACCCTCTCCTTGTCCCAAACATGGTAATACATTCTATAGGTATTTTGAGAAATAGTTTTGTACCATGTGACTTTACTGAAATAGAATTATCTGCTGCAACAACACAGCTCTCAGGTTCCAAAGTCAAGCAAAAGTCACCCACAGACAAGGAAATAATAGTGTACAAAAACCAGTTGAATTACTTATTTTCTAAATAATAAAATCTTCAACAGTATCCACTGGCGCGGAGCGAGTGGAGCGGAGCGAGCGTTTTTCAATTCATTCCTATGGAGGTCGAGCTTCACGATTGCGCAGTGCATTTTGGGATTGCCAGCAGACCGGAGAAAGCGTTGAGAGCGACCGAGAGCGTCAAAAGGTTGGGCAATTCTCGACTTTATGCAAATATCAAGCGAAAAACGCTGTCAGCAGCCAATTGCTGTGAGGTTCGGGATGTGACGTCTGTCTTTAGAGTTTAAACATACAAATTGTGCCGGAGTTTATGCTGGATTTAGTTTTAATTTGTTTACAAAAGTGTATGTAGACGGTGAACTGCTGCGGCTGATCTCAACTTCATAAACTCCAGCATGTTCAGTTCTGATGTTCATGATGGTCAGAGATCCAGTCTTCTCGTCCAGCTTCAGTCTGTCTCTGAATCTCCCATCAGGATTATCAGGGATCATGTTGTTCACTCCATCAGTTTTAGCTAGTAGAGGCCCGTTAGTTCCAAATCTCCAGAATATCTTTTCATCTTTCTGTATTTCAGTGAGACTAGAGTTTAGAGAGACTGAATCTCCCTCCATCACTGACACTGACTTCACTGCATCTGTGTCAGCACACACTCCTGAAGAACACACAGAAACAGTCTCTCAGTCACACATTCAACATTAAATTGTTTTAATGAAGCTTTAACTGTTAGTTTGAAGGGGTTTTGAAATGATTACAAACTTTGAGAAAGTAGAAAGATAGAAACAGCATCATGGGAAATAAATTGCAGGGTCGAAAACACAGATATTTTACACACAGAGTTTTACAGAGTTTACACACCTTCATAGTTTACATTTTACGTTTTGGTTTAGTGTTATAAGTTGGATTATAAGTAGTGTTATATGGTGGAACTGAAGTTCATTAGAGCTCCACACAAATTGCGCGTTCATGGGAGATGGATGCCGGCATATGATGTAGGACGTAGCGTAGGAAGCGTCGTGACATAGAGTTTTGTTTTGCTCTGCTCTCTGGCTGCTCTGTCACGTTCGTTCTACGTCACAACGCTTCCTACACTACGTCCTACGTCATACGCCGGCATCCATCTCCCGTGAATGTGCGTCGACAAATATGTATATTTTTACGATTACCCTCAGAAGGCCTTCGTTTATCCCCCTGGAGCCGGATGGATTACTGTTGTGAAGGATGCATGCACATTTTGGGACTTGAAGGAGGTGGACCCCATAACTTCACATTATAACCACTGTAAGAACTGATTTTCCTGCTAAAACAAAACGCACCCTGCAATAAAGCCATAAAATGCACCCTGGACAGCAGATAGCAAAGACAGAGCACAGAACCTTGTCCTGCCCAAACTTATCTCCTTGTCCCCTTGTTTGATTTCAACTCATCCCCCCTCTCCTTCCTCAAGGCACTGAAAGTTCATTAAGAATGTCTATATATCACATATGATGTATCTTGTGAATATATTGTTTTTCCTTTTCAAGTGAGGTATAATTTTAAGGGTCACAGTGCGATTGGTAAAATGGTCTTAATTTCATTGCAGTCATTGGTTTAATGAGAAAGATTGAGAACTCAGGAGAATCCTGGTTCTCCTCTCTGGCTGATATCTCTTTACGATATCTCAAGAAACCAGGTGCTACCCCCCCTGGGGTACATGGATTGGCCCAAACAACTCTAAACAACATTTGTATAACCCCTGTTGTTCTGATCTGGTATTTAAGGCGAGGGAACAGAGCAATCTTTGGGACTCTTTACCAGGATCATCCCCCATAGTGATGTTTCAGTGCTTTCCAGTTGGAAAATCCTGACACATTACTGTGTCTTTGTCAGGAGAACATTGCTTACTTTTAGATTCATCTTTGAGTAAATGATGTCATGTTTAATCATTTACTTCTGTAATTGGCATGATACATTTTTACCTGACAAATAAATGTTACATCTTGATTTATTCTGAAGTATTCTGAAATCATTATTTTAATATATTAAGGAGGCTGGTGCTACCGCAAATCTTAGTTAAGGTAGGTCAAACTAAAGGCGCATGTATGAACGGAGCAGTAGGCACGTCATCTGAAGACCTTTTGATTTCTGTCTATCACTGGTTTAGCAAGTTGTATGGAAATGGCTAAATTAAACTAAATTAAACTGGTTCGAGTGAGCAGTAGGCAACCGACCTTAGGGGTATTAGCAAACCCTACATCCTCTGACTAAAATCAGAATTAACAAGTTTGTGTCCGTGAGAAACACGAACTGGCCGACGTGATCTCTGTGCGGCATTGGGTCCATAATGAATTAATAACTGAAAGTATGGGATACTCAGAGTAATCTAAGATCTAAAATAATTTATAATCAATATTTATGATTATTTTCTAATCAGAAATACGATCTAAATTTGATTATCATTTGAAATTGGAGTCAGATTACGCATAGAGCTAAAGTAATACTAAAACTAAGTTCCAATAAATTAAGTGAACTTCACTGGAGCGCTGAAAAGACATACACGTATTAAACCTTCGCCAGGCCGTTGGATTCCGTCGTTGGGCCAATGGATGGTCCTTACACCACTGAAAGATCTAAGACATTTTCTAAAATAACTGAAAATGTGTTTGTCTGAAAAAAGATTGACATATGCATCTCGAACGGCTTGAGGGGGAGTAAATCATGGGTTTAATATCATTTTTGGCCGAACTATCCCTTTAATGGATGTGTATATGTCCTCGGACACTGAACTCTTTATAGATTTTTGATGATTGTTCTTTCAAGAGAAATTATATTTCCAAAAATATTTTAAAGCAAGTTTAACATTACTTTACTGTCAACTTATCTTGGCTTTTCTATGTGCTGAGATGCTTTAATTGAAATAAAGGTGAATATAAGCTGTTATAGTGCACAGATCCAAACTTCAAAACTCCACCGGAAATAGTAGACCATCCGGGGACTTCTGGCGTACTCTTTTCAACATACTATGCTTTGGGACACACTTACTTTAATCTCACACACTGTTTAGGATGGATAGTGTGGACATTGAGACGAAGTGGGGAGTGTTCAGGAAACCATTTTGAAAACGTGAATTCATTTTTCAATTCCATTTTGTGCAGAAATTACACACTTAATATTCAATGATAATAAATGCAGTATTTAAGGTTCCTTTCCCTCAAAAGGTTGTTAAAATATTCTGTTCTGATTCATATTGTTCTTTTATTTCCTCAGACTGTGTTTTCTGTTGTCATGTTTCTGAAGCTGTCACCCGATTGGTCATCTCTGCTCTGGTGGGTGTGGCTGCTGCCTGTATTGTGGTGTATGACATCACATCCAGAAAAGTTCAACAGGAGACCGTATAACAGACATCATCACCATCATCATCATCATTATCATCATCATCAGACCCTCACAAATGAATCATATAATGTCACATTGTGAGGAGGAAGAGGGAACGGGGCTTTGCCAGAATATTTTTATACAAACTGGCTATCAGTTGATCTTGAATGAATTTACAGATTAAAGTTCAGTTATTTCAATGATTCATTCTTTCCCTTTAATAATTATTTTTACACTTACAGTGGGGCAAAAAAGTATTTAGTCAGCCACCAATTGTGCAAGTTCTCCCACTTAAAAATATGAGAGAGGCCTGTAATTTTCATCAAATGTATACCTCAACTATGAGAGACAAAATGAGGGGAAAAAAACCCCAGAAAATCACATTTTCGGATTTTTAAATAATTTATTTGCAAATTATGGTGGAAAATAAGTATTTGGTCACCTACAAACAGGCAGGATTTCGAGAGTTACGTATGTAACTGCGGTTCTATGAGTTCTGGATGACCGCCAGAGGCAGTGCTTCACACTGGATACTATCTCTCGTTGCAAATGCATAGGTCGAGTCTAATACAAACAATGTCCCTCGTGACCAGGATGACTCGGGGTGCTCCCCTATTTAACCCCGTGGCTTCCTGCATACTGTCCCTACGGAATCTTCTCGCCTGACTCCGAGTGACAGAAAGCTCTGGCGGTCATCCAGAACTCATAGAACCGCAGTTACATACGTAACTCTCGTTCTATTTCGTTCTTCCTGACCGCCAGAGGCAGTGCTTCACACTGGATGACTTATACAACAAGGTCACGAAGAGGTCCTACTCACCCTTAAGAGGAAGTTGAGGGTCCAGACAGGACAGCTGTTCCAATATTACCGGAAGCAGCCACATTGACCCTGTAGTATCTGGCAAAGGTATTTGTCGATGACCACGTAGCTGCTGCACAGATGTCACTTAGAAGGACCCCTTTTAATGCAGCCCAAGACGTTGATATGCCTCTTGTTGAATGGCATCTCACCCCCAAAGGCACTGGATATTTATTAGATGTGTAAGCGTGGGTGATAACCTCAACTACCCAGTGCGACAATCTCTGCTTTGAGAGGGGCTGACCTCTTTTTGGGCCCCCGTGACAGAGAAAAAGTTGGTCTGATTGTCGAAAAACTTCTGTGGCCCTCAGATAGCCCCGGAGAGCTCTTACTGGGCACAGCAGTGTGCTTCCACCTTCTTCCAGTGTGTTTGACATCGGAGGATTAAACACTGCCAGCTCAATAGCCTGGTTTCTAAAAAGGGCAGAAAGCCGCTTGGGGAGAAATGCTGGGTTGGGCCATAACGTCACAACTGAGCCATCTGCGTTCCAACGCATACAGGATGTGTTAACTGATAACGCGTGGAGTTCACTCACCCGCTTAGTCGAAGCAATGGCCAAGAGAAATGCTGCCTTCAATGAGATCCACTTCAGATCACTCTGCTCTAGAGGTTCAAACGGGGGCAATGTAAGAGACTTTAAGACTAGGCCCAGGTCCCATAAAGAAACCCTAATGGCCTGAGGGGGGCGCAGTCGCTGAGCACCTCTAAGAAACTGAGTAACCAAGGCATGAGAACCCAACTGCTGACCATCTATTCGTACGTGATGTGCTGAAATTGCAGCCACATAAACTCTTAAAGGACAAGTTCGGTATTTTACACTTAAAGCCCTGTTTACAGATCGTTTCTGATGAAATAGAACGGTTAAGATTAAAATGTGGACACATGCTGCTGTCCCGAGAATTTTAGATTTATTTCGCTTCTCCCCCCCCACTACAGAATGGCAGCCTATGGGCACTGGAACAATCCTTCATAAAACGCATTAAACTTTCGATTACAAAGACGTGAAACTCACCGAGTGGTCAAGGGTGTTCACTGATATGCTCACTCAAAAATCGCTGCAAAAGATGCTTTCCAACAGGTTTTATCGTAGTTTTTGTCCAACTCCATTGACTTGAATTGGATGGACTGTGTGCGGTACGGTATTGCTCCGCCGCTTCTTCTTCTGCTTCTTCTGTGTATTCAATGAAATGCCAGTGGTTTGCTTGCAGTTGGCAAAGGTGCATTATCGCCACCAACTGGGCTGGAGTATCTATTATTCAAGCTCTCAACGGAAGAATCTACGGGTGCGAGACGTTTGGAAAAATAGGTCCATAGTTTTACAACGAATGGTAAAACACCTGTTGGAAAGCATCTTTTGCAGCGATTTTTGAGTGAGCATATCAGTGAACACCCCTGACCACTCGGTGAGTTTCACGTCTTTGTAAACGAAAGTTTAATACGTTTTATGAAGGATTGTTCCAGTGCCCATAGGCTGCCATTGTGTAGGTGGGGGGGAGAAGCGAAATAAATCTAAAATTCTCGGGACAGCAGCATGTGTCCACATTTTAATCTTAACCGTTCTATTTCATCAGAAACGATCTGTAAACAGGGCTTTAAGTGTAAAATACCGAACTTGTCCTTTAAAGTAGCAGCTGCTCTATTCTTTTCTAATAGTGACTGCAGAAAACGTAAAATCAGAGGAACAGGGCAGTGCTCTGGGACCACTGCTTGCTCTCTACACCAATCAGAGAAAAGCTTCCATCGATAGGCATAAGCACTCCTGGTGGAAGGTGCTCTAGAGTTCAATATGGTGTTCTGGACCCCTTGATTGCAGGCTCCAAAGAGTGGTTCCGGCCCCTCAGAGGCTACACACAGAGCTGCAGGCGGTCTGGATTCGGGTGCCAAATCTGACCCTCCAACTGCTGGAGGAGATCCTTTCTCCTGGGAAGAGTCCAAGGATCCCCGTCTAGGAGCCTGTACATCACTGGAAACCAAGGTCTCCCTGGCCAGTTTGGCGCCACTAGCAGCAGCCTGTGGTGCTCTTGAAGAACCCTGTGAACAGTCACCCCGATCATCGGTATCGGGGGAAAGGCATAAAGTAACCGATCTGGCCAGGCATGGGCTAGAGCATCCTGCCCCAGCGGACTGGATTCCTCTGCCAGTGAGAACCAGAGACTGCAGTGGGTCGTTGTCGCCGAGGCAAATAGGTCCACTTCTGCCCTGCCAAACCGCTGCCATATCATCTCTACCACTTCTGGGTTGAGCCTCCACTCCGTTGATGGAATTCTGTGGCGCGACAAGAAATCTGGAACCACGTTTGATACCCCTGGAATATGAATTGCTCTGATGCTTGCAAAGCGAGGGAAGGCCCAAGTCAGCAGTTCCTGCGATACTTGAAGGGATTGGCTGGACCTCGTGCCCCCTTGATGGTTGATGTGGTAAACCACCGATCTGTTGTCCGACCTGACGAGAATATGCCTGCCCTTCAAAAACGGAGCGAGGTGCTTCAGAGCTCGCAGAACTGCCCGAAGTTCCAAGGTATTTATATTCTCGCCCCTTTCCCGAGGACCCCATTGTCCTGTGACTGCTCTGTGTTGCCAGACTGCCCCCCAGCCAGTAAGGGACGCATCGGTCTGGACTATCTCCCTTCGAGAGGGAATCATGCCTAGAACAACCCCCTTGGTCAGATACAATCTGCTCCTCCAAGACTTCAGGGCCAGAAGGCATCGCTGTGTCACCTTGATCAACCTGTTCTTGTGCCAACTGGGGTTCAAGTGGAGACTGTTCACCCATCTTTGAAAGGGGCGTAGTGAAAGGAGGCCCAATGGTATGACTGCCGCTGCTGCCGCCAACATACCTGTGAGCCTGAGGAAGCACCTGAATGGAAGTCTGGCATGCCTCCGAAACCGTTGAAGGAGGAGTATTATATTGTCCACTCGTTGTTCTGATGGAGTGGCTTTCATTGACTGTGAGTCCAACGTGAGACCTAGGAACCCCACAGACTGACTTGGAATTAATTGGCTCTTGCTGAAATTCACAGAAAGGCCCAGTCGAGCAATATGTGTGAGCAGCTGTGTGATTTCTAACACTGCCTGCTCCTGAGAGTGGGAGCAAAGGAGCCAGTCGTCCAAGTATGGAAGCACCTGTAGCCCTGTGGCTTGGATTGGAGCCAGTGCAGCTGCCATGCACCTGGTGAATACTCGTGGCGATAGAGAAAGGCCGAATGGGAGGACACAGAATTGATAGACCTGGTCCTGGAATGCAAATCGGAGGAACAGCCTGTGTTGAGGAGCAATCGGAATATGGAAGTAAGCATCCTTTAGGTCTACCGTAGTAAACCAGTGCTGCTGCTTGACCGCCTGAAGAACATCGGTTATGCTCAACATACGAAATGGTAAGATCTTCAGGAACTTGTTGAGGCCGCGAAGGTCGAGTATGGGCCTTACACCGCCATCTTTCTTTGGAATGAGGAAGTAAATGGAGAAGAACCCATCTAGCCGTTCTGACCAATCTACTGGTTTGATGGCACCTTTCTCTAGGAGTTGTGCTATTTCTTGTTTTAAGGCAAGTGAACTGTTGGGGTCTGAGACTACGGTCATCCTGACCCCTTTGAAAGCGGGCGGCCGCCGTCGGAACTGCAGCTTGTACCCCTGGGTTAGTGTTGCTATAACCCATAGGTCGGAAGTTGTTGTTTTCCAGTAACTGAGCTGCTGATAAGAAAACCGTCCGACGGCCGGCCGCCGACCTTCAGGACCTACGTCCATGGCCTCTAGCATCCCTGGTGGGCCGTTGGCCAGGTGCTCTACCCCTAGGGGCCTGAAATACTTGCTGACCCCGAGCCCGGGCCGCTGAGCAGAATTTTCTACACGCGGTGATCTCGGAGGCTGGCCCTTGTGAACAGCACCTGGGCGTGTTGAAAACGTAGAGCGTGGCAGTTCATACCCCCTAGAAGGCTGTCGGTAATTTACGTGAGCCTGTGGAACTCTCCTCAGGTCAACAAACTGCTGCCTGGTCTGATTCACCTGGACACTACGCTCCAATGTCTCCTGTGCAGCTGGCCCAAAGAGTTGTCCTGGAACTACAGGAAGGTCCCTTAGTGTTCTCCTACATGCCTCAGACAGAGGTGATTGTGCAAGCCAGACTTGGCGGCGTGCTTGTGTAAGCGTTGACATAAGCCTTCCCAGTTCTCTTGTCATGAATGCCACTGCCTGAAGGGAGGCATCACTTAAGTTTTGGCTAAAAGGATCACTCCCTGATGATTGAAGGGACTGAGACAGTGCCAACATGAGATGGGAGAGAGAATTGCCAATGCGACCCATTCGTGCTGCCGTGTTATATGCCTGGATAAGATGATCATCTGTAATCCTGCATTGAGGCCGGGGGCATCGAACATTAGGCCTCAATACCTCCTCTGGGGAAAGAACAAACGAGGCAATAAATGGATCAACCTTAGGCATCTGACCCAAGCCATAAGTGTCTGCATCCTGCATCGCAGCCAATGCCCTGTTTGCACTAGTGGGGTGCATAAGAGACCTAGGGTTAGCCCAGCATCTTTGTAACTCCTCAATATAATCCTTTGATGGTGGAATTGTAAGAGGAGAGGGTTGCGCTGAACCTCTGAAAAAAGCACTAGAAGAGGTTGCCACCGCAGGGGCTGTGTCAAGACCCAAGCGAGCCAATGCAGCCTGAAGAGCTTGCTTCACCAGCTCTTGCTCTGACTGTGGACCTTCTGCCGATCCATGACCAGCTTCCTGGGAGCCATCACGGGAGAATTGAGATTGATGATCGGATATAACCTCCACTTCTCCATCATCCTCATCATAGAACTGGCTCTGAGAAGCCGCCATTGAAAGGACATCCTCCTCCCCAATGGGTGACTCCACAGCAGGGCTTTCGACTGAGGATACTAGTCTCTCGCCCGGTTGCAACTTCATAAGCAAAGACTTAATCTGAGCAAACTCAGCCGTCAGCACATCCACCTTCTTCCCTAAAGGGTCTTCCTTGGGTCTTTTACCAGCGGAAGCACCGGTTGATTCAGTATTTTTACGCTTACTTGTTAATTTACGTGGTGGAGGTGGTGGTATCGACTCTCCCAAAAGCCCTTCCACCATAGTTATCCTTGAAGTCCTCCTCTCCCAAGACATGACGCTACAGTTCATGCAGGCGTCTTCTGTGAGGCCTTGTTTAAGGTGTTCTAAGCCTAAACAGGAAGGGCAGCAGTCATGCCCATCATCCGCCTGGAGAACAGCCATGCACAATGTGCAAGTACGAGGTAACTTTTCCATTTTGGTTTTGGAAGATATTTGGTAAGTCGAGCGGAATCACTCTGACTGTCACTGTCTTAAGCAAGCCAGAAACTCACTAGAGAGAAATAATTTCTATACAATATATTATACACACACCACTATTGAAGTGTACATGTAATATACTATAACAAATCCTATGCTATAATTAATGCGTGTATATATATATACATATATATATATATACACACGAAGTACAAGAAATTATTTTATTTTTTTTACAACATTGCTAGCTCATTCAATAACAAAGTAGATGAGTATTGTACCTATTAGCCTAGATACCAATCGCTATACAGAGCGCACACACTCCAAGCGTGGTTTTAACTAATTTAACTTACAGCTGCAAGTTATTATGGCCCTTTCAATGAGCGAAAACACTCTGTTTAACAACCAACACAATGCCAGGAAAACGAGAACGAACCCCAGCATAAATGTAAACAAACTCACCAGCAGTGTTGCTTTATTTCGTTATCAATGGAATCCCACTGAATCCGTTGCAGCCTCTGGAGGACGCGCAATCGCGAGACACCAACAATGCTTCCTGTTGCGAAGCTGTGAAGAACGGATTCCATTTTTTTTTTTTTTTTTTTTTTTTACATAATCTACGACCTGCATACATGCACGCGAGAAGATTATAGGGACAGTATGCAGGAAGTCACGGGGTTAAATAGGGGAGCACCCCGAGTCATCCTGGTCACGAGGGACATTGTTTGTATTAGACTCGACCTATGCATTTGCAACGAGAGATAGTATCCAGTGTGAAGCACTGCCTCTGGCGGTCAGGAAGAACGAAATAGAACTGACTCTCACAGACCTGTAACTTCTTTAAGAGGCTCCTCTGTCCTCCACTCGTTACCTGTATTAATGGCACCTGTTTGAACTCGTTATCAGTTTAAAAGACACCTGTCCACAACCTCAAACAGTCACACTCCAAACTCCACTATGGCCAAGACCAAAGAGCTGTCAAAGGACACCAGAAACAAAAGACCACAAAAAAGGAAAGGGAAAAGACAAACAACTATAAATAAATATTAATAAAAATTTTACGTTCACATTTATATCAAACTCTTATAATGACACATAATTCCTAATAGTTATTCAAGTAATATTATTTGAATATCAAATATTCAATATTAAATAAGTAGTAAGAAGATATAAGTAGTAATAAGAAATAATAAGAAGTCTTTCTTTTCAAAAGTCTTTTGAAAACTTTTCTTTTAAAAGTCAAACATTTATAAATAAAAAAATCTTTAATGGAGCATTCTGTTTCAATATTTTTAACATAACAAAATCAGTAAAAATATAATTAAAATATTTAGAGGGCACTTTAACTTTGAAGGGATTCAGGATGTCAGAGGCCCCCCCTGTCCCAAATGGCACCCTGGAAAACACCCTGGGTGCTTCTCAATATCCCTCCTCGTCTCCTCTCTCCTCCATCCTCCATCCTATGACCCGGAAACCGATCGAGCTCAGCCATCTTGAAGGACATCTCAATTCTCTAATTGCACCGCGAGGAGTCGAGGATCGAGGAGTGAGGAGGCTTCCAGAGGAGTCATGAGCGAGGATACACAGGTGCATCCTATGCGGAAGAGTTTTATCGACTTAAACGTGACGCACGTATAAATTCTCCTCCCCCTTCACATCGGTCACAATAATTTTGATTTATACTTTACTTTTGCAGTTTATATAAACCACACACCTCACATATTTCAACAGGGTATCTTTCTTTATTATTATTATTTATTATGAATTTCTTAAATAAACAAATTTAAACAACATGAGGGCAGATCCTCTGAGCGCGGCTGATGACGCGATGAAGTGACGCTCGAGTGATCAAGTATTCCAATGTATAAAAAAAAATTATATTCGATTCCTCCGTCCTCGCGTCTTTTCCTTGCAGCCTTCCCTCGCATCCTACAGGGGGCGGAGCTGAGACGCGAGGAAAGGAAGCGAGGAGAGGAAACGAGGATGCACAAATAAGAATTGGGAAGCACCCCCAGAAAACACTCGCTGTCTTTCTACGAGTCCGCGCTTTCGTGACGTAATGCTGATTAGAACAGTTTAAGCATTGATATAAACATAAAATGTTTTTTATATACAAAAAAATATTATTATTTTTTACAATGCTATGTTTATGTTCATGCTTAAAATGTTGTTGTTGCCGTAAGATTTATCCGTGAAAAAGATATGCACTAATTCACTTTAATAAAGATGCTTACATGCATGCTATTCTTGAAAGTACAATAACATTAACTTCCTTAGATGAGAAACAAAGTTCTTAGTTCAGATTAGTTCTTATTTTTTATTTTATTTTTTCAGTTTGAAACAGCATGAAAAAAGACGATTAAAAACTCTGGTTGCTCCGACATGGTGCTAGTAATCAGTGCTAATTAAAGTTAACAGTTAACAGGTGCTATTTGATTTGATGATTTGAACATCACGCTCTGCTCCCGCCTAAAGTGTGATGCATGCATACAGATATCTGCAACGTCATTTGGCCTAGACAAAACTCTAATTCAAGATATCTGTAATTACATTTTGACTAGGCAGAATAAAAGTTACAGATATCTCAAATTTCAGATATCTCTAATCAAACTTAATTTCAAGATATCTTTAACTTGATAATAGATATCTACAATTCAATTATGACTATCCCTAACTCCAGTTTGAGATATGTACAACGCTATTTTGACTAGACATAACTATGGCAAGCCATTTTAACATTTAAAAGCTAGACTGGATATGTGTTGCATGACCGACGTTAAATGACGTTAAATGACAGAAAATATACGTCTATGTGTTGGTTATGCATGGCCTAATTACCCTTAGGAAAATAGTATTTTGGGACAAAATATTACTATAGAAGTACTATAAGACTACTATAGAAATACTATAGCGGCTCTAGGATATTATAGAGGTATTACAGAACATAACATACTTCTGTGATCGTAATAATATTTTAAAGCTGCTATAGTATTTATTTAGTAGTCTTATCATACTTCTGTAGTATGTCCCAAATTACTATAGTATTCCTATAAGATTACTATAATATTTTGTCCCAAAATACTATAAGATTCCTATAGTATTTTTTAGTAAGGGTATGTCCCCCACCGAATCGGCTTCATTAGCCTACCACTTACGGTTTGCAAAGATACAATTACTGCAAACCTTTAATCTATCAATATGTATGTTCTATTATGCATTTTCCTTGTTATATGAATAACAGAAATTCCTGAAATAATATATAGGCAGACACACAGTAATAAGATAAGTAATAAGATATTTATTCAAATGTTGATTTTGAAATTAGTGAACATCACCATATATATGATTTGAAAAAAAAAAAACATTATAAATTAACATTTCTAAAGACTTTTCTTTTACATATAATATCACAAAAATATTAACTACTTGTTTTTTCAACATCTTCAGTGAAAGTGCACACAGTGAACGTTTCAATGGCAAGAAAAAAAGCAATCTATGAATGTCCTATTACAGGCGGAAAGGTACAAAAAAGATGTGCAATCTAACAAGTGCACACATGAACTAGAAACACCTACTAAAATGGATTTTGCCATTGACTGGCGCTAACGATTTCAGCAGCTTTCAGTCCGTAATGGCGGACGCGCCTCCGCAGCGCCATCTACAGACTGTTACCCATAACACAACAGAGTTTCGCCTCTTGGGCTTCTATACTCTTTGGTTTGAGTCTGCGCAGAACGCTTGGCAATCAGGAAATGAGGGCTTCTAATGTGCTTCACTTTCTCTCCGTTGAAACCTATGGGGTCGCTGTGTCCAGTTTATATACTGTCTATGGAGTTGACCTGAGACCAGTGCCTTTATGATGACCCTGGGACAACAACTGCCTCAGCCAATCAACGTTTATGATGTCATCACCGTGTGATTTCTGCAACTGAATTGTATATCTGTAATGATAAACCCCATTCAAATGAATGGCAAAAGTGATGTCATTTGTCCTAGGAAGAATGTCTTTGTGGATATCTGAAATGACAATTATGGATAGAAAGAATGTAGTTGCGGATATCTGAAATGACAATTATGGATAGGAAGAATGTAGTTGCGGATATCTGAAATGTTCTTTTTGACTAGGCAAAACTGAATTAAAGATATCTGCAACACATATCCAGTCTAGCTTTTAAATCTTAAAATGGCTTGCCATAAGCGCGTTTCTGGGAAATTGCTAACTGTACCTCCCTGTTTATGGGCGTGTTTGTTGGTCGTGTGGTGTTCGTTGGTAGCAGAGACATGTCAGACGGCTCTGGTTGGTAGGTGGCGCTGTAGACTATGTCCTATATCTGATACAAGATGCAGCCATTTTTGAAAACGGGACTTCGCTTTTTATTGTTTTGAAATCAATAATAAGCAATATATACCAGTCTCATTCAGCATAATAGAAATAAGCAAGATATAATACACCAATAAATCGGCGTTTTTGTTTTTTTTCCTGTTCGTCGTCTCGTGTAATAAGATCTCTGGTTCAGGGCGCGGCTCAGAAAAACACTCAGAGAACAGAGGACTTTAATAACTCTACGGAGCATCTAGCCTACTATCACTCATCTCTACATCAACATGAAGAGCGCACTTACACTTGTTCTTTTCTTAATATTTGCGATCGGTAAGTGACTGTTGTTGTTTTTTAACATAACTGCAGCACTTTCGTTTTCGTTTTCTGCACACTGGAAATTAGCATTTTCTTTTAAATATGTTCTTATTCTTTGAATTTCAAAATGTAACAACTGTGATAACTAGCTGTAGGACATATTTTATATAGTGCACAATAATGACTAACTTTTACATGATATTTTAGTCTGAGTAATATTCATGGTACACTGGCAGTGTTCACACAGGCCTTGTTATTTTACGGTCTGTTTTCAACGCATATTTTATGTCGCAACATGGTTCATTGAGTTCCAATTAATCTAATGCATTGAATTAAATTGTATTGTTCGTATGAGACGAAACTCGAATATAGCCTAATAATTGTTTACTCATTTCTAGGTAATTGTTATTAAGAGTGAGTTATAAGTTTGATTTGTGTGTGCGTGTGTGCGCGCGCACAACAGAACAGTGTAGACTCAGATTTAATGCACACTGCTGCAATTCATGCGAGATTTATTAGAGCCACTGATCAGTCGGCAAGACTCGTGATTTCTGAGTGTTTTATGTTTCATTTCTGACTGTCTGTTTCTGTTTGTTCTCCAGGTGTGTTTGGTGATGCAGATAAAGCAGAGACAGTGTCAGTCATTGAGGGAGATTCTGTCACTTTACACACTGGTGTTACTGATATACAGAGAGATGAAGTGATAGAATGGAGGTTAAATGGAAGTCGCATAGCTAAAATCAGTGGTGATGACTCCAGTACTGATGGGGTATTCAGAGACAGACTGAAGCTGGACACACAGACTGGAGATCTCAAGATCACAAACATCAAAACCACTGACTCTGGAGAATATAAACTAAAGCTCACCAGTACCAGAGGGTCCTCAGTGAAGACATTCAGTGTCAGTGGTGAGTGTCTCACAGTTTTTTAATTTAACAATTGCTATTTACATAATTAACACATTATAAACAATTTAAATTCTCCACAATGTTTTTTTACAGATGTAAAATGTTACTGGGAAACTGCTGTTTATACAAAGAATTCATGAATTCTGTTTTATTTATAAATAAAATATTTGTCATTATCTGACAAGAAAACTGACAAACAGACCCTTTAATATTCAATACAATTGCTTCTTTATTATAAGGAAAAACAACAGATTTCATATTAATTTTAATTCAATGGTAAGATGATCATATCAAGACAGTCACCAGTTGGACTTTGATTTCTTAAAAAGTCAATTAAAATATGTAATTTAGCCTAAATTATTGTCTTCTAAAAGCAGCAGTGAGAAATGTTGTATTGTTGAGATGAATTTAGACGAGTAGGTCCAGAGTTCTTCTGATATTGAACTTTTCCAATATAGATAACTAAGAATGTCTGTATTTCATTGGCTCTGTGCTGCACTCTGTACAATGACAATAGAGTTAAATCTGATCTAGCAGATTTCTGAATAATCAGTCAATAGTTACAGAAGTCCAAACTGTATGACATCTCAGATACAGTTTATTGTGCAAACAAAAATCTCATTATTAAACAAGAAAAAAAAAAAAATTTTGTATATAATGTCAGATTTCTTATATATATCTTATATATATATATATATATATATATATATATATATATATATATATATATATATATATATATATATATATATATATATATATATATATATATATATATATATATATATATATATATATATATATATATATATATATATATATACACACATATATATATACACACATATATATATACAGTGCTATGCATAAGTTATAGACACCCATGCTAAAGTTGACTAAAAAGAGGAATAAAAAATCATCTTTTGGAATTTTTTTTTTTTTTTTTTTAATTAAGGCATTAAGTTCAATTTCCAAAAGATTATTTTTTCTTCCTCTTTTTAGTCAACTTTAGCATGGGTGTCTAAACTTATGCATAGCACTGTATATGTATGTGTGTATGTGTGTGTGTGTGCACATACATGCATGATGGGCATAACAGAACAGTGTAGACTCAGATTTAATGCAGACTGCAGAAAATTATGCAAGATTTATTAGTGCCACTGATCAGTCGGCAAAACTAGTGATTTCTGAGTGTTTTATATGTTTAATTTCTGACTGATTAATATGTTTCTGTTTGTTCTCCAGGTGTGTTTGGCAATGCAGAGAAAGCAGAGACAGTATCAGTCATTGAGGGAGATTCTGTCACTTTACACACTGGTGTTACTGATATACAGAGTAGTGATGTGATAGAATGGAGGTTAAATGGAAATCGCATTGTTACAATCAGTGGTGACTCCATCATTACTGAAGGGTCATCCAGAGACAGACTGAAGCTGGACACACAGACTGGAGATCTCAAGATCACAAACATCAAAACCAATGACTCTGGAGAATATATACTGAAGATCAGAAACACCAGATGGTGGTCCTTAGAGAAGACATTCAGTGTCAGTGGTGAGTGTCTCACAGATCATTAATTAAATAATTGCTATTTACATAATTAACACATTATAAACTATTTTAATTCTCCACAATGTTGATGTAAAATGTTACTGGGAAAGTGTTGTTTATACAAATCATTTAGGAATTCTGTTTTATGTATGAATAAAATATTTTGTCTGAAAATACATTACAAAAATGCATTGTCTGACAAGAAAACTGACAAACAGACCCTTTAATATTCATTACAATTGCTTTTTTTATTATAATGAAATAAGGAAAAACAACAGATTTCATATTAATTTTAATTCTATGGTAAAATGATCATATCAGTACAGTCACCAGTTGGACTTAGATTTCTTAAAAAGACAATTAAAATATGTAATTTAAATGATTTTCTTCTCAAAACAGCAGTGAGAAATGTATTGTTGAGATGAATTTAGACGAGTAGGTCCAGAGTTCTTCTGATCCTGCATTTCTCCAATATAGATAACTCAGAATGTCTGTATTTCATTGCCTCTGTGCTGCACTCTGTACAATGACAATAGAGTTAAATCTGATCTAGCAGATTTCCGAATTATCAGTCAATAGTTACAGAGGTCCAAATTGTATGACATCTCAAATGCAGTTTATTGTGCAAACAAAAATCTCATTATTAAACAAGAGAAAAATCATTTTTGTCTGTAATGTCAGATTTCTGTAAATAATCTATAAATATAAACTATAAATAATCCCAAAATACACCAGACCTCAGACCAATTTCAGAGAGAATTCCACCAGCAAAAAGATACAACAGTTTTTATAGAACAGGAGCATGGAAATGGTGACATGATTCATTACATAATTTCCCTACAATTTGATTGGTTCTTCATAGGCAAACCCTTCTGTTACTAGGTAGAAGCAAACTCTGTTTTTTTTTTTTATTGCTTCACTTTGTTCTTTAATCACGAGTTTATAAATGTAGATATCTGTCTAGTTTAATTTCCCCTTTTATCCAGACATGATTCACTAACACACACACTCAGTCACGAGTTCATACCATTTATAAGCTTGAAAACATTTAGTATTCAAAAGCACATGAATGTTATTCCTGCAAGAAAAATAACTGTTAGTTATGATTAATTAAAAAAATCCATCAAAGATCAAAACCTTTCATCAAAGTTATACATGAATTTTGAACAATACCCGTTCTTGTCTTAGGACAACTTTGATAAATTTTTTTTTTTTTTTGATGAACCACTTCAGATGTTGACTACTGTATTTTCTGCAGTAAATCCCATAAGTGTTACTTGTACTTGCCTGAATGGCATCTTATCACAGACCGTCTGGTTATGACATGATGTCACTGTTTCCAGAACACCTCAAACTCAGATTCATTCAACAACAGCGTCTCACAGATATACATATATATCTATAGATGAAGCGGTTTAGTGTCCTGTTCAGTGAAGCTTTCATTTTATAAGTATATAAGTATATTTGACTTAAGCACGTAAAAAAAAAAATTTACAAAAAGGTCTGGGCTTTGCCAGCACAGAGGATAATGGAAATGTTACCTTTTAAAATGTTTAAATTTTTTTTATTGTTTGTAGATTTAAACTTTAATATTATTAAATGCTGCCGTGGTGACATAAGTGTGTAGTATGTGTGTGCTTTCTCCATCTGCTTTCAACCAGATAAAAAAAATAAAAAAAAATCACTGAATAAATCACATTTGGACTGCAAAAAGTCACACATGATGTTTATTACACAAGACTCTTCTGTAAATCTCTTTACTGACAGAGTTATAAAAGTGATAACTGACAGAAACTCTTCTGGTTTGTTCTTCAGCTGTGACTGATCCTAGGTCTAATGGAGTGACGGTTGTGTCAGTGACAGAGGGAGATTCTGTTGTTCTACACACTGATGCTGAAATACTGAAAGGTGATGAGATACTGTGGAGGTTTAGAGGGAAAGAAATTGCTAAAATGAAAAAAGATAAACAAATTTTCTCTACATATGATAATATTGCTGATGGGAGATTCAGAGACAGACTGCAGCTGAATCATCAGACTGGAAATCTCATTATCAGCGACATCAGATCCATAACCTCTGGACTTTATGAAGTTGATGGCAAGAAGAGCACACACACCATACACAAGTCATTCAATGTGACTGTTACAGGTGAGTCGCTTCAGTATTTAAATGTAATAATGGTTGTATTCAAATCAGCACTGTAAAGAATTTACATACTTTGATGTTTACACAAAAATATGTATCTGAAAATGTTACTTTAGTATTCATTGTTAACCAAAGTTCTCAAGACATTTGGTGCAAGATAAAATGTGTATAGGATTTATTATTGTGGTTCTCTGTGAATGTTCTCATGAATTTTCTTCTTGTATGTTTTATCCTGAGACAGACAGACTGAGCAGACTGCCAGTGAAGGAGGGAGTCACTGTCATTCTAGAATCTGGTGTTACTAAATTACACAAAGATGATCTGGTACGATGGAGATTTGAACATGAAGACGTCTTAGCAGAAATCAATAAAGCTGCTGGAATCTCCTCCATACATGATGGTGTTCCTGATGGGAGATTCAGAGGCAGACTGGAGCTGGACGATCAGACTGGATCTCTGACCATCACAAACACCAAAACCAATGACTCTGGACTCTATCACCTTGATATCACCAGCGTCAGACACATCAAGTTCAGGAAATTCGATCTGTCTGTCTGTGGTGAGTATATCAAGTGTTTTAATTAAATAAAATATATATAATATGTATTTACATCAGCATTGTGTGAACCATTTTTGTATTATAATATGATGTTTACTAAAATTAAACCAATTTTAATTACTAAAGGTACAATCTGAAACGGATTTTAAGGGGTTAAAAACTGCAAAATGATATTTCAATAAAGTATATTATTACTAACAACTAAAACAACATGTTAGGAATAACAGGCCGTTGAATTATTAGAAAAATAATGCACACCCGACCCGAGGTGGTAATGCGGTCACGACGCGATGCGGAGTTTGCATTATTTTTCTAATAATTCAACGGCCTGAAGTCAATTATTCCGCTTATACTACAGTTACCACACCTCGAAACATTGTTCAGATTATGTATTTCAAGACAAGACATTTTTGTCATTAAAACGCTCTTTTATGTAGGACTAATTTCTTACGCATCTAATCCAGTGCCTCCGTTGCTAATTCCAAAACGTCATTATATAGTTAGTAACGGAGGTTTGAGCCTCTGATAGCAGACTAATGCTGGGACACACGACTAGCTGACACTTTCTCTGACTGTTTTCATCGCTGCAGCAGATTTTAAACACCGACTTTGAACACAGACTGAACGCGCTGAACACACGTTTGGGCATAATCAGTCATAAGTATCAAATAACATTCATAACCGGCCTTAAAGTGTGCTTTATGCAGTTATTAGAGAGAGATGTTGCAATATTGAAACAGAAAGCATAATGCGTCAATATTATTATTTATTTATTTATTCAATTCTTTTCAATTAATTTGTTAATTCTTTTTTTCTATTATTGACAGATGACAGTAGACTAGCCAAATAAATGAAACACAAAGCCCTTTTAACAAGTAGGCCTATCAATAATTATTTATTTGTTATATTATCTGCAATAAAAATCCGTGCTGCAGGACTATCCATTTATTTAGCCTATATTCAGTTTAATTTTCTATTGATTATAAATAGGACTATATACTTTATTAAAATTAAACTGCATGTTTCCATTGATTGTGAAGCTAGACATTGAAAATTGTAGATGAAGCGCATGGGGCTAAATGCTTTTTATTGTTATGAATTGTATCCTATTTTACGTTATTACCGTTAACTACGCAAAGTGATAATGAACTGTAATGCAGTCAAGACCTGCCTGGAACTACTTTAGCTGTGCGTTTCCCTGAAAATAATGCACACCTTAGAACGTTCGTCAACCAATCAGATTCAAGCATTCAACGGCCCTGTAGTATAAATTTAAATAATTTACATTTATTTAAATTATTGGTAAAATCCATTTCACTAATTATCACATCATTATAGTTTATTGTAGAAACAGGAAATGGATTTTAATGGTATTTTTTTCGAATCACCAGTTTCCTGAGGGATCCGCTTAAAGGACAAATCAAGTGAAAAATGAATCTAGGGTTAATTAACACATGCTTCCGGAGTGAAAATCGATTAGTCGAGACCAAGATGGCTCCTGCAATTCAACGCGTAATGTACTGTCTTTATAAAGTATCTTCTTATTAAACTGTCTGTACACTTACACAGTTCTCAATGCTTCGGTTTGTATGTAAGGACCCTCATTATGTTACCGTGTTAGTGTGAGGCTATTTTGAGCCTTGTTAGTGGTATTAACTAGCGATTTACTTTTACTTACTCTATGCCCTATATACCAGTGTTATGAGCTAATCTGTTTTTAAAGATAAAACTCTATACATTCGATTTTCATGAAAACGCATTGCAGGGAACGATCGACTCTGTAACCATGTGTTAATTAACCCTAGGTTCATTTTTCACTTGATTTGTCCTTTAAGGAAAGAGGGGTTTATATAATAGAGCTCCTCTAACTTCTAGACTAAACAGAGTCTCCCAGAGTCACACCTCCCTCTTAAATGCTCCAGGCATACACAAACACACTTGGGTATTAAAATATAAGGAGTTGTTCATTTAAACAGCAACTCAATAAGGAGACCAAACTAATTAACTTCGGGAGAGAGAAAAGGCAAAAAACACAAGTAGCTCTGGGGGTTAATAAAGGCCTTCTGAAGCGAAGTGATGCGTATGTGTGAGATACATATTTATATTTAATGATTAATAATAATTATGTTAATCATCATGCAATCTTTAATACGTTTATTTAAACTTTAACAAGCATGTTATCATGTTAAGCATTATATAATGTTTGTTAATGATTTATTAATGAAGCTTTTTATCCTTGTAAACCATCAGTTATATAGTGCTGATGTTTATAGTGTGTGTTATAGATCAGACACACACACTCTAATGTCTGTCTTTATCATTACAGTATCAGATCAACACTCAGGTTATATAGTGCTGATGTTTATAGTGTGTGTTATAGATCAGACACACTCACACTAATATCTGTCTATATCATTACAGTATCAGATCTACACTCAGGTTATATAGTGCTGATCTTTATAGTGTGTGTTATAGATCAGACACACACACACTAATGTCTGTCTTTATCATTACAGTATCAGATCTTCACTCAGGTTATATAGTGCTGATGTTTATAGTGTGTGTTATAGATCAGACACACACACACTAATGTCTGTCTTTATCATTACAGTATCAGATCTTCACTCAGGTTATATAGTGCTGATGTTTATAGTGTGTGTTATAGATCAGACACACTCACACTAATGTCTGTCTTTATCATTACAGTATCAGATCTTCACTCAGGTTATATAGTGCTGGTGTTTATAGTGTGTGTTATAGATCAGACACACACACACTAATGTCTGTCTTTATCATTACAGTATCAGATCTATACTCAGGTTATATAGTGCTGATGTTTATAGTGTGTGTTATAGATCAGACACACTCACACTAATGTCTGTCTTTATCATTACAGTATCAGATCTTCACTCAGGTTATATAGTGCTGATGTTTATAGTGTGTGTTATAGATCAGACACACACACACTAATGTCTGTCTTTATCATTACAGTATCAGATCTTCACTCAGGTTATATAGTGCTGATGTTTATAGTGTGTGTTATAGATCAGACACACTCACACTAATGTCTGTCTTTATCATTACAGTATCAGATCTTCACTCAGGTTATATAGTGCTGGTGTTTATAGTGTGTGTTATAGATCAGACACACACACACTAATGTCTGTCTTTATCATTACAGTATCAGATCTATACTCAGGTTATATAGTGCTGATGTTTATAGTGTGTGTTATAGATCAGACACACTCACACTAATGTCTGTCTTTATCATTACAGTATCAGATCTACACTCAGGTTATATAGTGCTGATGTTTATAGTGTGTGTTATAGATCAGACACATACACACTAATGATTTACAGTATCAGATCTACACTCAGGTTATATAGTGCTGATGTTTATAGTGTGTGTTATAGATCAGACACACTCACACTAATGTCTGTCTTTATCATTACAGTATCAGATCTACACTCAGGTTATATAGTGCTGATGTTTATAGTGTGTGTTATAGATCAGACACACTCACACTGATGTCTGTCTTTATCATTACAGTATCAGATCTTCACTCAGGTTATACAGTGCTGATGTTTATAGTGTGTGTTATAGATCAGACACATTCACACACTAATGTCTGTCTTTATCATTACAGTATCAGATCTTCACTCAGGTTATATAGTGCTGATGTTTATAGTGTGTGTTATAGATCAGACACACTCACACTAATGTCTGTCTTTATCATTACAGTATCAGATCTTCACTCAGGTTATATAGTGCTGATGTTTATAGTGTGTGTTATAGATCAGACACACTCACACTAATGTCTGTCTTCATCATTACAGTATCAGATCTTCAATCAGGTTATATAGTGCTGATGTTTATAGTGTGTGTTATAGATCAGACACACTCACACTGATGTCTGTCTTTATCATTACAGTATCAGATCTTCACTCAGGTTATATAGTGCTGATGTTTATAGTGTGTGTTATAGATCAGACACACTCACACTAATATCTGTCTTTATCATTACAGTATCAGATCTACACTCAGGTTATATAGTGCTGATGTTTATAGTGTTTGTAATGTTTGATATATAAGACATATCATTCACACTTATGACATTCTCTCAATATCATTACAGATTCATGTCCGTGTTCAGATGATGTAAAATGGATTGCTCCTACTGCTGTTGCTGCTGTTCTTGGTTTTCTGCTGCTGGCTGCAGTTGCTTGTGTGATTTACTCTCGCTACAGGAGGTCTAAACGTGCCCCCAAGGGTAAGTATCACACAGTTCATATAATATGAAAACATAAAAGTCTGGTTCCCTTTAAAGGTGGGGTAAGTCGTTTTTGAAATATGCTGTCTGGATGTTAGTCGGTCCGACACAATGACAAACGTTTAGCCAATCAGCATTAGAAGTGCATGACAGTGAGGAGAGAGAACGATCAAGAGGGAGATTTGAAGAAAGACTGTAGAAAGTTCAGAAGAAATCACTGGAAAATAAAGGGTTATGTCTGCAAAAGAGCTTTAGGAACCACATTAATATTAGGAAAGCTGTCCAGCGCTGGAGAGGGTGAAGCGGGAAGGCCTGAAAACAGACACAGATGTTGCTTTGATTCACTCCACACTTGAGTCACACTGGGATTGAGTGTCATTGTGTGTCTGGCGCTGCTGTGCTGTTGGCAACTAACAACCAACTCTTGTTAGTAATTACTATTGTGTAGGCTACTGTACATACATTTTTTGTGCTTGCTTGTCATTTGTTCATCACCTGCGGTGTATAGTACTTTTAGGGCTGGACAATTAATGGCAATGAAACCGCACTTGATTTGGCAAAGGCTGTGATTATTTTATGCACAGTTTGTCAGAGCAGCGGCTGATCGATAGTAAAAGCTGCTCCATCTGAACATCAGAGGGCGTCACACACACACACACACACACACAACATATCCCAGCTGAACATCTGAGGGCGTCTCTCACTCCCACACACACACACACACACACACACACACACACACACACACACAACATATCCATCTGAACACACAAACACACACAACATATCCATCTGAATACCAGAGAGTGTCTCTCACACACAAACACAAACATTATCCATCTGAACACCAGAGGGCATCACACTAGAGGATGGATACCCGACCCGAGCCCGACGGGACCCGTCGGTACCCGACGGGCCGGGCCGGGTTCGGACAGATATTTAGAAATTATGTTCGGGTTCGGGTCGGGCTCGGTCACATCAGTGCGATAAGGCATTGAACATTTTAAATTTAAAACAGCTTATTATGTAGGTAACGTTAGCCAATGTGCCTGATGCTTTCATTTGATGCAAACGTTCGTTTTTGTGATTAAAATGCATGTAAAATTTTACCATAACATCTGTCTTCCTCTGTGCGCAAATTTCAAATTTGTTTATGTAGCCGTGACAACCAAACACGTGCATGCACCAGTTATGCTATGTTAAGTGCGCTTGTTGCTCCGTGCGCGCTGATGCACTCATCCTGTTGACATTTCTGAATGCCTTCCTACAGTTGCTTAATAAAAGCGGGCTTTCCACACAAACAAACGTACATGTGTCATTAGTATGAGAAAAAAATGGGATTTTAACTGTCGGTCTCGGGTCGGGCTCGGACATAAATATCTTTATGCCTGTCGGGCTCGGGTCGGGCTCGGACATAAATATCTTTATGCCTGTCGGGCTCGGGTCGGGCTCGGACATAAATATCTTTATGCCTGTCGGGCTCGGGTCGGGTTCGGTTACTGCTCTGTCGGACGCGGGCCGGGCTCGGACAGAAAAATTTGGCCCGATCCGCACTCTACATCACACACACACCACATATATATCTGAACACTAAAGGGCGCTCTCACACGCACACCAAATATGCCCCGCAGCAGAAGTACAATAACACACATCATTCAATAAACAGAAGATTGAAATGATTTGATTAAACATGACTAATAAACACACGACTGCCTTATTCTGTGTAAGAAGCACATCATCTCACAGAAGGATGACCTCAAAGGGGCTGTTTACACCTGGCCACTTCATGCGTTTTCTCAGATCGGATAGCTATCTGATTTATCAAAACGATTCCATTTACACCTGGTCACATAGGCTACGTTCACACTGCAGGGCTTAATGCTCAATTCCGATTTTTTAAAAATTCGATTTTTTTGCAAGGCTGTTCACATTTCCAATTAAATGCGACCTTTTGTGATCTCCTGTGTGAACGTGAAATGACCCAGAAGTGACCCGCATGCGCAGAAGAGTACTCAACGGACAACGACGTCACCTGTTATTTGCGGAAGTAGCTAAACTTTAACTAAGTTAACTGTGATTCTCTCTCTTTCTCACACACACACACGAGCACGCGCAGGGACCGTTACAAGAGCCAGACAGCAGCCGCTGACCTATCTAATATCAGATTCAGCACAAATAAGTTAACATAACGTATTTATAATGGCCGTGGGCTTCTTTTTTTTTTTTTTTTTTTAATTAACGGGCTCGTCGAGGTCGACCCGTTCGGCAGATTTACCTCAGCTCGACGAATATGCAGTCCGTTTTCAAACCGACGACTACTTCAATGCAGAATTATGATGTTTTTCGCGTATCAATATGACGTGCGGGTCGGATACATGCGACCTGGCCGTTCAGACTGAAGTCGCATTTCAAAAGATCGGATATGTATCGGACTTGGGACCACATACCCAAGTGGCCTGGGTCGCATTTGAAAAGATCGGATCTGTGTCGTTCAGACTGTCATGAAAAGATCAGATACAGGTCGCATAGGGGCAAAAAAATTGGAATTGGGTCGTTTCAGCCTGCAGTGTGAACGTAGCCTATGTGTTTTTGCGAAACGGATATAAATCCGATCTTCAATTCCCGCGCTATATGCAGATTTAATGGGGTGCACGTCACTAAAGCAACAGATATGAGCTGCATTTTATTGATCAGCTAAAATTTCAAAATCAAAGACCGCAATAAGAGAGAGCGGCAACAGCCCTGGTAAGATCATTTCATTTCTTTACTTTTAATGATGATGATTGTGTGTTAAGCGTCTGCGACTTACTTTCACTTTGATTTGCGATAGTTTGCACGTTGGCTTGATGAATAGATGCTCAGCTGCTCAGCTGCGGTGACGCGCGTGTTCCAGTAGTGTCGTCACATCTGGCTATAACATTACATATAGCCTATAACACGCTCTCACACGTTTATTTTTTAGCATTTTTGGGAGGAGTACAATTTACATATGTGGTTTCAGCAACCAGATGCATTTACACTTGTCCAGTTTCGTCTGGAATGCGGCCCAGACCTCCTGAAGTGGTTTGAGCGATCGGATTCAAATCCGTCTCAAATGCGTTTCGGAGGGCATTTACACCTGGTCTTTTCACGATCGGATAGCTATCCGATCTGAGAAAACGCATGAAGTGGCCAGGTGTAAACAGACCCAAAATGTCATTATTACATTTTGGAATAAAATGATGTTATTAAATGTTGTCTTTTGATGGATAAATGGAAATTTTGATTAATCGTGCTGCCCTAGTTAGTGCACTCGACTCGCTTGCAGGGGGGTCGTGGTTCGAGACCGACTCTGATCAGGGCTGGTAGGATTGGAGTGTGAGTTTTGGAGGCGGAGCAATGAAAAGGGGGTGTGTGTGTTTGTTTGGGATGATTTCAAATATCAACATTGGCCAACAGCATATTTTAAAAAACGACTTCTCCCACCTTTACAATAACAGATGAATGGCAGATACTGACCCACTGTGAACTGCATCTGTGTGTGTAAAACTCAAACTAAAACAGTTATTGCAGATATTATAGTGTTTGTGTCTGTCTGTATATGACGTGCTTTCATCATAATGATGGTATTACAGATATTCAGTATTATACAGCATTACAAAAGAAACAGCATTAATACAGAAATAGTGAATCCAGCACTGATCCTGTGCTTTTAACTTCTTTATACTAAAGAACAAACCCTGTATCATTCTGAACAGTAAGTCATGTATTACACAAGGCTGACTTAAAAGGTAACTTAGATGTTTAACTAATTATAAATATTATTAAACAAATATAAATAGTATAATTATAAATACAGCATGAAGCATCTGCATGCTCATTCAACATAAACATCTGCACACTCCACAATTCAAGATCAGGAAAAGGTTTTTAATCTGGTTAAATACAGGTTAATACAGTCAGTGCTTATGAGTATAAAATAATGACTGCATTTCTCAGAGTTTTCAAAGGTAGACCTGCACTGAGTTTTGTTACTAGCACACAGTAGCAACTAGATCGACCATGTGAACTGCTTTTTGTGAACAGAACTCTGTGTTTGCTTTCAGCAAGGCATTCGATCTGGTGAAAATGAACAAACACAGTGAGATGTTTTTGATTCATTCCTGTTGTCCGTTCAGAAATCATTACAATATTAACACATAATGAACACATAACAATACTAGTAATACAAATATTAAAACATATATATATTTAATGTTTTTTTCTGACTGACTTTCTAATTTTTTCTGACAACACTTTACAGAGAAGCTTTACAAATAGGTCTACTCGGGTGTTTTCACGCTTGAGCGTTTGTTTCGGGACCTGGTGTGTTTCTCCCTTGGTTCGGTTCGTTTAGGCATGTGAACACGGCAAACACGCTCTGATCCAGACTAAAGCAATCGCTCTGAGACTCGGGACGGTTCTCTTGAAAGTAATGTGAAAGTAATCCGACCAAATGAACCAACGAACCAAATGGTATTATAATTCATGACAGGATTTGTTCTATATAAATAGCAGAAGTGTCTGATTCTGTGAGTGAGCACATCAGTTATCACAGCTGAAAACTAAAAGAGTTCCTGTTCATCTTTAAATGTTGTGTAATTGAGCTTCTCAGTGTTAGAATGCTGTCCTGAAGTCTCGATTCCTGCTCTAACTGCTTTATAACATTCATGTAGTGTTTGCGTGAGTCTTCACACAGTTCATCTCTAGACAGCGCTGGGAGATTGAGAGAGCGTTTGAATTTGCTGCACTGTTAATACAAATGTAGTGTATCATTTAACAGCAGGAATGACGGCTACGTTCATATAGTGTTTGTGTCTCAACAGTTACAAATAAATCCACAATAAGCTTGTGGAGGTAGCTTGTCAATCATCTTGATGATGACGCAGAGGAAACACTGACCAATAAGAGCACAGTTGTACTCGCATGTGATATTTCAGTACGCTTTGAAATGTTGCCTTGTGAAAGCGAACCGAACCAAGAAGAAAATGCAACATTGAAACAAATGAAGTCCCTGTTTCGGGACAAAACAAATGATCTATAGGCGTGAAAACGGCCTCAGACACACTGACCTTCATTCAGATATGAACCTATTTGAGAACAGATGTGTGTATGATGCTGTGGAAAAAAATTATACTGGTATATTAAAGGATGACATTTACTACTTTAACAAAAGATATTTTTTACATTTAGAAATAGCAAGTATCACCTAGAAACTTTAGCAAGAGGAAACATCTCTATTTTGCTAAATTAGCATTTAATTGTTCGTGTGATTTATTTTTCAAATCAGTATATGGGCAGCCGGTGAGGAGGGGTTCTGTATAAATTCCAGCCAGGAGGTAAGATTACTGTAGCGTTTCATTGTGTAAAACTCTGATTACACATTTCTCATATTTCACTTTGATGACAAAAGCATCTTTAAACATTTGAAATAATCCTATTCACTGATATATGACAGATCTGACATTTTAAATCACAGTGTTCATTTCTTTCTCTTTACATTCTGTGATTCATTATTTTCTTACAGGTGAAATATGGAGGTCACATGATCTGTGAGGATCCCTCAGGATTGACATATAGCTACTATAGCTAGGTTTATCATTACAAATAATTCCATTTCAATTAAATAGCTAAACAAAAATGCCTATTACAACTGTTGAACTGTAACATCAAAATACTTTGCAGACATTTCAGAATGTACCTTTGCTTGTGGAAATGGTAAAATCAGCTGTTACTAGCATTGATCATATTCACTGTGTGGTTTGTAATATTATGATCTAAGTGTCATGATTTTGTGTATGAAGAAAGTTACGCAGGGCTTTTTCAACCCTTAAGTGTTAAAACAACTTTGGTTTAATTATGTGATATCCACAGCTTATAAACCTAAGTACATTTAGCAGCCAGCTTTATTCAAATGAGTTATAATAATAAGTGCCTTTTGTAGTTATTTTGATTAAAATTATGAGGGTGCATAAATTAAAGAAAACATGTATTAATTAAAAAAAATGTACATGGATAAATCACCGCAATTTTCCCCAAAAAATCATAAATGTTCATTTTGATTTCATGATGGCTTTATTCTTTCTGTTATTTGTATTCACATCACATATAATGTACTTTTTGCATTGAGCTGTATTGCTAAATGTGTACAACAAATGTTTTAGGATTTTTAGAAGGATTAATAAACACATACATTACAAAACATTCAGCTCACTGATGCAGATTAATGACTGGCTGAACCATCCCAAAGAGGACAGAAAGTCACTTTTCTGAACTTTCACTTTCATTGTGATCTCCAAACTTTATCCAAACAGCCCTTTCAAAGTGCACAAAATGACAAGATGCAATCTTGTAATCTCTGTAAAATTGTTGCACTATTACATAGATCTTTGTACTGGAATATTTTCAATCTAGTATTGCAGCACTATTATCCTGGTTTAGTCCCAGACTAAATGCATGTTTAAGCTGTTTTAACTTGCACTAACAAATCTTAAAATGTATCAGTGCCGTTGTTCTGTCTCAAGATGCACATCAGTAATGTTTTTTATTTTATAAAAGTTACTTAAATATCCTAATTGAAGGCCTAATCCTGGTTTAATCTAAACCCTGTCTGTGAAACCGGGCCCTGATGTCATAAAGCTCAGCGGTCGTGTCTGGACGTTCAGATAAACCTTTCAGGAGCGATCACCTGTGAGCTTAGAAGATCTTGCTTCTGTTGCAGACATGCACTGTGTATTTAATGCACAAAAATATATTAAATACCCAAATTCCAGGAAAAGAACTGCACTACCCATAATCCTGAAGAAAAAGGGGGGAAATCAGAATCATGGCGAACGTTGTTCTCAATTCCTAAAAAAAAAAGTACATCTTCGTCTTTTTTCTAATCTGCATAAAGTTTTTTGCTTCGAATCAAAGTTTGTATTAGTGTGATTCAGTTCATGGGTGGTATGGATCACGGCTTAAAACTGAGATGTGGAAAATTATAGGAAAAATACTTCCAGTACTAAAAACATCTGAAAATTCTGACTCATTATGACTGAAAAATTATGAAATATTGCACTCTTTGTATGTTTGAACATTATATTATTTAATTCTTTATGACTAACCCATTGTTCAAAATAAAATACTGCGGTATAACGGTGTCGTTTTTAAATCGTTTAACTGATCACTGTTTTAATTTCCCTTGCTTTTATTTTTTGATTATTTGTATTATTTTCTATGTAAATCACCTTGAATTGCCATAGTGTGTGAAATGTGCAATATAAATAAACTTGCCTTGGCTAAATGCTATAAATGCAGGGTTTTTTTATCCACAAAATGAGTCAATTTTGTAATTCTCCAAGCTTTATCCCAACAGCCCTCTCAAAGTGCACAAAATGACAAGATGTAACAAACGCATGCCTTATTTGTGTAATCTCTGTAAAATTGCTGTAAAATCTCTGCAAAATTAAATCTCTGTAAAATGTAATATTAGCTTAATAGTATTCAGCTAATTATAGTAACATGAATAATAGCTTTTATATTATTGCTGTGATTTTCCCCTGACTTCAGCCAGAGATGCTGGCGGAGATGGGCACAAACACATCAGAATGTATTTAAATAAAATACAAAATAGTCTGTTTAAACGGATACAAATAAAATACTATTAGGAAAATTGTATTAAACACAAACACAGTATTTTGTGTTTTGAAAATGTAAAATTTGCCATTCAGTGAAGTATCAGCTGAAATTTATCTGGACCTCTTCTGAATGCAAAGAACATTTTACTTTGAAACTTGTGTTTATTTCACGACCTCTTCCCTCCTCCTGTGTAATAGCAGGAGGATTAGTGATGTCTGCAGGATGGAACGGGATGGGGGGGGGGGTGGACCACACTTGTGGTCTTGGCCATTTGAGAGCGTGTGTACGTGTCAGAAAGTAAGTGTGCAAGACTGTCCCATGTCTAAAAAATGCTCAAGCGCATTGCCCTGAACGCACACTAAACACACACTTGCTGAGTCCCAATTCGCATACTATCCGTCCTAAATAGTATGCGAAACTAGAATTAGTACGTCCCAAATCGTAGCATGTTGAAATGAGTATTCCAAAGATACCCGGATGGTCTACTATTTCCGGTTAGAATTCGAAGTGCAGATCAATCAAGCGGGAAGGAAGTCGACCGGAAGTTGAAGTCGGCCGGGTGCCGCCATCTTGAGCGGAACTTCACTTGCGTTAGCAATCCCATTGACTTCCATTCATTTTGGCGTCACTTTGACAGCGAATAACTTTACATCTTAGGCGTTTGAAGACTCCATTTGTCCATTTTTTATTTCTAAAGAAACACGACAATGTATAAAATGCTCCATTACCTTGTAGCTTATGTTATGGCCCCGTAGAAGCAGTTTTTGTAAAAGTAGGCTAACGATTGCGTCATAACCCGCGACTCTCTGTCGCACACTAGAGAGATTACCGTATGGACAGGAGGAGAAGCTCGCGGGCAATCGGGGAGACGTGGAGGCAAAATGACAATATAATTAATCGGAATACCTAGCAAAAGTTGCTCCTGCTCCAAGCTCATGGACAGCTCCTAATCACACTCTCCGTCTCTGCAAGATTCGGAAGGGAATGATTCAGATTTCTCTTGGCACAGCTACTAGAAGACAGACGGGTTGCTCACGTGGTCCGTGTAACGCTTTGCTCGGTTTGAGTCTGCGCGTCAGGAAAGGAAGTGCTAAGAAATCGCTGAAAACAGGCTTCACTTGTCTCAATAGGGGTTATGCGCAACATACTTCCGGGTTCTACAAAACGGGTATAACTACTTCCGGTCGTCAGCTACTGAGGTAAACACAGCGTAGGAATGGTGACCTTTTATAGCAGGTGTTTACAGGAGCTACCCATTCTATCCATTTCAGATGTACATCGTATTGCCAAACGAACTTCCAGAGCCCCGAGTACTCCGAGGATTTAAGTTTTTAAGCCTCCTCATTTATTCATGATTATGAAGGTATGTAAGTTAGTATATGTAGCTTTTGGTAATGGCACCCGATGTAGAGTTAGCTATCTATCAGTAAGTTCGTTTAGACTTGTATGCTATCATAGTAGTTTAACCTTTAATATTTGCTTGCAGACGATTAAAACAATCAAATGAAGACTGCGTTTTATTTTTTTATAAAAAATTTTTTTCTGATACTTAAGCATTCGTGACATTTTAACTAAAACAGAAATAAGAATTGTATTCTAAAAAAAGCGCAAAATAAGTTACCTCAGAGATCACCTACCGCTGCAGATGCGTACGGTAATGCAAACCGGAAATGTTTATACCCGTTTTCCGGTTCGAACGTTGGGCGTTCCGCATAACCCCTATTGAGTTCCAATGGGGTCGCTGTGTCCATTTCTTTTACTGTCTATGAGATCAATGCACACTCTAACGGCTAATATACATACAACCGGCACATCCGGGAACTTAACTGTTAATTTCGTAACCGCCCCTTTTTAGGGGAAAACAAGCCAGACTTCCCATAGACTTCAATACAAAATAGCGGCACAAAACAACGTCCGTACACAGCCGGCAGACGTGTATAACTTCAGAAATCACTTAGATGAAATATGTCGAGTAATTATGTCCACCCTGCCTTCCATAGAGCGTGAACGATACATTTATAAACTTAATTTGGGCAACTTAAAAACATATCCCGTTTCATTCTACCAGCGTCAAATTGGTCTAACAACCCCACCCAGTGGTTTACCCTGACATTTACTCGTACCTCATCGAGTCACCAGGTAGCCAGTGAATGATTTTACTACGGTTTAAAGAAGTAAACATCGTTAAATGTATAATAGTGTGTCTTTATATTTAGAGTAGCTACTGAGTGCACTTTTCTGTCCAGCCATACAACTAGCCTGATTTAGCTTTCGATAGCATCATCCGTAATTCATGATATTTCCATAACAGCAAGATATTGATGATGATGGCAGGCAGAGATGGGCATAAATACATGGAAATGTATTTAAAATAAAATAAAAAATACAAAATACTGTGTGGAAAAAAATAATTAAATACAAATACATAATAGAGGTAGCCTACTGTGTGAAAAAAAAATGTTTAAATACAAATGACATGTTTGTAAGGGTTAGTACACGTCCTCAATCCGTTACTGTGTATGGCGCTAGCCGGATTGTTTTCCCCTAAAAGTGGGCGTGAACCTTTTCAGAGACGTTCTATGACGCTACGCCGGTTGTATGTATTGCCCACAACCCATTGCGTGCGGGAGGGAGGAGCTTTGCGGTGATGATGGTGATGTAAACCTGGCAGTCGGATGCAGCAACGGAGATGCGCCCTCAGTTTTTAAGTGTAAGAATTCAAATGTTTAACCCTAATTAAAGTTATATTTTATTGTCTCGTAATATTAATGGGTTTATGTTGTGCCAAAAAAGTACCGTGTTTATCTTGTAGGGTCCGATGAAGATACCGAGCGCCTCATTGCAGGCTACAAAACAATAAATAAAAAGGCTCTAGTAAGTTACAGTGTCATGCAAGTGTCTTGTTTTTATGTATTTCTTTTGATGTTTCTGTCTGACTTATTTGTAGTAATACTGTGGCTGTACATAATTATGTTCAGTCCAACCAAAAAAACATGGTTACTACACTTTTACTATAGTAAAAGCGTGGTTCATTTTCATCGGGGTATTTTTAAGTATTATACATAAGTATAAGATTAAGTATAAAATACGTTAAACAATAGTTACACTATAAACTTTAAATAATTTAACTCAGAAAATAAGTAGCGCTAGCTTTCGCTACACACATTTGCACATGAACGTCAGAACCAGCCGCCTCACAAACGACCTGCGTTTGGTTGATCTACGACGACGCCCTGCTTCACCCCTCAATTTGGTAAACACATTCTAAATGTATTGTGGAAAAAAAGATGGGAATAGTAAATAAAATTATATTGGATATATAAGAATGAATGAAATGTTAAATGTTTTGTTAACAGTTGCGGTGTGCGTAACTAGGCAACCACGTTCAAGTTCACGTTGCATGACGTCATCGAAGTATGTCCCAGAACGTGCATACTCTTTTGCTACACACTCAAAAGTATGTACTTTTTCATCACAAAAAAAGTACATACTTTTAGGTCGTAGTATAAGTAGGCGAATTGGGACTCAGCAACTATCTTGAATACTAGGCGTATCCCATCATGCATCATCAGGAAATCGCGTGCCACGAAATCGCGAGATGTCAAGGAAAACATTCCACTGTAAGTTAAATTAATTAGATATTACTTGTAATTTTGTAGTAAAACAAATTGTTATACTGACCAGATATTTAGAAGTTTCTTTTATAATGCAAATTATCGAAAATCAAAGTAAAGCTCTGTAAACACTTGCAATTTTGTCTCATCGGGTAATCAAAAGCTCAACACACACTTGCAGTCTTCACGCCAACTTGAACACTTGGGGCCAAATAGAGGAAATATGTCATGCAAGTGCAATGTGTGTGTGTGTGTGTGTGTGTGTGTGTGTGTATGTGTGTGTGTTGCTCTGCCGCTGTATAATTGTTAAATGTATAGTTCACCCATAAAATTTTAATTTTGTCATCAAATACTCACCCTCATGTTGTTTCAAACCTGTCTGAGTTTCTTTCTTCTGCTGGACACAAAAGAAGATATTTTGAAGAATGTCAGTAACCGAACAGTTGACTGCATATACTTGGACTTCCATAGTAGGAAAACAAATTACTATGGAAGTCAATGGGCCCATTAACATTCTACTGAATATCTTCTTTTGTGTTCAGACGAAGAAATAAACTCATACAGGTTTAAAACAACGTGAGGGTTAGTAAATTATGACCGAATTTTCATTTTCTCTGTGAACTAACAATTAGCTGAAAGATTCAGTAAAAGTTTGACAGAAGGAAATCAGGGCTGGACATTGGATTGTTCTCCACATGAGGCTTTATCACACTCTGCACCGCACAGGTCTTTTCACAGCATCACTAGTTTTGATTTCCTCACTGTTGATACACATTGCACTGACTGGTGAGAATATAGCTAACTTAACATTTGAATGGAAGTAAAAAAAACAAACAGTTGACAGCAGTTATTATTATGTTTTTAGCAACAAGTAAAATCAACCATGTCATCGTCATCTTATATTAATTCTGGTGTCAACTTGATTCCATAAATGCCAAGAATCGATTCTGAACCAAAATTTCCTATTTCTATTGAGTCAGAGATCATGTGTGATTACTATGGACTGTTTTCAGCTGATGTGCAAATTACTAAACAAATTGTGAATAAAAATAAATAAATTGATAGTATCAATTAGCTTACACTACACATCAGTCAGATTAAGGAAGACAATACAAATATATAACCCTATAACTAATCAAATAACAGTTAATACTACTGTGTATGTGAACAATTTATGTCTCAATTAGCTTTGTGTGATAGTGAATTAGTTGAATATTGAAAACTGAGTACTTATATTATATACATATATATATATATATATATATATATATATATATATATATATATATATATATATATGTATATATATATATATATATATATATATATATATATATAGTACAAAATATTGAGTACTTGATTCCCTGAGGCCGGTTGCACCAGCTGGACAAACACCCGGTTCTAAGGCTAGGATTGACATACAATGCAACTTAAGTCCTGTCTAGAATAATACATGTTGCACTTTTATCCTTAGATCACGTCTGAGACAATCTTATGAGTCAAAGGTGGAAAGTGAAAAGATTTGACTTGTTGATACAATGTTGATAAAATGGCACGTTTTGGCCACCAGATGGCCCAATACACCAGATTCAGGTAATGAACCTATATTACCTTTACGATCCAATTCATGGAGTAGAAGTAAAGGTATTTCTATTGGTAAGTAAAGCTTTGTTTCATATTTCTAAATAATTAGACCACACATATTGTTTCATTTTTGACTAATATCACAATAATTATGACATCTCTTCTGTTTTCTCCTGTCATCCTCTTGAAGCTCTGACGTCATTGACCAGAAGAACAGCAGCAGCCGCAGAAGCCACGCCCATCAGCGCAGTGACGACCAATCGCAGCACAGCTTCAACAGAATCACAACAGGGGGCGTGGCCTTCTGGGGAAACTAATGAAACAAATGATCAAATAAATTTAGATTTTCAACAAGCTGACTTTAGTCTTTCATGAATTTAAAAGATCAAATGTTCTGCAACACACAAGAAATAAATAAATAAATTAAAACAGTTTTAAAAACATGAGGAGACAGAAGCTCATTCATCATGTCTGGCATCTTAAGTTATAAGTCTCGATAAAATCCACACATTTGCGAATGAATGTGAATATTATCATCAGTGCTGTGGTACCTGCACATGTGTGACAGAGTGTGTTGATGTCCAGATGTGTGGTCTGGTTGCTGATGGGATTGTTCAGCACACAGCTGTAGGTGTTTTTATCCTGATATTCCACCTCCAGAGGTAGAGAGAGACTGATGCTGAGATCACACACACTGATGCTGGACAATACACTGATTCCTGCGTACCAGGAGAGAGTCGCATCACACACATTCAACACTGATGAACACATGATGAACATGATGATGAAGAACAGTGTGAAGAGTTACTGATGATGACAGGAACAGGCAGACGAGCTGAGAACGATTAGAAAAATGATACAGATCAGTAAATAAGACGGCTCTTTTTGACCATTGAGAGAGTTTCTGATGTCATTCACAAACAGTAGACTACTGTGATTCAAGATTATAATTTTTTTAATAATCTTTGAGATGCCAGATTCATCATCAAAAGGAAAGTGTCAATAGGCTGAAAAGGAAAGTCAGAAATATGTGTGTATCTCAATATTTATAATTTTAAGATTGAAAAATCAACTATTTAGGATTAATGCACTTTAATTATAAAAATATTTAACTCACCGTAGACGGTAAGACTGAAACTCTTGCTCACACGATCTTTGATCTCTAGTTGATAAACTCCAGCATGTTCAGTTGTGGTGTTTGTGATGGTCAGAGATCCAGTTTGATCGTCCAGCTTCAGTCTGTCTCTGAATCTCCCATCAAGATCATCATCATATACAGTGATTCTGTCTTCCAGTACATTGATTTTAGCTATTAAAGTGTTTTCATCTTCAAACCTCCACAGAATCAGATCATCATCCATCATTTCAGTAAGATCAGAGTTTAGAGTGACTGAATCTCCCTCCATCACTGACACTGACTTCACTGCATCTGTACCAGCAAACACTCCTGGAGAACAGAGAGTTTGTCACAGATTAAAGGTCCTGAATAACTTAAATAGATCAGTTTTGTAACGGTAATGAAGAACAGCAGCACAGACACAGAAGTAGTGGGATTAATATTTTTTGCAATGTTATTTTTAGTTATCAATACACTGTTATCACAATACAGGTGATCTGTGGGAGGAGCCACACGGGTGATTGTGTCTCATCTTAAATCTGATTGGCTCCTTCAGTGTCTCTGCTCTGGAGAATGAAGGGTTATGGGAAGCCAAATAGAGCAAATCAGGAAAAGTGGTTGAAAAACACTCCACTAATGTTTCACAGAGAAACATACTTGAACCAAAACACCAAGTGAACAGTCCTTAAAGCCCTTGACTTTCCTTTGAACTTATATGAAGATATATATTTTTATATTAGTATCCAGTGTATTTTTATTAAGAAACCAGTAAATACAACAAAGCTATAAACTTCAGAGTAGCGAGATTCATCAATAATCATCTCATGTCATTGTTTCGGGTGATAAAGCATGAAATATTTTAAATAAAACAGGATCTGCTGTTTTTTAACCTGTCATATTTTTCTCTTGTGTATTAAAATAGATCTCACAAAACACAATCATAATTTAGTTTGAGCATCTTTTATCTGGGAAATCCTCTGGCTGATTAAAAAAAGAAATTTTTTTATGGCTCTGTATTAAATCTTTGTAAATAGTATGTATTTAAAGTAAAGCAAGAACTGATGTGTTAAACTGAATATGATTATAACTCACCGACCAGACGACACACGCAGAACAACACACACATGTGAAGCATTTTCAGATAATAGCACTATGTGAACACTTCAGAGACATAGAGACTGAACTAACAGGACAGAGTTAAACTGTGAGATAGTGTTACTGCGTCTGATTCTCCACCAATAATATTTGAGACCGCCCTCTTACTGTACACGTACTGCTACTCTTCCACTGGTTATTAATATTCATCTGTATTAGTATTACACTGTTGTAGGTGGAGGACCGGACACAGTGCCTTTTCAGTTTTTGTTTTTGCAAGCAGAAGTACATTTCTAATATTTTATTGTAGGCCTATGATCAATATTTTGCAATTAAAAGTGTGAATGGTCTTAGGATGGTCACTAAGGGTTACTAACTAACACTAACTTTATTTTCCATCAGCCGATCACACACACACAAACCACAGGTCTGAAGACACACTGATGATGAAGCTGTTTATTTTCATCAACAGATCAAACCACATCTCTGTACTGAAGTCAGCAGAGGTTTACTTTGAGCTGCTCGAGTCTGAGTCAATCACGCTCATGTACGGTCTGTGCTTCTTGTGTAAATTCCTATATTATAATATATGTGTTTCGCATTAGTTAAAGATTCATTCAAATGTTCTGTATTTGCTTTAAATCCTGCTGCTCATTATATCACATTCATTGATTAACAATTTAAATCCACAGGCAGATTAATCTGAAAACACACTGTTTTATCATTTCTCTTTATTTATTATTTCAATTTGGGAAGACTTTTACTTTAACTCCACTACATTTCAAAGTCAAATATCTTACTTTTTACTCTACTACATTTTCAAAATTCAAAATTTTCGTTCCTTTTTATTTATGAGTGGATAAAAACTTAACTTGTCAAACGAACCACCAATCACAGTAGCCTACAACGTGCGCGCCAGAGCCCGTCTACGGAGAGCCTGCCCACTCCCTATTAAGCCCTATTGTACCGAATTTTGGTTGTAGTACCACCAGAGTTCCACTGGGGGCGATCGCCATGAGTGCAAAATGAATGGGAGTCAATGGGGCTAGACGGCTAAATTTGTCTCTTTCACCCGATTGCCGTTGAGAAATCTCAGATCTGATTGTAGATTTTGCAAGTTCAACATGGGTTTTAGGTCGAAAGTTGAATGAACGAGTACTTATGTCGTTTTGATTTTTTACAGGTTGAGTTGTTGTTGCCCATAACACGCTAGCATTCTGCTAATGACGTCAGCATTCTGACGTCATTGACATTTTGAAAGACTTTTTAAAGCAAATAAGTGACTCTAAAAAATCTAACACCTAGCAATGTGTAATTTCTTTGCATCTCCTTTCGAATACAACATTCAAATTACTAGACAAAAAATTATATCCTGAGAAAAGTGGATTTTGAGGGGTATACCGCCATTGACCTCCATTCATTCTGCACTCGTCCTGTGAGCGCCCTCATATGGAATCAGAGTGGAACTGCAACCAGTTCAGAAGCCGGAAGTGTAGTGAGAGTGAAACTTCTCGCCATATTAGACATTCTCTGGTGCGCGCTTTGTTTTGAACAAGCGTGCCGCACAAGCCCTGAAAAGTGAAGCCAAAACGTCTCGATCGCCCCCCGGTGACTGGTCCTAGTATAGGTCATAAGCCCCGCCTCCCCGTGTTATTCAACGGGACGTGAGACCAGCTAAACAATTAAATTACAGTTCAAATATCTTTTTTACAAAGGTGGTTTCTTTCATTTGCTGTCGTTTTTATCACGCTGATGTAAGTTCAAGTGTCTGTTTCAAAACTACGTAGTTTTTTAGTTAGTTACGTGAATGCAGTGGTGTAACGTCATGATTGACAGCTGTGATTGACAGGTTCTCGAGCGAAGTAGTCACTGAAGCACCAACGGACATTTATTTCGGTATCTTCGGAGGACTGAGGAGATTGTATTTACTTTATTTTAACAAGCCTCTCGTCGTACTGCAATCAATTTTTTAAAAAGTGTGCAGAATCCACTCTCCCTGAGTGCATTCTGCGAGAGTGAAGGCGGAGCGTTGATCTCGCGGCTTTACTTCCTGCTCACTACTGCGCAGGTCTGGTCCCGAGATCGCTACTGCGCAGACTCAAGTTCCAATATGTCTGCGCCATATCGGGACTCTGGCGGCTTCAGTTTTCATCAATGGAAGAGAGCGAAGGGGCGTCGTCCATCTTTTTTTACAGTCTATGGTTTTGAACTTGCCTTGATGCTATAGCATATAGCAGATAGCAGACCGATGTCGATTCAACGTTGATTTTTAGTTATAAAGGTTAGTATCAGTCGTCGATCAAATTTCAACGTTGAATCAACGTTCACTATTTGGTCGGTATATCAGAACGTTATTACGTTGAAAATAAAACATCGATTCAACGTTGAAATGCGGTTGATTCGTCAACATATACTGCCCCGACGCATTTGGTCGAAATCATAACGTACTTGGTGAGTTATCGATCAACTGAATAAAGAGATCATGTTTTGAAAGAATGTAACCGTGTTACCAGTGTGATCATTTTAGTTTGTGTACTAAGAGATTTAATGTAGGCTATACCAAAACGAATAATAAAAAAATAAATAACCTGTAATTATGTAAACATACTGCTCTCGCTGATATTCGTGTTTGTGTGAGTCACATCTGCAATATGCTGGCAATATGAATGATATCCAGGATCTTTTAAAGTCAATCAGTAATATGTCACTTTACTGTGGCGCAAATGCAAAAAGGGTAGCCTACAACGTCTTCTTCATTAAAGGAGAAGAAGAAATGTAGGAGAAATTAAATTTATTTTGAAATGAGAATATTATGCTATTGAGTTAATTTTGAGTTTCCAGGATTTTTCTAGGATATAGCCTTAGAAAAGAAAAGTCAGAAAAGAGAAAAATGTTAAATTTGCAGTTTCTCCCTCAGCATATAGCACAGGGTTCACCAATCTCGGTCCTGGAGGGCCGCTGTCCTGCAGAGTTTAGCTCCAACCCCAATTAAACACACCTGAACCAGCTAATCAAGGTCTCACTAGGCATAGAAACTTTCAAACAGGTGTGTTGGAGCTGGCTGGAGCTAAACTCTGCAGGACAGCGGCCCTCCAGGACCGAGATTGGTGAACCCTGATATAGCATCTATTAAACCCCATTGTAGCAGTAAAGCTTTTCTTTTTTCTGACACTTGCATATTCCATATCAACAGTGGAAAATCTTTAGTCAGAGGAAACTCTAAACAATACATTTAGGCCTACTTAGTTTACATAGTGTCCATCTCTTCTACATTAAATTAGCTGAGTTAACATAATTAGTTAATGAAATTAAGATGTTAAACATAGTTCTATATACCATTGCTTGTTCCACCACACAAACAGGACTGATTTTAAGGTTGACAATCCATTAGACCCTTCCAGAACCCAGAAACATGGACCCCCAGTGTTTTTTTTTTTTTTTTACCTCATCTCAGTAATTCATCTTATGAAATAAATGTGATCTGTTGTCAAGGTTTAAGTCTGCTGTATGCAGAATGATCAAACAGGAAAACAATTTTCTGTTATGAAATTTATTTCTTTTGTGTCTCTGTGTGTGCACAGTAGACTACTATAACTTTAAATTCTGCGATTTCTGAGAGCAGTAGGCAAGGAATCTCAAGTGACAGCTTTCATTTTTTTTTTTGGGTTTCTGAGTTGGTTGTTTAGGCCTACATCACCAAATCTAACTTTATCTTACCTGAATCACTGTCTTGTTTGCTAAAACATAGCACCTTTTTTCTAAACATGTCAGCAACGTTCCCAGAACTGGTTATTTTTGATTAACTGAGTTGCAGGAATTCAGCATAAGGGATATGTAAACGAGTTGAGATTAATAAATTGATAAAGCACGCAAACCGTTCGTCACAGCAGCCGAAAACAAGCCAAATTTGAGGTGCACAAACTTTCTACAGGCCTCCAGAGAAATCAAGTGTTTGCACAATTTAAAGATTTAAATTGTGTTAAAAATATTTACACAAACTGATCAGTTAGTTTCACAAGCCAGAGAAAAAATTACGCCAGCATTATCAGGCAGCAGAGGGCACAATGTTGTTAGTGTTTAGTTGTAAGAATTTTCCGGGAAGGCCCCAAAAACTGCATTCAGGTCTTGATTCTTGAAGCAAATTACTAGACAACTGACAAATTGAATCCAGTTAGATTAGGCAATAGCGTTGGAAACACTTACAAGCACATTATCAATACCACCTGACGATGATTTACTATCCACATGTGCAGAATCATGTTGTGATTAGTCAGTATTTAACCACTGATACTTTACAATTCACTTTTCCCCCCCATCATCTAATAATTGTAAAATGAGTGGAATTGGTTGCAAGATTGTAGTACCACACACGGTGTCTGAAAGGCAATCTCTTTGAAAGGTCTCTCAAAAGCAAAAGACGAGACATATCCCAGCTGACATTTTAACGTCGAGTCACTGTTGAATCAACGTCAGGTGCCAGTGTTGGATAACCATTGAATTTTGGTTAGATTTTGCAAATCTAATCAACGTTGAAATAGCAACGTCTTTCCAACGTCACGTTTCTCAACATAAGTGAATTCGTCAACATTGAATCAATAGATTTTAGTTTAGATTTTGCAAATCCAATCAACGTTGAAATTTCAACATCACTATAAAGTCTTGCTTTTCAACAGTTTATTTTGTTAAACTGTTTTCACTAAAGTATTGATGTGTTCAACAGTAACAGCAAACACCTTAAAATGGATACATAAACACTAAGTTTGCGGACACAGAGTCAGCTAGGAAGAAGCCAATTGGTCAAAGCAAGACCAGGAGCCGGTTGCATAAACAAAGCCATTATGTTAAGACAGTGTCTTAAGTTCAAATATGACCCAATAGCAGTTAATCAAGGGCAGTCAGTCTTAGTTTTTGCTATCAAATTAGGCTAATCTACATTTTTATGTAAATGATTTAAAAAAGATATGAACAGTCTTAAAGAAAATAAATAGATGTCTAAGTTGTAAGACTGTCTTAGAGCTTTATGCAACCGGCCCAATAAAGATCAATAAAGAAGATCAATAAAGACATTTCACTGACGTAAGAAACATTCTTTATTACACGGCTGCAAGTGTGCCAACATTTCACACAACAATTTTACGTGTCGAACTTTAACCTTTAGAAAAACGGCCCAACCATTGGGCAACATTGAACACGGCTGGTTAAAATCTTCTCTTCTAGTTACTTCTTTCTACCACCTCTCCTATACTCCTCTGGTGCATATTTCAAGAATTTGGCCATGTATTCGTTTACTTTTGTTGTAGTTGTATCAAATGAGCTCAAGACAGTGTCTGATGAGGGGGAAAAAAACAGATCAGTATTAGCAAACGTTAACCTCTTAAAGGGGTGGTTCAGGATTTTTGACATCGGTCCTCATTCACACGTTAGCCTGGGTGTTATTTATCAGTGGAGACAGTTTTCAAAAAATTTCACCCAGTCCTTCCAGTTGCATAGTTCGCTGGTGGTCAACAGTATCCTCTAGCCTGCCATTAAAAACAGTTTTACCCACTCCACAGTACACCAAAATAAAATAAATTATAACGCCAGACTATCGATGTAAATGTCTGTTGAGAGAATAAATAATAACCGTTGATAAATAACACACAGGCTAATTTGTAAATGAGGTCCGATGTCCAAAATTCTGAACCACCTCTTTAAATTAAAATATTTTTCAAATATCAACTTCTGTGGCTTTGCCAATGTTTCAAGTATATAAATTAGTATTTATCAATGTGCAAGGTCATTGATATTCATGTGCTTGGGCGAGCAACAAAAGGCAGTTGGTAGTAACCAGTGCTGCCGGTTAGTCTAGAGCCCAGAATGGAGTATTATATATTAGAGCATGCTCTGTAGAGTCCTCCAACTAAAATGATTATTATTCTGCTTACTATATTCAATTTTTTAAAACATTGTTACAAAACTACTAGGTTAAAGCAAACTCACCACAGATTATCTTGTAGAGACGGGTCTTCATGAAGGCAACCTTCCCACTTTTTCCTCTGAGGCTCATTATGGTCATCATTTTATTTGTCATAGTTCTGCCATGGTAAAACAGATTTATATTAGAATATTATATTGCAATCGAGTTCATTATGAAAATGTAGCAGAGAGCGAGTAAGTGGGTGTGTGGGGGGAGTGCATGACAGTATATGCCAGGGAACATCACTGTAAACTAATGCAAAAAAGGAACAATGTTACTTGCGCAGCCATTGACTTCACATGGTCTGCAGCATCAACGCCTCCAAACCTCTTCAGATGTTTACTCTGAAAAGGAGCAACAAGAAATTAAAAATATAACCAGAAAAGTGGTCAGTAGAGTCCAGACCTCCACAAAGCAGGCACATGATGAGGACGAGGAGTTTGTAGTGGTCACCAAGGTGAACAAGCCAATTGTTAATGAAACTTTGCCAGCACTTTACAAGATTAATTATTTAACCCTTTTGTTGTCTTCGTTTTTTTATGGGCCTTTCACACAGGACGCGGTATGCGCGGCGCTGCGCTATAAAACCCATTCATATCAATGGCTTGCGCCGCGCAAGGATGTTTTGTTGCTGCGTCGATCAAAGCGCAAGCGCAGCGGTGCGCATCATTGGCGTGCTCACGCGCACGCCGCGGTCAAAGTTCAAAATAGTTCAACTTTTGCCGCTGCGCTCTGTGACGATTACCAGCGCGGCCAATAGAAACAGGGGATCCAAACAAGCACGGAAATCAAAATGGATGATCGTCTCATAGACAGACAGATTTACATTAAAAATAGTTGTGTTTTAACAGTCAGGCAACTTGTAGGTAGGCAATGTGTGTAAACAGGTTTTTAATATGTGTCCCCATATAGGTTTTTAAAACTCCGCCTACGTCATAGCGCAGCGCAAATCGCGTTGTATCTGAAGGGCAACGCTGAACCCAGCGGCAAGCCCCGCGCATACCGCGTCCTGTGTGAAAGGCCCATTAGAGCACTTGTCCTCCAGGGTACATTAGCTACAACTAGCATAACACACACCTCAGAAGTGAATGAAGCCGGAAAAGGCACTTCCTGCTGTAAAGACCCGGATGAAAACATACTGTGCACGCTCTATAGGCCCCATGCTCCTATAAGACGTGCACACCTCTTCGTCTTGTCTGTCTCTGTTGTTGTCTCTGATCAAAAGGTGAAGCTGTACTTATTAGATCAGTTTGAGTGTTTGTCTTGTACCCAATCAGCGAGAGGCATAAGAATATCTCTACAAATCTTTAGCATTGAAATTCAGGGCTTAAAGCAAGAAAAGATTTGAGGTCTGAAAAGTTGTCCGGGAGGAAATGTGCACAATGTATTGAATTAATTTAAAAGTGCTCTTTGCCTGAAATCAGGAATGGTGCCTGAGAACTTTAAGCCCTGTACATTCGCCCCATGCACATTAGAGTTGTGAAACCATGTGTCACTAGCCTGATACGCAGACCCCAATAGAGTTCCGAAGTTATGACGTCACTTTTGTAGGCCAAAACGCGGAAGTGAGTTAGCATTTTAGCACTTCCGGTTCCCTCGCCCTAAAAGTCTATGGGTTTTTTGAATGGGTTTTTGCTAAATCGCCTGAAATAAGGTCTGTGGTTAAAGCCTCTTAATATTTTCACGTTTTGATCTATGACATAAAACACACCAGTTATAACCTGCTTGGCATTTGGTAAAGAAAATGTTAACAAAATGAGTATATATGGTTTATTTAGGGAACATATATGGTTTAATTCTAATATATTATAATAAGCATTTGTTGATGCTATTGGACAATTCTCTTTAATGTCAACATATATAATACAACTATTATATTAAATTATATTATGTTATATTATATTATGTTATATTATATTTATTATAATACAACTATTATATTAAATTATATTATGCCTATTATATTAAATGTTTGGAATTTAACTGTGTTATGCTTGTTCAGAGATTATTTGTATAGTTATCTTAAATACATAGAACATTTATAACTCCTCTATCTCTCCCTAGTTTTACTTACCGAGACTCGATAAACCTTGTCCCTCATGCTGGCCCGTACAATACCGGCAAGTAAACCAGCATCTAAGCTGCACTGTTCTACATGTCCAGATTTATAGTGGTTCTCTCCTCGATCTATGGTTTTTCTAGCGTCTAAGAAAAAGGACATAAGATTGGAAAATGATACGGCCATAGCTAATGTTAGTGCTTCTGAGATGGTAAAAGCGCGTTTTTTTTTCTGGCGAATTAGCAAATGGTATGCAAACATACAATCAAACATAATACAGTGCAAGATAACCTTTAAAGTTTATTTTGGGGCACAATGATCAGGCATAATAATCTTAATCACAAAGAAAATAATATTAAGGTTTATATAAACTAACAAAATAACAAACGATTTTTAATCCAAAAAAAGATCTCAGAGAGGCACGCATAAACAAAAATAGTTTCTAACATTTTTGGAAAAAACGATAGGGCAATATTTCTCATGAAAAAGTGGATAAGTGTTCATACACAGCGCAGATCATGAGCGAAAATAAAGAAAACTTACCAGTTCTGCTCCCTCATTCTTGTCCTCCAGGTGATTCTCTAAAGCTTCGAGCTCTTCTTCAGTGTTTGCCGGCTTCACTTCATAACTTGTTCCAGCAGATGAGGTGGCAACGTGAATTGTATCCTTGATTTTGACAAGGAGCTGAAGAACTCTCTTCTGGAATTCTAGCCAAAAAAGAAGCGACCAATTATTATTTTTATGGACAGACACTCTTGGCCAGGGCTGAATGATCTGGTTTAAAAATAAAATAAAGAAGGGAAATTGCTACAGCAGGTATTACAAATGAAGTATAATTCTAAGTAGTGGGAATGATCAAGAGTTTTGCTGATATTTCTTCAATTTGCCTTGAGGACAGCCTACACCCTCTCGGTCCCTGTTTTAGAAAGTTCAGCAATCGTCTGACAACCCCTAGGGCAGACAACATGCATATTGTCCAGCACAAACGTTTGTATGCACTGCAAGCCTGCAGCGATCAAGGGTGAACAACCAGTCATCTTCTGTTCTTGCATCAATCTTCTCCTGTGACTGGTAGTTGAATACAACCCTGTTATGTAACACCAAGAGCAGCTCATCAACCAATGTGCGTGTTGCCTTATTTTTTACAGCCCATTTTGCCATATCACTTCTTAGATCACTTGATTCCTCCTCGGACAAAGTTCCAATTTCTGAATCACTTTCACCATCACTGTCTGAACATATAAAAACTAAATATTTTTAAGCCTAAATGTTTTATAAATAAAATCATTAAAAATTGAAAATAAGTCATAAACATTCAATCAAATGAGGTAGGCTGTGCTCATTTTTTTTAAATATTATCTTCCACATCAACCTGTATTTACATTTTACAAAAATGTAAATGATTTTAGTTTTAAGGGTAACAGTTACTTTCCGATTCAAATAGATGGTTGGGTTAGGTATGGGGACAACTCACCGTTGAAGGACGTGTTCTTCCAAATCTCTGGAAAAGAGAAGGAAGAAGAATGAAATCTCAACCTTATTTTAAAAGTTTGTGGATGGAAAGTGTGTCAATGTACCACCATGGCCTAATGGTTAGAGAGTCAGACTTGTAACCCGAATTAATAGCCAGGGCCCATCCGTAGTTGTTGAAACATGGGTTTCCTGTTTTCAAACATTACAGGGTGTGCGCGCATACCAGAGGCAGAAAGCCAGATTGGTGAGCTACTGCAACAAACTTAAGTATTGAAGCTTTCCTTATTGTTTGTATATAACTGCTGACTCAATAAAACGTGATTTTAGTCGGATCTCGTTGTCTGTCTTTAATTTTGCAGTGTTACTGTGATGTGTGAATTAATACTGTACTGTAAATCAAAGATTTGATCATGGATTATGTGGGAAGCCTTAGTAGGCTACCTCCAACTGTGCTGATTATTCATTCGGTTCACATCACGTCACTGTAGCTTTGCGCCGCCATCACGGTCTCAGTAATGCCTGCAATATGTTGTGCAGTTGGCTGCAACAACAGCTGAAAGAGGAACCCTGAACTGGTATTTTATTCTATACCAAAAGAAAAGGATAGAAGAGAGAATCATTTATTTAAAAGACTTGAAGTCTCATGTTGGTTTGTGGTTAATTATATTTCCATTATACTCTCAGTGCCCAACATTATACAGACAGATTTCGACAGATAATGTTTTTTCTTCATTTTATTTGTTGGATCTGTTTAAATGGTAAAGCACTTTATCATGGAAAGTTAGTAAGATTTGGAGTTGTTTTGAATATAACTGTCTGTCTGTCTGTTAGTTAATACTTACCTAAATCTAATAAATATTTTTCTGAAGTTCATAAAGATATTGTCTTCGTCACATGCACTTTAGATGTTATTTTGTGTGAGTAACGTTAGCTCTGCAGACACATAATCTCAGCCTTGAAATGCATATTAAAGGACTAGTTCTTCCAAAAATGATAATTCTGCCGTCATTTACTCACCTTCATGTGCAAATCCATAAGTTTACTTTCCGTGGAAGACAAAGGGACTTTTTTGAATATATAGCGTAATGGAGACTCTTCTTGTCGATGTAATGATGGTCCCGCTCTCTTTTCAGGGAGAAGTAGTTCTCACTCAGCTCTCTATATTGTCTTTCGAGTCAGGGGAAAGCTCATCTAAAGGAGAGAGAGAGAGAGAGAGAGACAGACACACACACACACACGCACACTTTACTAAGGAAAGGCAAACACATTGTGTAACAAACTAACAGTGTCAGTTTATGAATTCATCAAAATTAGGAGTTTGGCAAACCTGCAGCTGATTCCAGATCAGGCATGACACTAGGTCTCTCATCGGGAGCTACCTACAACAAACAGCAGAGGAAGGCATATCAACATTAAAATATCAGCAAACTAGAAGCATAAACAATCTAGGCTGCTTTCGAGAGAAAACAACATATACAGGCAGGACACAGAAACTGGCAGAAAAAAAAAAACTGTCAAACAAATGAGGTCAAAATATTTATGGTAAAAAATAATGGTAATGGTAAAATAATAACAACAACAACAACAACAAAAAACATACAGACCTTGACACCTTTCTAGCACTGTCTCTGGTGATGCTGATATGAGGGAAAATGGAGGTGTGCACAAGTGTGCTTGATGTCCTTGCATGTTTCTGTTCATTCTAAAACCTGTAGAAATTTCCCGCACATATTGTTAATGTATAAATAAATAAAAGTATCCTTAAAAAAAAAAAAAATGCAGGATTCCTGTAGGTTATTTTTCTAAGGAAAACAGTTTAATTCACACCTAATTAACATATATGGATGCATCTTGTACTTCTCTTACATGTTTGATTTACTTTCAATTCTTAAGATAGATTTCAAAACTGCATTTTCAAAATTATAAAGCTCCTTTAACAAAACAAATGTGCAAACGCGTTAGTCAGCTCTGGGGAAAACGCTCACAATCCCACAAATTATCATACTATGATAAAAGCATACATTTCCACATATTATTCCATATACTACTTACCTCTCTCAACCATTTGTACATCAAAACAGAATGCTGCCAGCCACCATAAAGGATGCCACGCGTTGATAGTAAACTCGTGTCTGTGACTCGCATGGTTCTTCGCTTGTATGCATGCTTATTGGTAACTCGCATATGATCGCCACCTATGGGTTGTTGAATATGTATTATGTTATGTATGTTTCCCTTCCAGGTAACCCAACACTGACTGCACAACCGATTCATTTTAATTGTTAATTAATTTTGTAAATCTAGCTTAGTTAACATATTTATATTCTAAAGTTTATATATAATTATATTTATTAAATTATTGTGGTATATCACTTTCTTGACAAGGTAACGCAAGGTATCATTATAAAAATGTACATTAAAAAAAAAATTTAAAAAAATAATATACATTTGTGAGCGTGCCAAGCCCGCGAAACCTGGCAGCGGGCATATATAAGAAGGGGTTGTGACCACCGCGCGCAGAACCCGGTTTTCATTCCAAGTGGACATCCATATTCAACTACATTTCTGAGGTAAAGTACTTTTTACTTAACCGATGTAGGTAAATTACTTTTAAAACATACAAACCCCATACAAAGGTAAATGACACTTAAAACTTTGAAGAAAGTAAATAATAAAATCTAATTATAGCACATAGGCTACTGTAGGCCCCTACTCAGGGTATACAGATAAGTAAGTAAGATAAATAACGGCCGCTTTCACCTAATAAACATTTTTAATTGTCACAAAATGTATTAACTGTGTTTTCCAGTAAATGTACCACTACTTTTCACATAAACAATGGTTTTCCGGTTGTTTTCCCGTCCGCTATAAATGCCGTTACGTCTGTGACGTCATTTGGGATAGAGAAAATCCGCTCATATTGAAATTTACTTTTTTGAGTTTTTTTTTTTTTTTGTCTGTGATGTTATCGTTACTGTAAAATAAATCAATTATACAATTATTAATAATACTATCTTTACGTTGTATGGAAAGCGCGTTATTGTGGCTTGGCTGCGAGCGCTGGTGGTGTACGCGCAGCGCTCACGCGCTTGCAGCCAAGCCTATGAGAGCGAGAGACGTGCATGGCTTATAAAGATGAGGTCAGATTTGCCATCCGTCTGTCTGTCATATTATTAATACCACTACATCTAATAATATTTATAAATATAAACATTGTTAAATAAATATTGTTTTATTAATAACAATAATTATTATTGTATTTTATTAATAATACATTAATAATAATATTTTATTTAAATTATTATTGTCACCGTGTTAATAATATTATTTTCTTTTTTTCAGTATATATTGCAGTCTGATTATTGTAAGTGATAAATCTAGCAGTCATCCAGATTAGTCAAAAATCATTGCATTAATTCGTACAGATATCTCTCTCTCATATTCAGACATGTTTCTTCTTTCTCTTCCCTTTCCTTGTGTCAACAGCAGCTACAACACCCCCAAAGGCTCTTTTAAGAGCCCTAGCACACAGCGACTTTGTATTTTGTAAGTATGTTTTGAATGCAGATATTTAAGTTATAAGTCAGATACTGGCCTGACTCATATAGATTTCATGATTCAATTTGATTCACAAGCTCATGCAGTTTCTGATCTCTTTTTCGATTCATGATACAAATGCATTCACCTACCTAAACCAACCCAATGATTATCTTTTTTTATTTATTAGATTTTACATCGTTCCTCCTGCCCTCCTCCATTATCATACATCAGAGTCACCAGTAATGCCTTTACAAATTAAACGGATATCTTAGAAAACAATCTACTGTAGCATTATTTCCGATTTAAAATGTTCACAATGATCATTAATGAATAAACAATCCATGTCAATTCATACAGTATGCAGTGTCTGACTACTAATGTTTTTGTTTTTTTAAACTTTATGTGTCATCAGCAGCACCCCAACTCTCAACGACTGTCAACCCAACGACTCTTTTGGCATCTTTGGCTTTTTTTCTTGTGAGTATATTTTTTGACTGAGTATCAGATACTTTTAGTATTTGTATTTAGTTCAAACAGATACATCATGCAGCAATAATAATTTGTCTTAAGGATTTAAATAACTTGTTTTTTATAATTATAGTATATTATTATATTATACAATTTTATATACATATTCATTTTTTTATTCAAAAATTAATTAATTTAATTAATTAGCAATAAATCATATTGATGTTTATTTGATTTTATTTACTGATTTTTAAACAAATATTTGCAATAGGCTTGCCACGATATAATACCGGTTATGAGGAACAAAATCGACAGAGATGGGAGCAAGTAACGCATGTTAAAGTCAAAACAAAAGTCCTTACTATCAAGTCTCAAGTCCCAGTGTACAAAAAATGCAGTTCCTGCTAAGGATCAAGTCAAGTCACAGTACCAATAAGTTTGCGGGCACTTCCGAGCTTATGTTTGTTTATATTATTTAATGTGCTTATTTTGCTTGCAATTTTGCAAATGAAAGGTTTGTTGTATTCTTCATACAGCACTAAATAAGTGTCTTTATACAATTAAAATAATGTATATTGTGGGAAATACACTTGTCCCTTCATTTTATGTCTAAACGTCTGGAAACTTGACCTATGTCTTCAATATTGGGATATAAAAAAGTTACATATTTAATTATAATCGTCACACAACTTTATCCGTAAACATGTTTTATTAAACTGTATTGTCAGTACCCTACATTAAAAATTAATTCAGGCTTTTGTTTGTCATTAAAAATAATGGAGACCGATTAAAAAAAAGTTTTACAAGTGATTTCTTATACTTTTGCTCCATCTAATGGACAAAATGAGTACTATAGACTTAATACGGCTAATAGTTTGTAATTATAATTATTATAATATTGCTGTTAGCCCAAACAGAACAAAACAAGTTGAGATAAATAAAGATATTAAATATAAAAATTTAATAAAAAATGATTGGCAGCATTTTTAATCTAATCTTTTGGATATATATCAGGTACAGTACATGCGTGTTTTTTCTCTAAAAAAAAGACAAACAAAGGAAAAAGGTTTGACATTAATTGCACTGAACTACACAATATTAACAATTATTTTTATCTATCTCTTATTTTTGTTTTTCAGGAGCATTTTCCAAAATCATCATTTTTATCAAACAATAACAATATACCTGTACATATAAATCTTTATATAACCAAATACATAATATATAATACTGACAATAACACACACATACCACAATGTCTTACTGGACTAAAAGGAGAAAGACTATGGCCAGTGTACAAGAGATAGAAAGAGATATTTTAGATGAATACAAAACACAAACTGAAAACACTGAGGAATCTGTTCATGGTCACAAATGTCAAGACTCTGAAAGTATAGATCTCACATCTTCTTGTAATATAGTTTCCTCTCTTTTGTCCCCACATGAGAACTCATGTGATCTGGAAAAAAACACAGATGCTGATTTCTTCTGTGATTCTGACAATCTCTCTGATCCTGGTAGTATCCAATCAAATGAATCTGATAGCAGTAGCAACAATTCACTTAATCAGTTGCAAACTAAACTGCAAACATGGGCAGCATCTTTTTTCATCCCTCTAGTAGCTCTAACAGCACTATTGGCAATCCTAAGATCAGAATTTCCTGATTTGCCCAAGGATGCAAGGACTCTTCTTGGTACACAGACAAAGGTACCCGTAGTAAAGATTTGCAATGGTGAATATTACCATTTTGGACTGGTAAATGGCTTGCAAAACATATTAGGTAGGATCTCCAATATTGCTGAAAATTTAAAAACTCTTGCTTTGCAGTTTAACATTGATGGCATCCCCCTGTTTAAAAGCTCCAGAACACAATTTTGGCCAATTCTTGCAACAGTTGACTGTGATGAAACACGATCTCCATTTGTAGTTGGTTTGTTCTGTGGCAGTATAAACCGAGCTCACTCAGGGAGTATTTGAAAGATTTTATTGCCGAATTAAAATTTGTTTTGCAAGAAGGCATTGTAAAGAATGGTACTCATTTTAAAGTTGTTGTCTCCTCCTTTATTTGCGATGCCCCTGCACGAGCATTCATCAAAAATGTCAAGTCTCACAATGGCTATTTTGGTTGTGACAAATGTTCCCAGACTGGAGTATGGTGTAATAAAATGACATATCCTGAAACAGATGCTCCACTGCGTACTGACATGGATTATGAAATGATGACAAATGAAGAACACCATTTGAACAGTAGTTTAAGCCCTTTACACGAACTAGTAAAAATGGTAACCCAATTCCCGTTAGACTACATGCACACCTGCTGTCTTGGAGTAATGAGGAGGTTAATTCAAATGTGGATGAAAGGGAAAAAGCTTAGAACAAGGTTGTCATCACAGCGTATAGCAGAGATTTCTGACAGACTTGTTGCTCTCCGTTCTTTTATGCCTCAAGAGTTTGCCAGGAAACCTCGTTCTTTGACAGATGTGGATAGATGGAAGGCCACAGAGTTCCGCCAGTTCATGATATACACTGGTCCCGTTGTGTTAAAAGGATGTGTTGAATCCGCAATTTATGACAACTTTCTTCTCTTTTCTATTGGCATGTTTCTGCTGCTTAGTCCCGGCCTCTCTGATTCAATGATTGAATTTGCTAAAAAGGCTCTGTTGTCATTTGTAACACATTACATCAGATTGTATGGCACAGACGAAGTAGTTTTCAATGTCCACCAGGTTATCCATCTTGCAGACGAGTATAAAGCATTCGGCCCTCTTGATAATATAGCGGCATTTCCATATGAAAATTACCTGGGTGAACTGAAACGATTGGTTAGAAAACCAGATTGTCCTTTACAGCAGGTTGTCAAAAGACTTTCAGAAATGCTTCCAAAAGAATCTCATCAATCTAATCTGTCATCAAGTTCAAAAGAGCTAAAAAAGGTGCATTTCTCAGATTTTGTTTTGTCACCCAAACAAGGAGACAACTGTATCAAAATCGACACAGACATAGCCATAATTAAGGATATAATCAAACAGAATGAAAGCGTTCATATAGTGTGTCAGAGGTTCCAAAAAACAGAATCATTTTACACTTATCCATGCGACTCCTCTGCACTTGGATGTTATAGAGTCTCTGTCTTGCAAGAAAAGACTGAAATAGTACCTTTGTCCAGTGTAAAACACAAGTACGTACTTCTTCCTGAAAATGATAATGGGTTTTTTGCAATACCCCTTCTCCATTGCAGATAGTGTTTGTTCAGCAGAGTGAGCACAGATGTAGTGTCAGGCTTTTGGAAATTATTTTAAATTTAAATAAACATAAAATATTGAAAAAGTTGAAATAAATCCTATAGGGTTATAGGATTCTATCATCATTTACTCACTCTCATGCTCCAAACCCATACGACTTTTGTTCATCTTCATAACACATATTAAGATATTTTTTTAACGAAATCTGAGAGATTTGGGTCACTCCATTGACAGTCCAGATAACCAAATCTTTCTAGATCCAAAAATGTCATAACATAGATTACACCTCTCAATTCAATTTGTGTTTGTAAAAGTAACTTCAAACACACTGGAACAATCCTCATTGGTGGGTTACGCACAAATACAAGCACTTGGGTGTATGCAATGCACTGTACATCTGTTTTAATCAATGTCTATTATGGCTAAATTAAATCTGTCCATCATATATAGCATTTAAGTCTTTTCAGAAGACTTAGATTAAACCTCTTGATTCATACTGATTCGTTTTTAATAGTACGATGACATTTTTTGATCTAGAAAGTTTTGGTTATCTGTACTGTCATTGGAGTGACCAAAATCTCTCAAATTTCATTAAAAAATATCTAAATATGTGTTTCTAAGATGAAAGTGAGTAAATCATGACAAGATTTTCGGGTAAACCCTTTGAAAGTTTGTTGAGGTGAGGTGACATTGTGAGAGAAGGGAATATCACTCATTTTCTTCCTGCTCATTAAAATAAAAAGATACTTTAATTTAACACACCCACTCTTTCTGTTATTTTCACTGCATACAAATAAGTACATTGCATTACATACAAATAAATTAATTCATGCCTGACTTACTCCACTGTGATTGGTATGGGTAAGGGAGCTGAACACGCAGCAACCCAGAACTAATCACAGCTGGGGTCAACATTTCTCAAATTTCTTATCTTTCCCAGACAATAATGGATAAAGTGAATCAGTATACATTAATAGAATTTCCTGACAAAAGCACAGATGTTGTCCCAGACAATTGGCTTTTTGGACAAAAGTGCTACTGGCCAAAATACACTCAAGAAAAATTAAAGGTGGCAGTAAAGAGACAAGAGCCTGTACAAGCTGGATGGAAACTATTTAAGCCTGTGCGATTGCTTAAAAAGTGTGGTAAGAATGTTTTTCTTTTTTTTTTATATTATTTATTTTATTATCTCAATGCACTGATAACTATACATGCTTTGCTCAATCGTATATATTATTTATATCTATATTACTAGAAACACTAGAAAAAGCACAGAAGATGCTTAAAAAGTATGTGGACTGTGATATCCACACGTCGGAAATAACTTCTGACGAAGAGGGCCATAATGAAAGAATAAAAAGAAAGAAAAGGTAATTTAAGGTTTAATGATAATAAATATCAAAGACTTTTATAGGTGTTGTCGGTAACGCTTTAGATTACAGCCCGGAAAGTACTGCGGAATTAAGACAAATTTACAGCGTATATACTTACTTTATAGGTCCACTATAATTACCGAAAGTTACATTGTAAAATCGCTTTAATTACGCAGTACTTTCCGGGCTGTAATCTAAAGCGTTACCGTGTTGTCTTATTGAGAAATAATTTTACTGTTTCCCTTTACAGGCCTAATCCACGCTTCCTAAACTTCACAGAGAATGATTCTGACCAGGATGATAATGCACCAAAAAAATCACGGCTCCCAGCTGCCCCCGTAATTGACATTCCAGGTATTATGGAAGTCTAATTAAACTGTTTTTGTAGTTAATTTTAAGAAAAAACTCTTCATGATCATATGTCCCTGAATTTCAAGGCGATTCAAATCTTAAAAAAAAAAAAAAAAAAAACTTTAAAAGTAAATTCCCATTGAATTTAATTTGAAATGCACTGAACCTGTCATAAAATTGGATGGACATATACAGTATATATGGGTTTGTGAAATGGAGCGGCCTTACGGGATGCTGGTCAGGGGCTGTAGCGGTCACTGGATGCTGGTCAGGGGCTGTAGCCGACACTGGATGCTGGTCAGGGGCTGTAGCCGACACTGGATGCTGGTCAGGGGCTGTAGCCGACACTGGATGCTGGTCAGGGGCTGTAGCGGTCACTGGATGCTGGTCAGGGGCTGTAGCCGACACTGGATGCTGGTCAGGGGCTGTAGCCGACACTGGATGCTGGTCAGGGGCTGTAGCGGTCACTGGATGCTGGTCAGGGGCTGTAGCCGACACTGGATGCTGGTCAGGGGCTGTAGCCGACACTGGATGCTGGTCAGGGGCTGTAGCCGACACTGGATGCTGGTCAGGGGCTGTAGCCGACACTGGATGCTGGTCAGGGGCTGTAGCCGACACTGGATGCTGGTCAGGGGCTGTAGCGGTCACTGGATGCTGGTCAGGGGCTGTAGCGGTCACTGGATGCTGGTCAGGGGCTGTAGCCGACACTGGATGCTGGTCAGGGGCTGTAGCGGTCACTGGATGCTGGTCAGGGGCTGTAGCCGACACTGGATGCTGGTCAGGGGCTGTAGCCGACACTGGATGCTGGTCAGGGGCTGTAGCGGTCACTGGATGCTGGTCAGGGGCTGTAGCCGACACTGGATGCTGGTCAGGGGCTGTAGCCGACACTGGATGCTGGTCAGGGGCTGTAGCCGACACTGGATGCTGGTCAGGGGCTGTAGCCGACACTGGATGCTGGTCAGGGGCTGTAGCCGACACTGGATGCTGGTCAGGGGCTGTAGCCGACACTGGATGCTGGTCAGGGGCTGTAGCCGACACTGGATGCTGGTCAGGGGCTGTAGCCGACACTGGATGCTGGTCAGGGGCTGTAGCCGACACTGGATGCTGGTCAGGGGCTGTAGCCGACACTGGATGCTGGTCAGGGGCTGTAGCCGACACTGGATGCTGGTCAGGGGCTGTAGCCGACACTGGATGCTGGTCAGGGGCTGTAGCCGACACTGGATGCTGGTCAGGGGCTGTAGCCGACACTGGATGCTGGTCAGGGGCTGTAGCCGACACTGGATGCTGGTCAGGGGCTGTAGCCGACACTGGATGCTGGTCAGGGGCTGTAGCCGACACTGGATGCTGGTCAGGGGCTGTAGCGGTCACTGGATGCTGGTCAGGGGCTGTAGCCGACACTGGATGCTGGTCAGGGGCTGTAGCCGACACTGGATGCTGGTCAGGGGCTGTAGCCGACACTGGATGCTGGTCAGGGGCTGTAGCCGACACTGGATGCTGGTCAGGGGCTGTAGCCGACACTGGATGCTGGTCAGGGGCTGTAGCGGTCACTGGATGCTGGTCAGGGGCTGTAGCCGACACTGGATGCTGGTCAGGGGCTGGAGCCCCTGTAAAAAACTCACAGTAAATGATGAGCAGCTCAGCATAGTCTATATATTGGGCCAGAGAAAACTGTATTCTTTTCTCAGGCATCCTTGAACGAACGGTTAATTTAACCCGTTTCGAAGTGTCCTTAACAGCAACATCATTGAAATCCACTAATTGAGAAAGTTCACAAAAGTCCGCCTTTATTGATTATCAAACATGACTGAATGAATTCAAAGCACACAATTGTATTACGCAAAACCCTGCTGTTAATTTAACTTGATCATAATTATTTCAGAAAGTCACATGATCTTTGAGACCAGTCCAGCTGTCTCAAGCCTCTATTCACTAGGTATGTGTTGCAATGTTATTCTTTAAAAAAAATGTTTTGCCTCTTTTACATTGTATCACAGCTGTTATAATTGCACTTCCAGATCCACAAATCCTGTAATATCCTTTTAGAAATTTATTTAGTCTATAAATAAACTGCACATTTTTCTCAGAAAATCCACACAGGGTACACCAGGGCGGACACCAGGGATCACACCAAAACACGAACACCGAAGCACACCTGGACACACACTACGGCGGACACCAGGGATCACACCAAAACACACACAACGTAGGACTCCTGGGGACACACTACGACAGACACCAGGGATCACACCAAAACACGAACAACGTAGGACTCCTGGGGACACACTACGACAGACACCAGGGATCACACCAAAACACGAACAACGGAGGACACCTGGGCACACACTACGACGGACACCAGGGATCACACCAAAACACGAACAACGGAGGACACCTGGGCACACACTACGGCGGACACCAAGACGCAAACCACGGAGCACACCGGGGCACACTGACTGAACTGGTCAATGGTAATGATCAAAGCTATTTTTTCTATTTTGAAAACAGTTATTTGAAACTTTTTATTAGACCATTAAGTTTCCTAGGGGGGAGATTTATGTTGATTTTATGTTCTTTCTTAATTTTGGAAGACATTATTCTTTTAGGTGGGACTTACAGGCTAAATGTAGGCTACTTATTCACTATAAATGTTGACATCCATCCTAACTTTTCCTGCAATGTCACTTTTTTTTTAAAGAGAGATACATGAACCACAACTCCAGTCCGACTGTCTCAGACATCTTTTCAGGTGATTCTTCAAACTGCTAACCTCTTTAAGACTAATTGTTTTACAGGTGAGTTTTAAGTGTATGAAAAAAACTGTTGTGTTGTTTTCTTCAGAAAATCCAAGTAGAGCACAACAAACACAGAATGAACATACCAACGGTAATAAATCAAAAACAAAAATTCCATTCCAATTTAAACAGTAAACCTGTTCTGCTGATGGTGATTATTAATGAACTAGTAGAGTTTCTCTCTCTTAATACAAATAAAGTATTAATATATTTATTTACTTTATTTGTAGAGTTGTCTCCTTTCAAGAGGAATGTGTTAAAAGCTCTCCTGGAAATTAAGGCAGAGCTGAAAGAGCAGAGGGCAATGATCCAAAAATTACAGGGAGTCCCTCTACCTCAACCAGAAATAGGATGCAGCTTAGGTTTACCTTTACAGTCTCTAGAAGATTTTGATGCTTTGGAGAGGTTGGACGAGACAGAAAAAAACAGATTGGTAAATCTTGTAATGCAATTACACTTAACCTACGCTGTTTGGGAAATATGGAATTTGATTTAATATCCAGGTCTTGATAAGTATGGAAAAAAGAAAACAAAGATTATTGTTTCCAGACGATTGCCCATATTCAGTTTTCATTAAAACAGAAACCATTAGAGATGACTGTACTATACCAAACATAATGCTGAAAATAATGCTGTAGAAACATTTACACTGATATGGTTACTGTAGACTTTGTCAGTTTGAACGAGTCAGGCCATTCTCTGTTGATCTCTCACCTATAGAACTTCACTGGATGTTTTAATTTTTTGGCACCAATCTGAGTAAATGCTAGAGACACTTGTCTGTAAAAATCCCAGGAAATCCACAGAAATAGAAATACTCAAACTAGCATTTGACACCGGAAGCAATCATTTATGTTTGCAAAAAAACAAAACACACACACACAAACACACACACGCACGCACGCACACACGCACACACACACACACACAAACACAGTCTAGAGTCTGTGGATGGAAATACTTTGATGAGAGATTCACAGAGAATGGCAAAAAAAATTGGGAAATGGGAATTAATGTGAACACTGATCTCTTTTTTATTAGTTTTTCCAGCTGTCACTTCTGGGTGGTCATAAACTGGAAGACACAGTAAGGAAAATGTTGAGCCACATTTTGACAAACAATCTGGCTTCATCATTTAACTGGGCAGGACGTGGACAAAAGAGGAGCTTCGAGACCTCAAATCTCTCGAAGATAATGTTCCGTAAGTAATAGACTAACTACTAAAAGAGCTTTTCACACTATCTTTGTTTAACAGTTTTGCCAAATCATTTAGGAAACTCCCCTGCAGTCAATAATTGTATCTCTTAAAACTCATCTTTGATCACCAAAAAGAAAAGGCAAAAGTCAAAGCCCTATGCTGCAATGCGAGTTTAATTTTGTTCCATAATGTTTCAGGTGCATTGAGAAGTACAGCACAAGGTAAAGAGGCTTCCAAGGCAGACTTTTCTGAGGCAGTCAAAAAATGGTTGCGTTACGCTCCAGACAGAGATGGTGGCAGTGGCAGAAGATCATCTGTTATTTAATTGTTAATTTTTTTGTGTCAATCTAAATTAATTACAGTTATTATTATATAGTATATAGTATTGTTATATAGTTTAGGTAATAATTTGTGTATCTAATATCTGTAATTACGGTGACGCATTGCTGCCACTTACATAATATTATTTTTTCCCCTCAATTATGTCGTAATAACGAGATCTTATGTCGTTTTAACGACATCTTTTCTCGTAATAACGAGATCTTATGTCGTTAAAACGACATCTTTTTCTCGTAATAACGAGATGTTATGTCGTTAAAACGACATCTTTTTCTCGTAATAACGAGATGTTATGTCGTTAAAACGACATCTTTTTTGCCCTTATAAGGACATGTGTCATGTACAAAATATGCATTTATCCACATAAAATTGATCACACGTTCAAAAAGCTTAAGCAAATAGTAGCAGCCCCCAATCATGCAAAATTAATCAATAAGGCCCTTTTTTGAAAATATATTTTAAATAGGCCTATAAGTTTTTTTATATATATATTATATAAGATTTATTTTTGTTAATAGGCTATATCTTCATTCATTACCTAGAGATATAATTAACCAAAAAGTAGTCAAAACACATCTAACAGAAAATTTTACAACATTGTGTTCTTATTTTGTTTAATTAACGAAATGTCAATCTTCGTCTTTATAACAGAAGATACAATACAATACAAAAATCTTCTAGATACAGCCTACAATCTTCACATGTATAACGGATTGTCACCTTAAACAGTCCTTTGTGTGGTGGAATAAGCAATGATATATATAAATATATGGTTAGTATTTTAATTTAAATTTAAATTTTACTTTATTATTTTATTAGTTTATTAATTATGCTAACTCAACTAATTAAATGTGAAGAGCTGGATACTAGTTACTAATGAAATAATGTCAGATATTAAATGTAGGCTATTGATTAGAGTTGCCATAGACTAAAGGATTTTTCTAGACTAGTAGTCATTCATTTAAGCAATTAGAACTAATCGCACGTTTATATTCAATGCTGGGTGCATGTACGCTATAGCCTATATTCCGCGCTCAAGCGCATGCATAAAACTTGCCGCAAAGCGCCGGCAAAAGTATGCTAATGATATGATAAATGTATCTGAAAAAAAAATAACGAAGCATTTTAATTGTTTATTAATGAACTATTATTTTCTAAATCAGTGTAGGCTGCCTGCATACGTATCTCCATACATCTCCGCTGTAATGTATGAGCCTTTCATACGGACAGGATTACATAATCAGATGGTAGTCTATAGCCTACCGTATATGCTTTCGATTGGATTTTTTTTCGTTGGTGGACATTTTTTTGTATAAACTTTATAGTTATATTTCTCATGTTTGTGACTGTGAGGCTTGTCTATACACTGTTTTCCAGTTCATTTTTGAGGCGCGCTCCAATTCACAGAGATCATGAAAGCGTGCCCTGTTCGTTTTATTTTATTTTACAAAAGCACACCGTTTTCTTGTTGTTGTGAGTTTACCCAAATAAAAGTAGTTGCGACTTATGTATTATTATTTTCTGTATGACCAGAAATGGAGTATTTTAAGTTGTTTCCACTGTTGATGGGAAAATGCGAGTGATGCCACCGGCGCCTCCATCCATGTCATATTGCGCGCTCCACACTCCGCACAAACACTTGGATATGCGCTTCATAACAGCAAACATTTATCTAGGTTAACGTTAGAGCGAGCGGCCATGCCAGACGGATAATCCTCTTCATGTTTAACTAATCAAATTCTGTTGCATTTTATTGCGCCAGTTTGAAAAGGGCGGCTGAAACACTTAGCCTATACAGATAAATGCCCAACGCTGGTGTTTTTCTTTAAACAAATTCGTTTAGGCTTTAAAATAAATATTGTTTATGGGCTAATTAATGCCACAATAATTTGTTTATTTTATTGGCTACTTGTATTTTTCATTTTTGTTTTGCATTGAATACCATTGAATATTTGCATTGAATGCATTGAATATTTGCTGTGCACCGCAATGCCATCCTCCCATAGAAAGACACGTTAAGAGCCACCTATTTTCTTTATAATAAAGGGTTTCTGTGGAAGGACAACATATTCTTTATTACTGAAGCTTTTTCTTTATTATAAGGGTGTATTATTCCATTAAAAAAGTACTGTTTATAAGGTGACAATCCGTTATACATCTTGAAGATTTTTGTATTGTATTGTAGGCTATCTTCTGTTATAAAGACGAAGATTGACATTTCGTTAATTAAACAAAATAAGAACACAATGTTGTAAAAAATAAACAACTTAGGCTATGTTCTGTTAGATGTGTTTTGACTACTTTTTGTTTAATTATATCTCTATGTAATGAAGATGAAGATATAGCCTATTAACAAAAATAAATCTTATTAGGCCTATATAATATATCATATTAAAAAAAACATATAAAATATAAAAAAGCCTATATAAAATATATTTTCAAAAAAGGGCCTCATTGATTAATTTCATGATTGGGGGCTGCTACTATTTGCTTAAGCTTTTTGAACGTGTGATAAAGGCGCGATAGGCTGTCAATTTTATGTGGATAAAGGCATATTTTGTACATGACTACACATGTCCTTATAAGGGCAAAAAAGATGTCGTTTTAACGACATAACATCTCGTTATTACGAGAAAAATATGTCGTTTTAACGACATAAGATCTCGTTATTACGAGAAAAAGATGTCGTTTTAACGACATAAGATCTCGTTATTACGAGAAAAGATGTCGTTTTAACGACATAAGATCTCGTTATTACGAGAAAAAGATGTCGTTTTAACGACAAGATCTCGTTATTACGACATAATTGGGGGAAAAAAATAATATGTATGTGGCAGCAATGCGTCACCGTATGTAATAACTAATCTGTATAGGCCAACATGTTTCTCAATTGTTAAAATACTGATAAATTGTGTATACTTTGAGTTGTTAAATTAATTATAAGTATATTATATGTTTATTGAAATTATATTAAAAATATTATATGTAATATTACAGTATAACACTCTTGGCTTTTTACTGAAATATTTAAGGTTTAAACATTTTTAAATTACCCCAGGCTGTTTCAGTGAGAAAAGTTCTATAGGGTAAATAATCAACTAAATGAGGTAGGCTACAAATATAATGTTACATTGCTTGTAGTTATAATTGTTTGAACTATTATGCTAACAGATATTGTGGTCAACAATATATTTTATTTATTCATTTTATTTCTCTAGGTCTATTTTTAGGTATTTGCCAGCAATGAGACTGACACCTACAGCAGAGTTATTCGTTCCACTTAAAGGTATTTATGCATGCATGTATATCTATACTTGTTTACTTATTAATGCTAAATGGTTCAGGGGCTCAACAACTTTAGGCATGCAAGTTTTTTTTAAACAAAAATCTCATTTTAACCCACTACCTATTATACATGCATAGCAGCAAATATAAATAACGACAAAAGCAATAGCCTACTTTGTGTGAAAAAACAACAACTTTTCAACCATTGTGGTTTACCTGACCGTTTTTTCTTTGTGAGGAAAAACTGTGTCTTTGTACTTTGCAGGATTTATAGGTTGATTATATCTCGAAAGCTCATCACTCACTTGACCAGTGGATTTGGATTTCAGCCGTGCAGGTCGTAGGAATAGACGAGATGGTGGAAGACAACTGAGAGTTCGTAGGAAGCGTCATAGGAAGCATAGGAACTCTTGAGGTAGGCTATTCTAGACAAAACATACACATTTTTTTTAAACAAAAATCTCATTTTAACCCACTACATATTATACATGCATAGCAGCAAATATAAATAACGACAAAAGCAATAGCCTACTTTGTGTGAAAAAACAACAACTTTTCAACCGTTGTGGTTTACCTGACCGTTTTTTCTTTGTGAGGAAAAACTGTGTCTTTGTACTTTGCAGGATTTATAGGTTGATTATATCTCGAAAGCTCATCACTCACTTGACCAGTGGATTTGGATTTCAGCCGTGCAGGTCGTAGGAATAGACGAGATGGTGGAAGACAACTGAGAGTTCGTAGGAAGCGTCATAGGAAGCATAGGAACTCGAACTTGAGGTAGGCTATTCTAGACAAAACATACACGCTGATTGGTCGTTCTTAAATGAGCGCGGGCTGAATGAACCAATGACGCTTATCTATTTTTATTTTATTTGATATTCTCCAGCTGAATGCAGATCTCCAGATGCTGACCTGGAACTACAGATGTAGCCTACTACTGTACACCACACCAACCTCTCTGCTTTTGCAGATGGCTTATTACTATCATGTTAAGGTATTATAATAGCAAAACTGAGCACCTGTGACAGTTTTTTTTTTTTTTTTTTTTTGGAATTGCAAACTTTTTTCTCTTTTTGTCTCCAACAACACAAGTTACACCTTTTTGGACAAATTTTGCATATATAGATTGCTTGGAATACAAACAATATTGCATGTCCGATTGAAATGCGAAAAGATTTAGCAAGTGTGAACTGCAAAAAAAACAAAAACAAAAATACATTAAATACGAATTTTACAAATCCGTTTGTGGTTCCTACTCGAATCGCATTTCTCAAAATCTTCTGAGTCTGACTGCTCTGGCCTTAGCTCTCTACGTGCAAGATTACGGAAATCCCAAAAATGCACTTAACATTAACGCGCGAGAACACTACGTGCTACTTAAGAGTCGCTGTCCATTTGCGAAGTCCTGAAAATGATATAATCGTATCCGTGAACGTTTAACCTAATAATCGTCATCAGATGTGTATTAGCAATCAAGACAAGTGTATATAAAGCACTACATGATTTACTATTACTCCAGAGCACTCGTAGATCTACGATGATTTACGATGATTTTGCGAAACAGACATATTAGTAATATATTAAAGGATTAGTTCAGTTTCAAATAAAAAATTCCTGACAATTTACTCACCCCCATGTCATCCAAGATGTCCATGTCTTTCTTTCAAGGTTTTTGAGGAAAACATTACAGGATTTCTCACCATATAATGGAGCAAATGTTATACCACGTACTGGACATTGAAGTACGCCACCCACGTACTAAGTATTTATTCACGTGAAATTTCTCGGTACTAACAACACATATGAGATCATTAAACGACAAATTAAACCCAATGTACTAATCGATTGCTGTACACGGTATTTAATTATTATTTGTTATTTAACACATATATCTACAAACTCCACTGTCAACGGTTTTGCTATAATAATACATCATAGGCTATAATACTGTATGTAATTATAAATGTCAAGGACATTTTGTACATTGAATTGCATTTGGTTGAGGCTTAGAAAGAATGCCTGAATGTGGAATGTCTGTGTATTTTGAGTGTAAATGCTTTTTTCTATATTACTCTTAGGGTTTGTATACAGAAGATTTAAAAATGTATTTGTAAATGTATATTTTGTATAAATAATAAAGCAATGTTAACTGAATGTGACGTGTGTTTAATAAATGATTACCTATACAGACTAATTTATCAAATAAGTGATAGATTTTTAAAACAAGTAGAAAATGTGTTTATAATAACGCAATTTACACAATTGAAATCAACATCCTTTTAACGTTAGGTAAGCAAACCAATTAGATCGATTTTATGTTGATTCTATAACGTAATTTCAACAACTTGAAATCAACATCGTTTCAACGTTAGGAAAGCAAACCAATTGCGTTGATTTTCCGTTAGTTTTGAATGGCGTGTCTGACGTTGATTCAACGTTAATTCGATGAGCAAAGTGATGCCGGATCAACGTCGGAGATCAACGTTGTTTCGATGTCACGAGAAACGTCGTTTCCACGTTGATTCAATGTCAGTTTGCTATCTGGGTATCTACTAAGCGCGAACCAGAGCCGTTAAATATGAGAGTTGCGACCATAGACAGTATATAAGAGGTTGCAACACACTAGGCTTGTTCGACTTAAACCGGCGCTGCACAGACCGATCAGTTTATGACATCAAAGTAAAGAGCGAAATCGCGAGAGTGATTGAAAAGCATACAGAGCCATCTAGCCTACTCTCTAATCCAGTTCAAGTCGAACAAGCCTACTGTGATCTCCCCGCCGCACGGTCACGTGATTCGTGTATAGCTCTCAGTAGTTCCAAACAAATCGCTTTGCCAATGATTTTAAGCGGGGCAGAGCAGAGAGAGCATTGCTTATTACGTTGACACTAAAATTACTTGCATATAGGCCTAATAGCATTTTTTTTTTCCTGGGGAGTAGCAGAAACACTGCATACGTCCTGATGTTTAATTTTAATTTTAATTTTATATATATATATACATATACATATACATATACATATATACATACATGTGTATGTATGTGTGTGTGTGTGTGTGTGTGTGTGTGTGTGTGTGTGCGTGTGTGTGTGTGTGTGTGTGTATTTAATGGCATTGTGCAGGTTTATGTGAATGTATCATAACATTAGGATGTTTATAATTATGACCATAGACGCTCGTGAAAAATACAGTATATACAGTAAATACTATATATATATATATATATATATATATATACACTAATTAATGTCATTTTATTAATAGATTGATGTGCCAAGAGTGACATTAGAGTCTTCACGTAGACTGATTTAAGCAAAAGTCTTGTGACAAAAATTATAATAGGACATTATAGCCATAAAAAAAAATCATAGTACTTGGATACTTAAGTACATTTGAAGGCAAATACTTTTGTACTTTTACTCAAGTGAATGTTTAAAGGCAGCACTTCTACTTTTACTCGAGTAATATTTTACCTTGAGTATCTTTACTTTAACTCAAGTACATGGTATGTGTACTTCGTCCACCACTGCAGTCAAGTCACCTTAATAGCGCTTTTTACAATATAGATTATTTCAAAGCAGCTTTACAGAGATAACAGGAAAATAATGCAACACAGTTTGTTTCCAGTCCATCTTAAGTAAACTCAGTGGTGGTTCATTTTTGTTGTAAAAAATAAAGTTATTAATTTACTTAATATAGATGACCCATCCATAGTGATCAAATGCTGTTATAGTTTCATTTCTGAGTGTTTACATCTGCAGCTCATGTAGGAAGACAGTGACACAGTAGTAACACTTGCTATATAGAGCTCTGTAAGTTATCTGAGCTATGTATGAACTGACAGATTTGATATGGAAATGCAGGAGGGTATGTTTACAAAACAGGCGCATGTGGAAAAAAAATACATCTGTCGTGGGATATTATGTACGAAACAATGTGGTAAATTTGGATAAACATGCTAGCATGTGATAGTGTTTCAAGTGTGCGATTATCAACAGATAGGGACATAGTGTCGTTTCCTAAAATGTTTAATTATAATATAATGTAAGAACTGTAACTAATTTTATTCCCTTTATTTGCTTAAAAAGGAATATTTGTATTGAGTGTAAACAACTCACAGGGTGCCAAAAAAAAAAAAAAAAACAACTCACAGGGTGCCGCCATGTTCGCGTGACGCCATATTATGCACGTCATCAACGTGTTGTGGACTTCCGCGTGAGTTTTAAATCTTGGACTCGAGCCATATGTGTGGAGACCACAATATCAGAGACTTGAGGGGGAACTGTTTTAACCTCTAAACAACCACATAAACACCCAGAGCACCGTAATCGCATCAGGTACTTAAAACCATAAGAAAACTTTGCAAACAGATATTTGCTAATTGTATTAATTTCTCAAATAAAGTAATTTTCCTAATTAATTTAAGGATTGATAACATGACAGACTGCACGTTCAGCCGTGTTTTGTTTCCTGGACCGTTTTCCTCAGGAAGTGGTTTATGAAGAGCAGGAGCAGATCTTCATCATCTCTGGACTCCATCAGGTTATAAGGTGAGATTTGCTGGATCTTTAACATTTTGGGGTTCATCTTTGTCCTTCTCTTGAGAGCTAAAGTTGTTCAACTGTTGACCAAAACACCCGATTGTTGATGACATAATGTACTTTATTTTATTATTATTATTATTATTTTTTTTTTTACGCCTACTGAATTGGGATGAGTAACCTGTTAATTGTGGAGTTTGCACCCATTTCTTGTTTTGGGCGGTGTGACATTTTGAGTAAATCCACTGGGGCAATTTACGGAAGAATGAATGAATAGTGAATTGAATAGTGAAAAATGATATTATATTACAACGTAATGTTTGTTAACTGGACTGCAAATCACACTCATCTGCCACCAGAAAATATTTTTCATAACCAGTTGGCGTCGCCAAATAGCTACTTATTTTATCTACGGGTGGGCCTATAGGCTTGTTAAATACATAATTTTTTTAAATAATACAATTTTCTAACGTTTAACAATTCTTCAATAATTATTCTAAATGTGATTCATTTAGTCATGCATTAGAACTATATAGTAATATTAACAAGAATATGCTAATTCGTCTCTTCAGTTACGTCACACCAGCAGTGATGTTATGTTCTTCTTTGCATCAATATCCGTATACCAACTAGCACCCTTTATATGTTATTACAAATAGTTTATTTAGAAACATAACAAGATCAAACATAACACAAATAAAACAGAAGCAAGGCGTGGCATGAACTTTGAACAAAACATGAAGCTTACCCAAACATTGGTTACAATGGAACAAAACTTGACAAAGACACATGGCAAACATGAGGGATTAAATACACAAAACACTTAAGACAAGACAAGGGACCTGTGAACAATGAACCAATGACAACGACACGGGAACGCATGGTAGGATCACATGACTAACAGGGAATCACATGACAAAGTCATGAAACATAACTGACATGAAACAAAACCAAAACAAGACGTGACAGATTTTTTACAGGAACATGAAACATAACTAAATCAAGACAAGATGTTACAGAGACGCTCTTGAGACACTAATGGATCATACGCTACTCGTGTGCAAATGAACACAGTGCTGCTTCACTCTGAGAAACATGTCCAATTTGGCATTTAATATAATTTTTTATCTGCCCAAAAAAAAAAAAAAACACAAAATGGACAGTGTAAATGCAGACCTAAAAAACTTTTTTTTTCTTTTTTTAAAGCACATTTTCTCATGGACTGTTCTGTTTCTGCTCTCTCACACGTTGACAAGCAAACAAGCAGAATATGTGCATTGTGCATATGTGTTTGTCTTCAGCTGCCTGTCAGACAGTTTGTACTTTGTTCATGTACCACATGTACCTCATGTACCTCTGAAAAACCATTTGCTCAGTGCTAGCGTTGATAGCTTTTAAATAATGTAGATTGATTTAGCAAAGAGGACAGCATTCCTTGACAGTCCTTCAGTATTCATGTGTGTCCAGTATTTTCTGTTGACTAATTAAAATCAGAACCAGCTATGCCTGATTCATGAATGAATCACTTATTTGCATTGGTACTTTTCAGTGAGTTGGTCAAACGGGTTAACAATACTGTGTGATTCAGCCAGTGAAAGAATAGTTTTTAGCAGGGTTGCCAAGTCCAGCAAGTTCAGCTCTAACTCTCACACCACCTGAACTAGCTTATTAAATGCACAATATGTAAGATTGTTGGATTAAAATATCCCAAAACACTAAAACAATGTTATATATGATACAGGACTTGTGTACTTGCATTATCCCAAATTTTCCCAACAATGTTTAAATACAGAGAAATCGATTTTTATCACTGTAACGGCCCGTGTCATTGCGTCACCTGTCAATGACGTCATATCCGCATTACCCTCGATTTCCAGTTTTACTTCTGTGGAAACCATGAAACCATCAAAGACGCTTTAATATTGTGTGTTTTATTAGACAGGTGAGCAACTGTTTGGATACTTTTATCAACAGAAAACTAATCATTGTTATATAGTTCACAAGTTCAGGGAACATGGAGGCGTACATTTAACGTAACTTTAATCATAACATAAACAAACAACAAAACGATAGGAGCAGCGACGGCCGACTGGTGCATATCAGCATAATAAAAAGAGTAAGGTAAAATCCGACGGCTCACAGCCTGCCCTTCTTCACAGCACCGTAACGTTAATGCGACTAATACATTCGCTCATCAATGAACATGATTTCTACCGGAGTCCCGACGAATTGCTTTCCATCGGCTGTGGAGGTGAAGATGACAATTCCCATGATTCCACACTCTTTCACACTGTCATCAAGTTACGCCTTTAATATTGTTTTAAATAAGCGACCTCTAACGGTAAAACTTACATACTCTGCCTTTAAGGTCTTCAGCAACACTTGATAGTTGTGCAAAAAAAAAAAACACACAAAAAAAGATATAGTTAAGAAATCGGAATTTGGCATCAAGACCTGCAGTGTAAATGTGGCCTATATGAAATCCCAAAGGGTCAAAGTTTGTCCGGTTAACAAGATCTGTTCGCCCCAATGTTATATGTTGTAACTACACTATTATGTTATAATATGCCAAAGCATCTTTACATTGACAGTCATTCATTCAGTCACAGATTTTAAACATTTTAATAAGAGACTCTGATGGAGTTGTAATATAGAGTGATCAGTCACATGGTATCATGAGTCAAGTGTCACGCTACACACACACACACAAACACACACACACACACACACACACACACACACACACACACACACACACACACAAAGAAAAATGGCAATAAAGTTGTTGAAAACTGCACTTTTTCACTGAATTTTTATTTTTCTGAATATAAGCATTTTTTGAGCCAAACTTATGTAACAACAGATCACGGCCTCAAAACTACTACTTTGGGGAAATGTGCAAGGATCCACATGTGTTATGATACGCATAAAAATATGTAAAGTTTGCATTACAGTAGAAATGTATAGTAGCTGCCTTGCAACTTTTAGTTAGTTAGAGAAAACTAACCACTGAACATTTATTTGATAATATAAACACTACAACAGTGAATCACACATTGTATTTATTCTTAAAATGACTCTCAAACATTGGCAGTCAAAAACAGGATATGATGTTTATAAAAAAAAGTGCGATATGAAGAAAATGTTATTAGAAATGACCTAGTTTTCTTGTGCTAGAGCTGGAAATAACTACTAATTCTAGGATAACTTCATTTATTAGTATTATCACTTCACTTCATGGTATTTTAAGGTCACTGTTTTCATGCAACACATCTATTTTCTCATGCAGTGAAAACATTGTGGAGCAAAGAGGACACTGACAGACAAGACAGAGCAGAGTTACTTTTTATATATGAAACAAAGTCTCCGCTTTCATAGAATATTATATATTCATATTTTGCTGTATTATCATTGTGGTATTTTTTTTGTCAAACATCAGCATTACTGGCTCAGTATTTCCTGGTAAAGCTGTTCTGTGTAAAGAAGTCAAACTGCTGTGAACATCGTATGTGATGGAGTGGAAAAACACCCTTAAACCACACGCTATAGAGGCATCAAAACATACACACACACACAACCTGACATCAACCACAGATGTCCAGTTATAGACGCATCCTTGTGCAGAACTTATTTGTCCACCCAACAGATCAAACCACAACTCTGTACAGATAGGAATACATCAGACCACTGCAGGTTTTAGTTGTGACACACAAACTGAGCTGCTCGAGCCTCAAACTGCCAGCGCCCCTAAAAAACAGTTCAACTCAAGGACATTTTTTCAGAACAACAGTAAACACAAAACACAAACACAGGGCATCAGACTATATTTATAATTACACTGCAGACACTAAGCCATATTGCATTATCACAACCATGCATTGCTAGAATTCATAAAAACATTACCAGCCAAGTGTTGAGTAACATTGTTTCATATGCTATAGCCAAAGTTAACAAGTCCCTGTATTACAAAGCAGTTTAACAGCATTTCATTTGCCCATCACTGAATATCACACTTCAAACCCCATATGGAAAAGGTTTGCCAAAAACATCTGTGATTCTTATATGTTCCAACAGAATATTGTAAGGGACATGTATGCTGCAAAAACCACATATATAAATTGCATAATATTAATGTATTTTTAATCATATATGTCATATATGTCCTACATACAACTAAAGCCATATAAATTTTCATGATGTAAAAACATAGGAAAATAATGCTAATTTAATATGAATGTCCAGCATGAACATGTATAAAACACAGTGCACTTTACCAATGAGTATAAGGCTGTACTTCACTCATGCTTGCTCTTATCTTGTCCTAAGTCGAGCCCTATGCCTGTAGTCAATCATACTGTATAATCAGCCTTAGATGAAACACATTTAAACTACACAAGCACACATTTTAATTACAAAATTATTTATTAGAGCATATTCTAAAAGATACATTTGCATATTTCACATATCAATAGTTTTCATTTTAAATCCTGCATCACCAGATTTTATTTTCATTTGTGACAATTTCTCTAAACTTTATCACAGTACTACTATGGTATACAACAGTTCTATTATTAACCTACAAACATAAAACTTTCCTAAATGTCGAAGTGATTCTTATGCGTATCACTCTAAAAAATAATTCAGTGGCTTAGTAAATATCACAGTAATAATTAACTTTATTAACTTAATAAAATCTCCGAATATCATTTACTTGATAGTTTGAGTTGAACATACCGAAATAATTGACTAAAACTAATTTTGTCTGAAATTTACAGTTTGTAGTTTTTCACTAAAATAATTTTGTATTTTACTAAGCAATTATTTATTTAAAATACGCTTAGAGCTAAGAAATGATGGAAATTTTACAAATATATTAGCTCTAATATATTTGTGAAATTTCCATCACATTATTTGGGAATGGATAATTAAACTGATCTGTTTCAAGAACCACAAATAGCCTATTACTTAAAATCAATATTATTAATTTTTAACACGCATAAAATTAAATCAATTAAAACAATGCACCCCTCCCCCACCCTCTGACGACACTCAGCGGTTGAGTGTGCGCGCGCTGTTTGAGCTCTCTCCTCCACTCTTCAGTCTCTCGCCAGTCTTCAGAGAGTTCTCCTCTTCTCTTCTCAGCGTCGCTGAACTGGTGCAACTCCTCTGTGAAATTCAGGTGTGTGTATGTTTTTATTTATCTGTATAATCATTAATGTGCTTTAAATCATTTTATTTAATGCGGAAGAACATACAGAGACGCAATGTTACTCACGAGTTAAACGAGTGTCGACTCGCGCATGCCTTTTCCCGTGATTGTAACGCCTTGCATAAAAAACACACGACTATATTCCTAAAGATAATGAATATAACTAATTTGGATGATAAAATGTCCTCAGAACTGTGCACTGTTTGTTTATTGGCAGGTTATGGAGTCAGTCGCGTCGCAGCATATTTCGGCTGTGAGTGACGCAGGACGGCGGTGTAAAGTTAGAGGTTCCCCCGGAGAGGCGAGTCCATCTCCGGCACGGCAACCAGCGCTGATCTGGTGGATATTGGATAACAGACCGGTTGATTACACTTGAATTGCTTGAATGTTTAGGCCTAAATGTTTAATTTGTACTTCGAAAATGTTTGTTACATGAGTTTAAATGTAGGCAATATTGTATATGTGTTAAAAATAGTATAACAAATGCTGTATTGCTGTAGGCTACTCATCGACAATAAAGGCCAATGTCATGTAGTTATTCTGGTGGTTGTATGGAATATTTTTACAAAGGTTTAGAGGAAATAAAAAAGTTAATATTACTAGCATATAAACACAATTAATAGTACTTATAAATATTTGTTTCTAAATGCCCCCCCCCCCCCCCCCAATTATTTTTACTCAATTTTATTTGTTAATGTACCAAATGCAGTTACTCGGATCTATTTAATTTGTTTTACTTATATTTACTCTGTTAATACAGTGTATGTAATGGATTTCACTGCTTAATCTAGACTAATCAGTATTCTAAGTGTAAAAATGTTTCACCAAAAAAAATTAGTAAATCATATTAAAGGTGTTTAGTGCATCACCACCAGAGTTCATGTCACATAACAAAAACATATTCCAGCTAATTTTCAACATTTTAATCACTGTTCTAGAAACATGTTTGACTCAACTTTGTTCATTAGCAATATGTTATGATTTGTTTTGTTCACAAACAACAGGCCCAGACAGTTCACAATTAATGTAAATACACAGTTACAATGTCATTGCTTTTCAACTGCTCTTTCAAATCCTTTTGGAAAATTAACAGTCTTCATAAAGGTCAGTGATACTCTGACTGTAATCCTCAAACCGGCTTCTGCATGAAAGTGTATGTATGAAAGTGGCCATAATCGGTCTGATTTTGTATAAGACATGTATGGGCCTTATATGAAACACAGAAGGTAATTCTGGTCGATTTATGCAAGGAAGATATATGGTTGCTGTATATGAACCATGCAGGTTTTTTTCATATGGGACCCCTCAGAGAGGTCCTGCTGTAAGTCTGCTGGGATTTTCTGATAATACTCAGGGCACAACTAGAGCTAACTGAAATATATCTTTCAGAATTAAGGCTTTTTCACACCAAGAATGATAACTATAAAGATAATTATATTAGCCTCTACACCAGCGGACAATATTGTTCTGTTTATTATAAGCTTTAAATGCTGGATAAAATCGTTCTGAAAGTGATTCCAACAATATCGTTTCTCTGTGGCGTTATTGTTATAGCTGTGGTGTGAACTCTGCTATTCTGTAATAATGAGAATGATTTTTAGAACTATATCTTTATCGTTTATAGTTATCGTCCTTGGTGTGAGCGGGCCTTTAGTGCTAATTTCTGTTGCTACATGTGGTGATTCTCGCAATCCCAAACCTCCACCATAGACTCAGGATCTGCAGGGTGCAGCCGAAGGTTCCTAGTGAAACGATCACACAGCTGGATCTGGTACTGTAAACTGAAGTTTGATCATCTCCTCATGGCGATACCGGCATACACCACGTCATTCTCCTCTTTTATGTTCTGCAAAAAAAAAAACAGTACACAGATTTCATTATAAAGTCTTTGTCTTGATGGCTATCTCTCGCTGGGGGAGGCATTGACGTTCGAAATGTATAGCGGATTGAACGGTAGCGGGTCAGGCCATGGCTACTCTGCACACAATGGCCGTGTTGCATGCTTATCAGGCCGATCTGTCGAAAGACCTGGACCAGGGTCATGGACTGTCACGGTTCATCGATCTGTGTGTTCATTTTGTGTATCTGTTGGTGTGTTTGTAGGTGTGGGGTCTGTGTGTGTGTAGTGCTTGTTTGTAGAGCCCGACCGATATATCGGCAGGCCGATATTATCGGCCGATATTAGGCATTTTCAAAACTATCGGTATCGGCATTTATAACGGCCGATAAATTAATATTTCAAAAATAAAATAAAAACGGACGAAACACCCTTCAACCATGTTATGAGTGTTGCCATTGTATAGTTTGTCCACCAGAGGGCACTCTACACCGTCCCTGTTGGCAACACTCGTGTATAACGCGCCACACATTCAGCAACCTGTTGATCCAGCCAGAGTCGGGCAGAGAGAACCGCGAGTGAGATCAGCAGTGAATTGACCTATGGCTAAGCCACGCCCCCTCCACTCACTCGGACAAACAGTCAACATTTGGTAACAGGCGCTATGGCAGCTGTCACAGTAGGAGACATTTCACAGGAGGCAATTGATGATTTTTGGAGACAGAAAGATTATATATCATCTCAAAGTCACCAAAAGGGCCTTAGCTATGCATTGGAGGGTTATATTAATCATTTTATGTTGAGAAGGTCGATGAAAAGCTATTCGCCTTTCGCTGTGAACGCAGCATGTGTGTGTCAGAGAGAGAGAGGCGCGATCGCGATCGAACAGTGGAAACATAAAAACATACTCAATTTTGTTCATACAGGACATCATTAAAACTGCAAAGTGTTTAGCCTACTTATATTTGTGTAAAACACAACATTGTGCTTTTGTCAAACTGTACTCTTGTCAAACTGCAACGCAGCTAGAAGCTAGGCTAACGTTACATTAGAGATGTTAAAGATAACGTTCAAATACGTTGTTGACTTACAGAACAGATGTAGACATCCTTGTTTAATTTATCCACGTTTAGTTGGTGTTGTGGTCTAAGTTACCGCATAAATTAATCCAGGGCAGACACTTATCTCGGTTGAGATGTGACTTGGGAAAGGGTAAAAAATACACACTGTCGCCCAGCCTCTCGGGATACCTAGTGTTGGAGTTGAATGTACCCCATGCACACCGTTTGACCATTTTAAACTTAAAATGACAAGAAAAACAGATAAAAACGAATGAAAACTGACTAACTGCAATGCATTTCAATGGATGTGGAAGCAGAGAATGTCCGAGTGTATTGGGTTAGCTATGCGCACTGTGATTGGCTCATCGCGTTTGAGGGCGTGGCTTAGCCATAGGTCAATTGTGTTCATGGTGAGTTGGTAACGACTCACGAGACATACATTGTTTGAATAACAATTAAAAGAACATCCCTATCAGTTCTCTTAACTCAAATAAGGATGACAAAATTCGTGACTCATGTCCAGTTTTGCTGCGGTTAAATAAGCCGAGAGTGAAGCGGAACAACGCGACGTAGGCTATATTCACATAAAATGTTAACACTGCAGTTCACAAAAGTTCATAATGTGCATGTGCTTTAATGCTTTGTCGGTTAAACATTTAATTTTAAATGCTGATGCGCTGTTCTAACGTGTGCGTTTCTCAGCGCGTACATGTGAAGCTCACATGCACTAAAAGCCTTTCTAACTTAGTCCAGTATCCAGGCGCTGGTACTAGAAACTTTCTAGTACCAGCGCCTGGATACTGGACTAAGTTATCTTTCGAGTATTATTGTGCTAATACTGTTAAATACACACAAGATTTACATAAACAATGTCGGTTGTCCGCTTGTCAAATGCGTGTACATTAGACGTGTCGTGCTCAGCTCTTAAAGAGACAGTAGCAATTGTAAACACATTGCCGCTTGTCCTTAAAGGGATAGTTCACCCAATAATAAAAATGATCTCATTATTTACAGGCACTCTAATGTTATTCCAACTGTATTAATTTCCTTCTAATATTTTTCTAATATTAATAGTTTGAAGAATGTGGGTAACCAAACAGTAGCTGGTCCCCATTGACTTCCAAAGGAGAAAAATATACTATGGAAGTCACTGTGGTACATCAACTGTTTGGTTACCCACATTCATCCAAATAACTTATTTTCAACAGAAGAAAAAAACAACTTGAGAGAGTAAATTATGACAATTTGAATTTGTTGTCAATTTGAATGTGAAATTGTTGTTTTTGTTCAAAGGACTAAACGTTTAGTCTTAAAAAAAATCTTAAGTTTGTATTTTTATACATTTTATTTATCAGAACTTTAATATATTTTGATGTTCCTCTGTTCTGTTGTGACAATACAAGAAACAAGTTTCTTTTTAAAATGCATTATCATATTATTTTAGTTAAAACTCATAAATAACAACTACAAATAACTAATGTTAGGGAAATTTGTTAATGTTTTGTTGCGCGTTTCTGAAAAAATATATATATATATCGTCCGATATATCGGAATATCGGATTTTAAAACCAACAAATATTTGTACCGGTATCAGCCTTCAAAATCCTTTATCAGTCGGGCTCTAGTACCCATCAAAAGTTTGTACACACCAATTGTAAAGTGTGTCCAAACTTACTGTACTATAATACACATAAATAATATTGCTACTGTATTATAATATACACATAAATAATATCGGCCGATATATCGGTATCTGGCTTTTTTTATCGGTATCGGCATCGGCGCCCAAAAATCCATATCGGTCGGGCTCTACTTGTTTGTTGCCTAGTAACCAGCTGATCACTTAATCAGCCCTCAGCTGCAGCTAGTTACTACCGCTTGTTAGCTGCCTTTATCTAGCGGGAGTGAATTATGCTTGGTGTCGGTTCGTCACTCTTGTTTGTGTTCTCTCACCTAGTTCCTGTGTCTGAGTTTCCTAGCGGAGTTATTTCCTCGATCTCGTCTGTGAATCCAGGCTACTGGAGATCATCTGGAGTTCTTGTCAACCAGTCATCAGTCTGCATCCACACTGTGTTTATTCCTGTCACTCTTTACTCTCCTGGGATTGTGGCATTCAGGTCGCCCGCCTGCTAAACTTGGTGTTTTGAGTATTGTACCTGTTCTGCCTGTCGCCAATAAACTGCTTGCTTGCATTTGGATCTACGACTCTCATTCTGACATGGACTCCCCCTGAGGCGGCTACAGAACTGCGCCTACAGACTTTGCTCTCCGTGCCACTGAACAAACTGCTTCCATGATCGGAATCTCAGAACCTGGCAGACATCGGGGGAAAAGAGAAAAACTTTATCCTCGATGCGCTGGTTTCAGCACTTGGACACATTTCTAACCATTTTTATAGTGTTTGTTAATAGATCAGACACATTCACACTAATGACTGTGTCTTTTTATCCGTTCAGGTTCTTGTCGATCATGGATTGTTGCTGTTGGTGTTCTTGGTGGATTTCTGCTGCTGGTGGTAGTAGCTGCAGTTGTTCGTGAGATTTACCGTCGCTGCAGGAGGGGTAAGTATCACACACAGTTCATATAATATGGGGAAAAAACGTAAAAGTCTGATTACCGTTAAAGGGTAACTCTCGCCAAAATGCTTTTTGTGAATCTACCCGAGGCAAACTTTTGTTTAAAAGCATAATTAGGATGGAAACGCCACTTTTAAGATTTGGTCGTATTTTCGTTTTCGGTCAAATTGCCTTTTGAATGGGAGTGCATATGGGGCACGACTATGATAGCATCAAAAATCACTATTTTTAAAACATTAAGGCGGCTCGACACAACATGAAACTGTGCTTGAAGTATCACCAGAGGCTCTACACATGAACTCCAGCATTGAGAACATTGTTTGTGTACAGAGAGTTTACTAAAAAAGAATTTTGAACAACTCATAGCTGTTGTGGTTTCCGGCCGCCGGCATTTTGTCAGTCAAAAATAGTCAACAGTCAACATTAGTGAAAGAACAAGGTGTTTTATGCTAAGAATCAACTTAAAAAATTACACAGTGTAGCTTTAATACACACATATTAAAGTCAATACGGATCTTTTGCTTTTTAACTTTAGACTAAAGAACAAACCATGTATCATTCTGAAGAGTAAGTCATGTATTACACAAAGCTAAAAAAAAAAACAAAAAAAAAAACGTAGATGTTTAACTTATTATAAATATTATTAAGCAATGATAAGTAGTAAAATTACTGTATAATTTATGAATACAGCATGAAACATCTGCATGCTCTTTCAATGTAAACATCTGCACACTGCACAATTTAAGAACAGGAAAAGGAAAAGGTTTTTTATTTGATCATATGACTAGTTGGTCAATTAAGGTTGCATAACAGCATCAGTACAGACTAGTAATGGAAAAACAACTTTTTCCATTGAGTAAGATGTAATTTGATTGACTGGCTTTATTTATGGACCTTCTGACAGTAAGAGCACACAAGTGTCTTTATCAGTCTGTCTGTTTACAAGCTACCAGGTTAATACAGTCAGCTTTTGAGTATAAAACAATGACTGCATTTCTCAGAGTTTTCAAAGGTAGTCATGCACATCAAATATGAGTTTTGTTAGTGGCACACAGTAGCAACTAGATCGACCATGTGAACTGCTTTTTGTGAACAGAACTCTGTGTTTGCTTTCAGCAAGGCATTCGATCTGGTGAAAATGAACAAACACTGTGAAATGTTTGTGATTCATTCCTGTTGTCCATTCAGAAACCATTAAAATATTAACACTATTAATACAAATATAAAGATATTTGATTTGATGATTTTTCTGACTGACTTTCAAATTTTTTCTGACTACAATTTACAGAGAAGCTTTACAAATAGGCCTACTATTTTCTACATGTGAGTTCATGCCTGATCGTTTGTTTCAGGACCTGGTGTGTTTCTCCCTTGGTTCGGTTCGTTTAGGCATATGTGAACATTGCAATTGCGCTCGGATCCACACCAAAACAATCACTCTGAGACTCTGGAGCGGTTCGCTTGAGGTGTGAAAGTAATCCGACCAACGAACCAAATGGTATCATAATTCATAATGGGAATTGTGCTATATAAGTAGCAGAAGTGTCTGATTCTGTAAGTGAGCACATCAGTTTCACAGCTGAAAACTAAAAGAGTTCCTGTTCATCTTAAAGATGTTGTGTAATTTTTAATTTTTTTGTGTAATTGCGCTTCTCAGTGCTAGAATGCTGTCCTGAAGAAGCCTTGATTCCTGCTCTAACTGCATTATAACATTCATTAGTGTTTGTGTGAGTCTTCACACAGTTCATCTCTAGACAGCGCTGCAGATCCAGAAGGAAATTGCTGCACTATTAATACAAATGTAGTGTATCATTTAACAGCAGGAATGACGGCTACGTTCATATAGGCCTAGTGTTTGTGTGTGTCTCGACAGTTACAAATAAAGCCACAATAAGCTTATGGAGGGATCTTGTCAATCATCTTGATGATGACGCAGAGGAAATGCTGACCAATAAGAGCACAGTTGTACTCGCATGTGACAGTTTGGTACGCTTTGAAATGTTGCCTTGTGAAAGCGAACCGAACCAAGAAGAAAATGCAACATTGAAACAAATGAAGTCCCTGTTTCGGGACAAAACAAATGATCTATAGGTGTGAAAACAGCCTCAGACACACTGACCTTCATTCAGATATGAACATATTTGAGAACATGTGTGTATGTTGCTGTGGAAAATAAATAAGATACTGCAATATAAAAGACATTTACTAGTTTTAACAAAATATATTTTATTACATCTAGAAATGGCAAGAGACTCGAGACTATAGCAAGAGGAAACATCTCTATTTTGCTAAATTGGCATTTAATTGTTTGTGTGATTTATTTTTTCAAATCAGTCAGGAAAAGCAGCAGCAGTGAAGGAGAGGTTCTGTAGAAATTACAATAATGAGGTAAGAGTACTGTAGCTTTTCATTGAGGAAAACTCCGATTACACACTGATGACAAAAGCATCTTTAAACATTTAAACATTAGATGACAGATCTTTAATTTTAAATCACAGGAAAATAACTGCACTACCCATAATCCTGAAGACAAAAGGGGGAATTTAGAATCATGGCAAACATTCTCAATTCCTAATGAAAAAAAAGCACATCTTTGCCTTTTTTCTAATCTGCATAAAGTTTTTTGCTTCGAATCAAAGTTTGTATTAGTGTGATTCAGTTCATGGGTGGTATGGTTCATGGCTTAAAACTGAGATATGGAAAATTATAGGAAAAATACTTCCAGTACCAAACACTTATGAAAAATTATGAAATATTGCTCTCTTTGTATGTTTGAACATTATTATTTAGTTCTTTATGACTAACCCATTGTTTTGAATAAAATACTGCATAGAGTGTAAAGGCCTGTAAAGGCCCCAAGCACGATAACTATAAAGATAAAGATAACTATATGCGTCCACACCAACGACCGATAACGGTCTTTTTATTCTAAGCACGCGCTCGAGATGGGTCTGTCTGCGGACTGCAAGACTGAGGGCGTAACTTGAAGGGGGCGTAACTTGAAGGGGGCGTAACTTGAAGTTGTCCAAATCACAACCGAATCACACGAGATGTCAGAAGAACTAGATTTTGTTGGCAAGACGGCAGCTCGTTTAGAGGGTTCAGAGGCCACGGTAAGAATATTTTCCACAGATAACCGTGTAAGAAATGTTCATACAGTATTGTGTTTTTTTTTTTGGTACTGTTTCTGGAGTTCATAATCTATTAAAAGTTTTTATTTATTTAAAACTAAACCGTCCTCGCTTGGTGTTGTTAAGTATTTTACTGGCTGGCGTGGTAATAATGCTGCCTTGCTCTTGGAATTGGCGTAAAACGGCTTTCCTTGGTATAAAATGTACATGAACACCCTCCAATTTCGAACTTGAATGCAATGAGCTCGAAATCACGATTTCAAAAGTTGTAAATATCACATTTCTGATAGCACGTGAAAGCAACATAAGTTAACTAATGGCAGGCAATAAAAACAATATAAGCTAGCTAACGTTAGCCAGGGTAAACATTAGGCTAATTCGGGAGCTCACTCTGTAACATGCAACGTGTAACGTGTAATGTTATTTATTTCCCCTCACACATTGCTGCATTCAGAATAATGCAAGTTTAGTTGTGATTACTTGACGGGTGCCTTTTTACATGAATGTACCGCAGTATTTCTGAAGATCTTGTTCACCAGAACAATAAATGTTAATGTTTGTGATCATTTTAATTCTTATTTTATTTTCCTCTAGCTTCATTCAACAGTTTAAAGTATCTTAAAAAAATCCAAACAAATGCCAGTTGTGCAGCAAAATGGGAGATTTCTACATTTGTGTGGGCCACAGTTATGATTCAAGTCAAGGTTCTAGTGCTAAAATTATTTTAATTATCATAATATAACATTCACTTCTACATTAGACTAATGCTTTTTGTTTTAGGCAATAAGTGTTTCTTTTCATTTCTGAATTGTCTTGTTATGGTGGCAAATTAAAGGAGTAGTTCACTTTTAAAATGAAAATTCTGTCATCATATAATACTCACCCTCATGTTGTTTCAAACCTGTATGCATTTCTGTCTTCTGCTGAACACAAAGGAAGATATTTAGAAGAATGTCAGTAACCAGACAGTTTTTGGGTCCCATTGACTTCCATAGTAGGGAAAAAATATATACTATGGAAGTCAATGGGACCCAAAAACTGTCTGGTTACTGACATTCTTCTAAATATCTTCCTTTGTGTTCAGCAGAAGAAAAAAAATTCATACAGGTTTGAAACAACATGAGGGTGAGTATATGATGACAGAATTTTCATTTTAAAAGTGAACTACTTTAATATTGAGGAAACAGTGCTACCAGAAAAGTTCATATTTTAAAAAAAAGAAGAAATGCAAACATGTTTTACACTTAAACTTTTCTTTTCTTTTGTCAACAGGTGTGGTAAACTGGAACTCCTTTTCAGGGGAGTATAAAAGGACCTACCGCATTCCCTATCTGATCTCCCGTTGCATTCAATGTGATGATTTGTACAAAGACTGTTAAAGGAGAACTCCGGTCAATTTTAACATTGAGCTCATTTTTTTGTAAATTTGGAGTGCTGTCAGTACAGAGAACAACGACAAAAATCGGTGTTGCCTACACTGTGTTATCCTCTTTTTAAAATTTGCACCCTGTTGACTTCAATGGGGCAAGTTTTAAACCTGCTTTTAGCCTCTTAACATCCTTGATGTGTCATTACAAGTGCACAGCCAATGTGAGTGATTCCTTCAGAGTGAACTCGGGTGAATCTGACTGCAGTAGATGTGAAAGATATGGATAAAAATTATGTTAATTCGGCCAGCGCTCATACCTGTATTTACATCCTGTTTTCGGTCGAAGTCCACAGTAGTCGATTGTCGAGTTCACGCACATAGGTTTAGTTACCTATGATCACGCGCATGAACTCGACAATTGATTACTATGGACTTCGACCGAAAACAGGATGTAAATACATGTATGAGCGCTGGCTGAAATATTATAATTTTTATTCATATCTTTCACATCTCAACCCAACTCATCCCCTTATATAACTAGGGCACAATACTTTAATTACAACAATTCATACTATACCAATCCTGCTGATTTCAACACTCGAACACAAAACACTCAATCATACACAAACTTACACGCACAGTAATGTATATTCTAACACACACACACATAGCCTTCCTTCTCCACCCTCATGGTAATCTATCCCAAAAAACTTTTTTTTTTTTTCTTGTCAATTACTGTTTTTATTTGTTTCATGTTGAATGTGTGATACATGCTCTCTATATATACTTTTTATGATATCAAATAATCATTGTTTACTGTACGTTTTATGTTCTTTACACTTTGTTTGGGTTTTGTATCGTGTGAGGTTTTGACAATATTTGTATAACACTTTTTTGAAAATTTAATATAAAAAAAGGATGTTAAGAGGCTAAAAGCAGGTTTAAAACTTGCCCAATTGAAGTCAACAGGGTGCAAATTTTAAAAAGAGGATAACACAGTGTAGACAACACCGATTTTTGTCGTTATTCTCTGTAATGACAGCACTCCAAATGTACAAAAAAATGAGCTCAATGTTAAAATTGACCGGAGTTCTCCTTAAAGGATACTGGGGAAGTGGACAAAGAGGAAAACTTAAAGGGTTCTACTCTGAAAATGATTTTGCTGGATACTGCTGCATGGACTGTTTTTATGTGGCTGGAGGCACAATCTGATTTTCTATGACAATATTAGTGACATAAATTGTGGATTGGGTTTGCATAAACCCTCCTTGTGTTGCCTTTCAATAAAAGTTTTTTTGTGATAAGTTTGCTTGTAGTTAATTTGTCTTGAAGTATCATAAGATATTTGACAGTAGTGCATTTAACTGTTTATTAGTGTTGTCAAAAAATCGTTTGTCAGCACATCAGGCAATATGACATGAACAGATATTTAAATTTATTTATTTAAAACATGAAAAGATGTTTAACAATATTTATTTAAAAAATAATGTTTTAGACAAAGCCAAATTTCAAAAGAATATCTATATTAGTACTTGCTCCACAGTCTAGTTGAGGTGGGACAATAAGAAAAAAACAATACATTGCAATATGGTTTCTAGCAATACATTATCAATACCTTGGCAGTGGCATAAATGCATATTGAAACTTGCTTTACTGTATACAGACAAAAACAAGCATTTTGAAGATGTCATCTCAAAGGTTTATGTTCTTGAACAGCTAAGAGTCAGTTTAGTGCACTGCATTTGAATATGTTCAGTTAAACTTATGCGAGATCGATTAAGAAGCATACGAAACTAATCGCATACTTTTCTCTAATCGCTCTCACGGTCATTTGATGTCATCTCGTCATATCGCGGAAGTGGGCGTAACTTGAAGGGACGTGGCGGAAGTGGGCGTAACTTGAAGGGACGTGACGTAACTTGAAGGGGCGTGGCTTACGGCGTGACGTAACTTGAAGGGGCGTAACTTGAAGTGGGCGTAACTTGAAGTGGGCATAACTTGAAGTCTTGCGGGGTGCAGACAGATACTATTGACGCGCTCGCGCGCCCCATTTTAAATGCGCGAGACCTTTAAATTAGAATGGATTCTGATTGACTGTCAGTGTTTTATCGTTCGACAGCTGAAAAAAAATCGTTCTGAAAGTGATCCCAACAATATCGTTCCTCATATCTTTATCGTTATAGTTGTGGTGTGAACTCTGTTATTCTTTAATATGGAGAACGATTTTTAGAATTATATCTTTATCGTTATCTTTATAGTTATCGCGTCCTTGGTGTGAACGGGCCTTAACAGTGTCGATTTTAAACTGTTTTAACTGATCATAGTTTTAATTCCCCTTGGTTTTATTTTGTGCCTGTTTTCTATGCAAAGCACTTTGAATTGTCATAGTGTGAAATTTTAATTCCTTATGTAAAGCATTTTGAATAACTGTTTTAATTGTCCTGGCTTTTATTTTGTATTATTTTGTAAAGCACTTTGAATTGCCATATATTGTGTGAAATGTGCAATGATAAACTAAATAAATAAACTTGCCTTGCCTAAATGCTATAAATGCAGTTGTTGTTTTTTTATCCACAAAATGAGCTAGCATCCGTTTTGTTTGACAATACTTTGAACATCAACAAGAAGTGACTTCACCCAACATTGCTTAGAGCACCTTTAATATTAATACCATGTGAAATGATCCCATAGTTGGATCTGGTCCTTTATATTGAAATATTAAATCATCTTCTTATGCTGACAGACACATACTCCACTTCAGAGATCTGTAAAAAACACATCACACCAAATATAATAAGATTTTTTAATAAAAACAAAAAACAGATATTAGCATGAACTGCAAAGGCCAAATCATAACAACACAATCTGAATGGGAAAACTGACAATTTTGTAAATACTGTAAGAATTGATAAATTAGGGAATTCCAGACAGTCTGTTTCGGGGGTGACCAGACCCTGAGAGGACAAAAGGACCTCTCTGGAGATTAGCATTTGAACTAGCACTCATGCACAATCGAGACGAAAGTCTCACCTCCGAGTCATCCTAATCTACATCTCTTTCCCTCTCCCATCACCCCTCTCTCTCATGCTCAGATGATTCACCTGAATTCCCAAGAAAATGTATAGTTTAATGTAAATGATTATCACAGAGTATTTTCATGTTTGGTATCATTTAAAATGTCACAGTGCGACTGGTACAAATGTCTCTTTCCAAATAAGTAAAACAAAAGGTAATAAGGTTTTTAAGAGTTTATGGATAACTGACTTACAAAGAAAGGTGGTCTCTCAAGCAAATGGTCACCCACCCCCATGAAGGTGCGACCACTGCATGCAAATTTCTTTTGTTAGTACATGTTTCCTTGTGAAAGGTTTGTGTATATAAGGAAATGCAGCAGAGAGTTCTGGGTCTTTTCTGTACCTCAGATCGGTCCGTTAGGCTAGGAGATCTCTCAGCCTCACGTATTTCTTAAAGTTGGGTTTGCATCTTCTCTCTATTCCAGAGCATTTGATGTTTTGTATCGATTATCTTTGAATTGATTATGGAATTGGCATGATACATTTACCTGACATAATAAATTGTTACATTTGATTATTCTAACTGACTTTGATATTATTTCCATTGAAGAGTTAAACGGAATAGTCAAACATTCACTCATGATTAATGATCCACAGATATCATTAAAACCTTTTCATTTATGGAGTCAGATGAAATAAACGAGTAAATATATGATTAATATATTACAAATTTAACCAACCAATACTTCGCAAGAGTTAGGACAGAGCACGTGATAACCTTCCCCGTGTATTGGCGGACCGGCAGATTGGACCAATATAGCGGGCCTTATAATACCAAAATAATAGATTCATATTGTATTAATATTAGCCTGAACTGAAGCGTTTCATGCATTAATTCGTGTCTGAATACAGTTTGAGTTTCTTTCTCCCTTTAAAAGTTAATGAGTTTTTTTTGTCCTTTATTTTGCACAATTATATGGTTAGTTGTATTTTATATATATTTTTCCTGCTGTCTGTGACACTTATAGAACATTTTATTAATTTATTATATTAAAATATCTTGAAATCATTTTATGTTAATTAGTTGCTTTCAAATGAATTACTTGCTAAGTGATGTGTAATGTGATCATTCATAAAATTAAAGTAACATAATCTGTTGAAACTCCTTTAATTTAAATCTGTAACATCAAAGCCACAAGACAATAAATCAAGCATATGGTTAGTTCTGGCAGGTCACGTTTGTCAAGCTCGCGTCAGCTGACCCTCAGCTGATCCACATCCACCTATAGGAATACGACGCCTATCACGTATACATATATATTATCAGCAGCTATCGCGTTTCTCAGGAGATAATTACCCTCCTCCCTCCCCAGCTCCTCCTCTCACCCAGTCAGGATTTGGTATTCTGATTCCCCTTGAATCAGAATAAATTCTCGAATTATGTTCTACTTTAAAATCTTGAATTAAATATATTTGCATACATTCATGTTGGTTCTGTCTGTTTACCCCAAGGGGGATTATTGCTGCTCTCCCTGCTCTTATTCATGCTCGGCTGCATGAAGCGCAGCGAGTTCTCGCCCAGAACGGACCCATACTGCCAATCCTAACTGTATGCTAATTGTCAATCATATTTGACGGTAGTGGTCCTGACAGAAATCAACTATAGATGATTTTTACTCAAATATTTTATATAATAGTGTTAACAGTAAAATAGCTTCTTTTGAAAATATCTGATAAGTGATGATGATTATAGAAACACAATCACACACTGATCTCCATCTGACTCACTGCTGAATGATACAAACACACACAACAGAAACTAATGATAAATGATCTTACCGATGTGTGTGCGTTTCTTTCATAGAACGATGGATGAAGTAACAAAACAACTGAAGTTTTCTCATCTTCACGAATCTGAACTGTTTGAACAACAGGAAGAGATTAAAGATTAAAAATACAAATCTAGATCTGTTTTTTTTACAACATATGTGTGATTTATTAGGCTGTTAAAGTTATTGCACACAATTAATTAAATATATTTAATACAGAAATTTTTTAAATGGCAATATGGAATTTGAGATTATTACTATTCACACACACAAAACATCACTATTACCAGAGTAAAAGTAAATACAGAATCAGTGTTTGTGTGTGAGACGAGTAAAGAGCTGCTCAGATCAATGCAACAACCAATAACCAACATTATTTAAGAACTAAATGGCATTACCTACATAAATACATATTTAAATATTAAACAATAAAATGGGCTTTGGAGTAGATTTTATTATTTATTATTATTTGTTAACTCTTGCCTTCTCTATCAGTTTTTCTGTGTTTCCAGCAGAACCAGAAGATCCAAAATCCAGCAACACTCAGCAGAGATCCAGCAGAGATCAGGGCGATGTAAAATAAGGGTACGCCTTGATCTGTAATGGACAACATGGAAGTGAATGTGTCTGATCTTCAACAGAAGACAGAGAACAGGTCAGTAAACACATCATATATCATCAGTGCTGTGGTACCTGCACATGTGTGACAGAGTGTGTTGATGTCCAGATGTGTGGTCTGGTTGCTGATGGGATTGTTCAGCACACAGCTGTAGGTGTTTTTATCCTGATATTCCACCTCCAGAGGTAGAGAGAGACTGATGCTGAGATCACACACACTGATGCTGGACAATACACTGATTCCTGCGTACCAGGAGAGAGTCGCATCACACACATTCAACACTGATGAACACACCAGTGAACATGATGATGATGATGATGAAGAACAGTGTGAAGAGTTACTGATGATGACAAGAACAGGCAGACGAGCTGATAAAGATTCGAAAAATCAGGATCAATCATATCAGTAAATAAGACGGCTCTTTTTGACTATTTTAATATGTTAAGAGAGTTTCTGATGTCATTTACAAACAGACTACTGTGATTCCAGATTTGTTTTTAATAATCTTTGAGATGCCAGGTTCATAATAATTAATCAAAAGGAAAGTGTTCAATAGGCTGAAAAGGAAAGTCAGAAATATGTGTGTATCTCAATATTTATAATTTTAAGATAAAAAAATCAACTATTTATGATTTATGCACTTTAATTATAAAAATGATGTAACTCACCGTAGACGGTGAGACTGAAACTCTTGCTCACACGATCTTTAATCTCTAGTTTATAATCTCCAGTATGTTCAGTTGTGGTGTTTGTGATGGTCAGAGATCCAGTTTGATGATCCAGCTTCAGTCTGTCTCTGAATCTCCCATCAGGAACATCATCATATACAGTGATTCTGTCTTCCAGTACACTGATTTCAGCTATTAATGTGTTTTCATCTCCAAACCTCCAGTAAATCAGATCTTCATCCATCATTTCAGTGAGATCAGAGTTTAGAGTGACTGAATCTCCCTCCATCACTGACACTGACTTCACTGCATCTGTGTCAGCAAACACTCCTGGAGAACAGAGAGTTTGTCACAGATTAAGGGAATAACTTTAATAGATCAGTTTTGTAACGGTAATGAAGAACAGCAGCACAGACACAGAAGTAGCTAAAATTTATATTTTTTATGATGTTATTTTGAGTTATCAATACACTGTTATCACAATACAGATTATCTGTGGGAGGAGCCACAGGGGTGATTGTGTCTCATCTTAAATCTTATTGGCTCCTTCAGTGTCTCTGCTCTGGAGAATGAAGGGTTATGGGAAGCCAAATAGTGCAAATCAGGAAAAGCAGATGAAAAACACTCCACTAATGTTTCATAGAGAAACATACTTTAACCAAAACACCAAGTGAACAGCTCTTAAAGCCCTTGACTTTACTCTAAACTTTTATGAATATATATAGTATTATATTAATATCCAGTGTATTTTTATTAAGAAACCAGTAAATGCAACAAACAGTCGGCTATATAAACTTCATCAATAATCATCTCATGTCATTGTTTAGGGTGATGAAGCATGAATTATTTTAAATAAAACAGGATCTGCTGTTTTTTAACATGTCATATTTTTCTCTTGTGTATTAAAATAGATCTCACAAAACACAATCATAATTTAGTTCGAGCATCTTTTATCTGGGAAATCCTCTGGCTGATTAAAAAAAAAGAAGAGTTTTATGGCTCTGTATTAAATCTCTGTAAATAGTATTTAAACTAAAGCAAGAACTGATGTGTTAAAATTAATATGATTATAACTCACCGACCAGACGGCACACGCAGAACAACACACACATGTGAAGCATTTTCAGAGAATAGCACTATATGTGAACACTTCAGAGACATAGAGACTGAACTAACAGGACAGTGTTAAACTGTGAGATAGTGTTACTGCGTCTGATTCTCCACCAATAATATTTGAGACCGCCCTCTTACTGTACATGTACTGCTACTCTTGCACTGGTTATTAATATTCATCTGTATTAGTATTACACTGTTGTAGGTGGAGGACCGGACACAGTGCCTTTTCAGTTTTTGTTTTTACAAGCAGCAGTACATTTCTAATATTTTATTGTAGGCCTATGATCAATATTTTGCAATTAAAAGTGTGAATGGTCTTAGGATGGTCACTAAGGGTTTCTAACACTAACACTAACTTTATTTTCCATCAGCCGATCACACACACACAAACCACAGGTCTGAAGACACACTGATGCTGAAGGTTCATTTTCATCAACAGATCAAACCACATCTCTGTACTGAAGTCAGTAGAGGTTTACTTTGAGCTGCTCGAGTCTTCAAGTCAGTCACACTCATGTACGGTCTGTGCTTCTTCTGTAAACTGCTATATTATAATATGTGTGTTTTGCAGTTAAAGTTTCCTTCAAATGTTCTGTATTTGCTTTAAATCCTGCTGTCATTATATCACATTCATTGATTAACAATTTAAATCCACAGGCAGTTTAATCTGAAAACACACTGTTTTATCATTTCTCTTTATCATGATAAACAACAAAAGAAACAAAATATATTGTATTTACATTTTGGAGACTGAGTCACACTGCTAAATATGACAAGATCAATCTGAGGCAGGAACTATTTACAAACACAGAATATTTATATATTTATAATTTATTTATTAATATAGGCTATACATTTTGAATCCGGCACCTCTGATTTAAAATAAAATCACCAATTGAAGAGCTTTCAGAACAACTGATCTTCCTCATGCTGACTGCACTAGTCCTGTAGGAGGCGGTAAACTCCATCTGGCATAGAACACACAAACACAAGAAGAAGTGTTTTTCTTCTTTTTTTTCATTAACGAAGCAAATACAAACAAATCAGGTAGAAAAATCTTAGAAAATAAATACATAAAAGAACAGAAGAACATGGAGCATGTTATAAATGGCAAAAATGACATTTACATATTCAAAAGAAAATGAATCAAAAGGGCAATTATTCAATAAGATTAAGAAGAAGAAGTATTGCTGATATGTCACTCATATATCATCATCACTTGCTAGTAAGTGAAAGTAAAGGGAAAGCAACACACTGACTACAGTGTTTCCTTTATACTACCTAGTTTTCATCCCTCCAAGTAGGCCTGAATGAATGAAGAGTGTATGATAATGATTCAGGCAGCATTATAGGTCAGAGGTCAACTGATATGTTTACAAAACAGGCGCATGTGAAAAAAAAATACATTTGATGTGGGATATTATACGAAACAATGGGGTAAATTTGGATAAACACAATATGCTAGCATACATGTTTCATACAGTGATAATCAACAGATAGGGACATTTTGTCAGACGTTTACTAAAATGTTTAATTATAATATATAAGAACTGTAACTCATTTGATCCACTTTATTTGCTCAAAAAGGAATGTTTTTATGGACTGTAATCAACTTTTTTTGTGTGTGTATTTTTTCTTTTTTCTTTTTAATGCTTTAAACTACAGAATGATACAACATACAACTTTAGAGCCAGGGGAGCAAAGAAAACACACATATATAAAAAAATAAAATAAAATTATAAAAATACAAGACCATTATATCAGACAAAGATTTTAAAGACAGTACATAAATGAACAGTCTTAATAGCTTTTCTATTAGTACTAGATTGAATTGTAGAAAAAATAATTTTCAAATTCTTTAAGGAATACAGAAAAAAAGTGGCTTTTTGTTAGAAAACTTACACTTATGGATGTGAAATTCGACTAATAATATTAATAGATTAATTACAAAAGCCTCCTTTAACACACAGTTATCAAACTTTGAATAACCAAAAATGACATTTTCAAAAAGCAAAACAAAATTAAAGAGTACCTTTTTCTTAATAAACAACGACAGCTCATATCATAACTTTTTCCCCTGACTACAGTGCCAAAAAGTATGGGGTACTGTTTCCAAGTGCAAAGAGCAGAAAGAGCAGCTTACATTGATGTCTTTCTTAAACTTTCTAAGAAAATGCTTGACAGGGTAAAATTTGTGTAATATCTTGAAAGAGATTTCTTTCACCTTGTTTGTAACAACGAATTTGTGAGGTAATAACCAAACACTTTCCCAATCAAGGTCATTAACAAATTTAGCCCAATAGAGCGAGATTTAGTAACAACGTCCTTTAAAAATAGTGCGCGAATAGATTTGTTATTGTTTTTGGACTGCAAAAAAAAAACTAATTTTACCACATACTGTGTACGTTGGGTTAATTATGGGTATATCAACTGATGACAGCACACCTCTACATAAGGAAATTATTCCTGAATTGATTGCAGAAAATACAAGAGCAAATTCCTTAGGAGTCACAGGAAAATCAAAGTGCAAAAGAAACTCGTCATACGTCATAAGGAATCCTTGAGCGTTAAACAAATGACAAGCTAAAACAATATTCTTTTCAAACCAGCTTTTAAAAAAAATACTTTTGTGCTTATACATAATACAACGGTTATTCCAAATAAAACAACGCTGCGGAGAGAAGTTGTGCTTGTAGATCAGTTTCCAAGCCAATAAAGCTTGAGCATGAAAGGCAGAAAGTTTTCAATTTTATAATCACACATTAATAAAAAAGAAAGGCCCCCAAGTCGGTCAAAAACAAAATTAGGAATAAAATTCCACAAAGAACCAATTAACATTGAAAGTATTATTTAAAGTAGAGAAATCTAGAAAATCAAGGCCACCACTTTTAAGCGAATTTAGAACAACAGATTTACGAATATAGTGCACGCGATTCTTCCATAGAAAATTAAATAAAATCTGATCAATAGTTTTGATAGTTTTATTGTCTAAACGTATAGATGAAGCAACATAGATCAGTCTAGAAATTCCTTCAGCCTTTGACAGAAGGACTCTACCTCTACAAGTCCCTTAATAACCAGAGATTAAATTGACTTTTAATCCTTTCAAAAGCAGGTTTGAAATTCAGAGAAACACTATCTTGCTCATTTTTCGAGACAACAACTCCCAAATAATTAACAGCTTCTTTAACAGGGATACCGTCTATCTATAAGTACAAGGGAGGAACTTTTCAGGGCTAATATTTCACATTTTTTAATATTAAGGCATAGACCTGAGGCATTTGAAAAAAGCTGAATACTTTTAATAGCCTGATGAACCTGGCTGGAGTTTCTTAAAAATAAGGCTGTGTCGTCCGCTGACTAATTAAAATATTTCTACCAGCAATATGAATCCCTTCTAGTTTACTATCCTTAATGAAATGACAGAAGGCCTGTGCTACAAAAAGATATACAGAGACTGGACAGCCCTGTCGAATTCCTCTTTCTAGAAGAAATCTCTGGGTTGTGCCATGTGCTAACTTTACAGAGCTATTTCCTCCTGCATTCAAAGTTTCCATGGCATTACAAAAATAGGGCCTGAAACCAAAACGCTCGAAACAGAAAAAAATGAAAGGATGCTCAAGTTATTCTAGTTACTTGAGCTCAACTAGTTCTCTCTAGTAATATGGCTCATAGTCTTAGAGCTCAAACATGACAATCTGGGGCTCAGGTCAGGAAGCAGACAGACTGGCTAAACCGACTGTCTGCTAGCGGCCTCGCGTCACCAAGGTCAGATAAATCCCATCACATAGAGCCTCTTTCACCTAGATATCATACCATAGAGACTGTGTCTGTTCCCCGAATTTGGAAATCCAAAAAACGTTTAAACCCAACTAAGGTTAAAAATTTAATTGATGTTCAACAAATAAAAAACAGCTATATTACAGATGAGCAAATGCTAAAGCTTGGGTTGCTGAATATTCGATCGCTTACTTCAAAAGCACTCGTTGTTAACGATATGATTTCAGATAATAATCTAGATGTGCTGTGTTTGACAGAAACCTGGCTAAAACCAAACGATTACATTACTTTAAATGAATCAACCCCGCAAGATTACTGTTATAAATATGATCCTCGTCTGAAACGCAAATGGGGAGGTGTTGCTGTAATTTATAGTAATAGTTTCAAAACCACTAAGAAATCAAGTTTTAAATATAATTCTTTTGAAGCATTGGTGCTTAATGTAAAAATATATAGTGTAAACGATAAATCACGTTTGAGATTTGTGCTGGCTACTGTATACAGGCCACCAGGGCACCATACAGACTTTATCAAAGAATTTGCGGACTTTCTATCAGAATTAATATTGACTGCAGATAAAGTACTAATTGTTGGTGATTTTAATATACACATCGATAATGAAAAAGATGCATTGGGATTGGCATTTAAAGACATTGTAAATTCAATTGGAGTTAGACAACACGTGTCAGGACCTACTCATCGTCGTAATCATACTCTAGATCTAATATTATCACACGGAATGGATGTTGATGTCGTTGAAATTCTGCAGCAGAGCGATGACATCTCAGATCATTATCTAGTCTCGTGTAATTTGCATTTAGCCAAGGCTGCAAAGCCGACTCCGTGTTTCAAATATGTGAGACCTATCACTTCTGCTACTAAAGATTGCTTTATTAATAATCTTCCTAATCAGTTTCATCATCTCAGCATCTCAGATAGCTTAGAAGAACTAGATATTACAACAGAAACGTTTAACTCTCTCTTTTCCAGCACTTTAGACACAGTTGCTCCGTTGCGCTTAAAGAAGATTAAAGAAAAAAGTCCAACGCCGTGGTAAAACGAGCACACTCGGGCCCTTAAGAGAGCAGCCAGAAAAATGGAGCGCAACTGGAAGAAAACAAAACTAGAGGTATTTCGCATTTCATGGAAAGAGAGCTCAATTACTTACAGAGAGGCTTTAAAAGCTGCTAGATCTGCTTATTTTTCAACCCTATTAGAAGAAAATAAACATAATCCTAGGTATTTATTTGAAACGGTGGCTAAACTAACGAAAAATAAAGCTTCAAGCACCGAAGTTTCCAAGCAACACAGCAGTAATGACTTTATGAACTTCTTCACTTATAAGATTGATAATATCAGGGACAAAATTATAACTATGCAACCGTCTACTACAGTATCGCATCAGGCAGTGCATTGTAGTCTCCCTGAGGAAAATTTTATTCATTTGTTGCTATAGGAGAGGAAGAATTTACTAAACTCATTAAATCATCTAAATCTACAACATGTATGTTAGACCCTATACCGACTAAGCTACTGAAAGAAATACTTCCAGAGGTCATAGATCCTCTTCTTAATATCATTAATTCGTCTTTGTCTCTAGGATACGTACCAAAAAACTTTAAGCTGGCTATGATTATACCGCTTGTTAAAAAAACGCAACTTGATCCTTCAGAATTAGTCAATTACAGGCCGATCTCGAATCTACCTTTTCTGTCAAAGATATTAGAAAAGGCAGTATCCTCACAACTGTGTTCCTTTCTTGAAAGAAATGATATCTGCGAGGATTTCCAGTCCGGATTTAGACCGTACCATAGTACCGAAACAGCTCTCGTTAGAGTCACAAATGATTTGCTCTTATCATCCAATCGTGGTTGTATCTCTCTATTAGTGTTACTCGATCTTAGCGCTGCGTTTGACACCATCGACCACAACGTTCTTTTAAATAGATTAGAACATTATGTTGGCATTACGGGAAATGCACTAGCATGGTTTAAATCATACTTATCTGACCGTTATCAGTTTGTAGCAGTAAATGATGAGATGTCTAATCGATCACAAGTTCAGTATGGCGTACCTCAAGGCTCAGTACTAGGACCGCTGCTGTTCACTCTGTACATGCTACCCTTAGGAGATATCATTAGGAAACATGGCATTAGCTTTCACTGTTATGCCGATGATACTCAGCTCTATATTTCTTCAAAACCTAACGAAACTTATCAATTCACAAAATTAACGGAATGCATAGCGGATATAAAAAATTGGATGACTTGTAATTTCCTACTTCTAAATTCTGAAAAAACAGAGTTTCTAATTATTGGACAAAAGACTTCCTCACGTAATAACCTAGAATACTGTCTAACACTTGATGGCTGCTCTGTTAAGTCTTCGTCGTCGGTTAGGAACCTGGGTGTGCTCTTTGATACCAATCTTTCATTTGAAAGTCACGTGTCTAGTATCTGTAAAACTGCATTTTTCCATCTTAAAAATATATCTAAATTACGTCATATGTTCTCATTGACAAATGCGGAACAATTAGTTCATGCGTTCATGACCTCAAGGCTAGATTATAGTAATGCTCTACTGGGTGGTTGCCCTGCACGCTTAATAAACAAACTACAGCTGGTCCAAAACGCAGCAGCTCGAGTTCTTACCAGAACCAGGAAGTATGACCATATTAGCCAAGTTCTGTCAAAACTGCACTGGCTCCCTATTAAACATCGCATACATTTTAAAATATTGCTGATTACTTACAAAGCACTGAATGGTTTAGCTCCGCAGTACTTGAGCGAGCTCTTAACGCATTATAGTCCGTCACGTCTATTACGATCTCAAAATTCCGGCCAGTTGATTATACCTAGAATATCAAAATCGACTGCTGGCGGTAGATCCTTTTCCTATTTGGCACCAAAACTCTGGAACAGTCTTCCTACCATTGTCCGGGAAGCAGACACACTCTGTCAGTTCAAAGCCAGATTAAAGACACATCTCTTTGACCTAGCTTTCACATAATACATTATAGAATTCTATAATTTAATGTTAGGCTGCATAGATTAGGTCAGCCGGAACCGGGAACACTTCCCAAAAATCCTGATGTACTCGTTACATCATGAGAAGAATGGCATCTACGCTAATTTTAGTGTCTGTGTTTATCCCAAGGTTTTTCCTGCAGCCTGCCGGATCCAGGCCGTATCCAGATCTGACGAAGGACCTTCACCTGGACCGATGACAACGCAGTGCTGAAGTGCCAACTAGTCTCTCCCTATGAAGGATCCCACTACCACTCTACAGATAAGGCGTTGTCGGGAAAATTCGTCTCGCGGTCCTACCCCAAAGCAACAAATAAAATAAAATTCCTTATCAAAATTTATAAGGAAAGACAAGTATTTTGTTTAGGCTTGGCTTGTAGGGAATTCCAAACCTGCGTATATTCAAACGCACATAACTATAGAACCCACTCTAAATGCTCATGTGAACGCCATCAGCGTTTCTCACAGGTTCGCGTTTAAAGTCTGTGTAGAGAGAATGGTGTCGTCTTAGCGGCCCCTAATTTAATAACAAATGATCATTGCGACGGAACCAAATCAATTAAAACTAACTTTAGATGGAAATAACTTAACTCTGCTGTAAAGCCGAAACAATCTCTGTTACCTTAAATTATACGCTTATCTCTGTAAAGCTGCTTTGAGACAATCTACATTGTTAAAAGCGCTATATAAATGAAGATGACTTGACTTGACTCAATAGTGTCAAAGGCCTTGAAAACGTCCAAAAAAAAAGAATTAAACTGTCATCCTTGATAAGATCAGAGTAATCAATCAGGTCGAATACGAGCCTAATATTATTAAAAATATGGCGGCCTTTCATAAAACCTGATTGATTTTCGTCAATAATTGAGCTTAAAAACGACCTGAAACGGCTTGAGACAACAAGGGCAAACTACGGTGGCCGAGAGAGCTCAACGCGCTGCAAATGAAGAAAACACACATGCAAACAGAAAAAAAACGCATACAAACAGAAAAAACACATGCAAATAGAAAAAAACACATGCAAATAGAAAAAAAACACACCAGCGAATAAGAAAACATCTTCATCAGTTTTACAACACAACCAAATACGGAAACGCGCTGCAATTACAGAAACGCGCTGCAAAAGTTCACAACACAACCAAACAGAAACGCGCTGCAAATAGAACAGAACACAACGGAAATGTTTCCGGGGAACCCAATAAGTGACGGACGGACGGCTCGCGAGCTTTACCAACGCGGGCTCTGGCTTTACCTATGCCCTACTCTCTTAAAAGGGCAGACGGCAGAGCCCTTGAATTGGGCACTTTGGAGGGAGCGGGGCACTTGTGTGCCATTATTTTGATGAAGGGAGCAACGAAAGACAACGTAATTTCCTCATTATTTTCTCCTGGGATGTTCCCATGACAACGCAGCGCGTATCCAGCAGCTGCTGTTCTTACCAGAAATATAGTATTAATGCTGTTAACATAACTGTTGCAAATAAATATACATTTTATACAACAAAGTTTTTAAAATATGTGTTATATCTTTGTGTGAGGTTCTCAACTTTAAAACTTGCCGTCTCATATTTGGACCTATAGCTACATTCTAACATTTCTTACGAAACTTATTTTAACATAGCATGACAAAATGTGTTCAGTATTACTGATGTATAGATTAATGTATTTTCCTCGTTCTTTTTCTCTATCTTTTTATGTATTTATTTATTTTAGTCTTCAGCTCATTGTTCTTTTTAGTATTCTTATGACATTGAACATATCGCAAATACATTTTGTATATTGTATACAAAGTTGTATGTCATAAACGTGTCATCTTTGTATGTTTTGCAAACAAAATATAAAATAAATAATAATAATAAAAGTAGACAGCTGTAAGCACGTCCTAGCCGTCCGTCCGTCACTTATTGGGTTCCCCGGAAACCTTTTGGTTGTGTTCTGTTCTATTTGCAGCGCGTTTCTGTTTGGTTGTGTTGTGAACTTTTGCAGCGCGTTTCTGTAATTGCAGCGCGTTTCCGTATTTGGTTGTGTTGTGAGTATTGGGACGCACGTGAGTTGTAAAACTGATGAAGATGTTTTCTTATTCGCTGGTGTTTTTTTCTATTTGCATGTGTTTTTTTCTGTTTGCATGCGTTTTTTTCTGTTTGCATGTGTTTTCTTCATTTGCAGCGCGTTGAGCTCTCTCGGCCACCGTAGCAAACACCTTATAATCATTATTAAGAAGGCTAATGGGTCTCCAGTTGTCTAAGGAAAGCATGTCCTTTTTAGGCTTAGGTATTAAGCAAATGACACCCTGCTTCATACTTGCTGTAAGCTCAGAGCATTTTAAACTCTACACTTCGAGGAGAAATGGGGAAATGATCTCAGAATAAGACTTGTAAAATTCAGACATTATCCTGTCGTTACCAGGCGACTTGTTACATTTTAGTTGAGAAATTGCTTCCTTAACCTCATCAACAGTAATTGGTGATTCACAAAAAACTTTTTCATCCTGATTAATGGAATTAACATAACCAAGATGCTTACAGGAACTATCAAAATCAGCTAGGCTACATTAAATTTAGAACTATAGAGTTTTGAGTAAAATTTGTAAAAATATTGGAAAATTTCTTTAGGATTTTCTGAGACAGACCCCTCAATACTTAGTTTATGAATAGAATTGTATTTAGCCCTAGTTTTCTCAAGGCAGTAAACAACTCACAGGGTGCCGCCATGTTCGCGTGACGCCATAAGCACGTCATCAACGTATTATGTACTTCCGCGTGAGTTTTAAATCTTGGACTCGAGCCATATGTGGAGACCACAATATCAGAGACTTGAGGGGGAACTGTTTAAACCTCTAAACAACCACATAAACACCCAGAGCACCATCATCGCATCAGGTACGCTACTAAAAACCATGCAAACAATTATCTAATATTAAATTCTCAAATAAAGTTTTTTTTTAAATTATTATTATTTGATTAATTACACAACAGACTGCACGTTCAGCCGTGTTTTGTTTCCTGGACCGTTTTCCTCAGGAAGTGGTTTACAAAGAGCAGGAGCAGATCTTCATCATCTCTGGACTCCATCAGGTTATAAAGTGAGATTTTCTGTATCTTTAACATTTTGGGGTTAATCTGTCTTCTTTGACAGCTGTTCAACTGCTGACTAAAACAGTGTACAATGTTTTATTATTATTTAAATTACGCCTACTGAATTGGGATGAATGACCTTTTAATTTTGGCGGTGTGAATTTTTTTAGTAAATCCATTGGGGCAATTTACTTGTAGAATGAATGTTTAGATGATTCTACTATATTGCAACTTAATGTTTGTTAACTGGACTGCAGTGACTGTAAATCACTCATCTGCCACCAGAAAATATTTTTTTTATTACCAGTTAGCGTCGCCAAATAGCTACTTATTTTATCTATAGGGCCTATAGTCTACCCATGTCAGATCCGGGGAAATAGATACATTTTTTAAATGATACAATTTTTTAACATTTAACAATTCTTCAATAATTATTTTAAATGTGATTTATTTTGTCATGCATTAGAACTAGGCCTACTAGGCTAATATTAATAAGAATATGCTAATTTGTTTCTTCAGTTACGTCACACCAGCAGTGTGCTGAGCGCTGTCTGACACATTTAATTAAGAAACACATCTAGACAAAGATGGCAGGATGCTGTAACAACTTAACAGTTTTGTCTTTTGAAAGAGAACTAACAGATAATCATCAACATCTTAAATTCGAAACCCATCTGACTCCGTTTAGAACAGACATGCAGGCTATAAGGTAAACTATGGCTAGGATTTTCGTGGCATTGGTTATATTTAATAGGCTATTAACAAGGGGTTTTCTGAAACGTAGGACATAAGCCACATGTAGCCTACTGTATAAGCAATGTGTCGATACAGGACTCAGACATTGTGATTTCTCTTCTTAATGTAGTTGTTATCAGAACTCGGGTTGGATCTCTCTCTCCCTCTCTCTCTCCAGAATTGCTTTGTTTTTGTTTTCATGCATTGACCCCTCACACTTCATCGCACTGTGCAGCCGGCACTTCAGTGCTAATGAGGAGGAGGAGTTTCTGCGACACTAGTCTGCACCTAGCGAACATTCAAAAATAAAACAACCTTGCAAACTTTGCACTTCCTACATAGGCTCCTTCCCAGCTAAAGGCCCAAGTATTTCGGTTGTCCGCGTGACATAATTTTGTCATCAGGGTGGTCCGCACACACCGCACTCGTACATCAGCGCATGTGCGAGTGACTTGAAGCGCTTGTAAACAATCCACTTGTTGTTAATGCGCATGTGCCGAACAGGGTGGATTTTTTTAAGACTGCAAGGGAAGCTCCGCTTACCCTATAATGTCAAAGTAAAAGGTCAAATATGTACTATTGTGTTAACATTTTATTGATTAAAAATGCGTTAGAACACGTTCATCTCAAAGACGAACATTCCCGTTGAGTCAGTGCATTTCCCTGTTGAAGCCCAGCGTCCGTTGACTTCAGTAGAGCTGCTTTGAGTTTGAATAGTTTTTTTCAGTGCTTCGAAAACTAGACGGTCATTGGATAAATGCTGCGATTATGTCCCGCCCATGGACGCTCAGCGTCTCTGGGGGTGAATGAGGAGTGGGCTGGCCTGGACTCCGGGCTTCTGCGTGATGATTGGAGGGTCTGTCGAAAGGCTGCGTCTCCTTTTGATTGACAGCGATTTCATACAATAAAAAGTCGCTGATGCTTGAAGCTGTTCGAGCTCAGTCCCATCGCGGATTTTGCTGCTACCTATTTCTTGGTATTTGCTTGGCGAAATTGCTAGCCAATTTTCATAATACATTTCACACAATTATACATTTATATACTTATTATATTATTACTTATTATATTTTTTATATTATTATTATTAGTAATAAAAAAAAAATTATTAAAATTAAAAAAAAGAAATATATTGTTAGTAGTATTATTATACTTTATTATATTATTATGTATACCTTTTATTATATTATTATGTATACCTGTTATAGAGACTTTTGGACTGTTAGGTTTTTGTAAGGTACTGGATGAGTAAACCCCCCTGGGTGCCGGTCAGAGCACCAATAATGAGGAGACAGGTAATCAAGTTTAGTCTGTGTATTAGCAGGGAAAGGTAGGGCCACAGATGTACAGTGACAGATGTAGATAGTCTGCAAAAATAAGTACAATAAAGAGATAAGTGAAATGGAAGTGAAACTAAAATACATACAACAGCAAACATTCACGTTTGCATAGTGAAATCAAACTATTCCTAATTCACATCAGTGATATTTCTTTCATAAACATACAAATAAATGAAGGAAAGAGGGTATTCCACAGAGAACTACAAGCAATAAGTGATAATGTGTCACTATAAATATACAGCTCCCATATAGATAGAATGGTGACGTATATGAGCTGTATTTACATAAACATAATGCTAATCACTGATTCTGTATTCTAGCTTCTAGACAGAACAACATGGTATCATTAAAACATTGTTAGGAACCAATAACACTGATTTACATCCAAGTTATGAATGAATAATCGCAAATATGAAAATAGCAGTAAACTGAATACTACAGAACGATCGTTACAGGACATGTTTGGGCATGTTCGTCTGAAACAGACGCATATAACACGAAAGCAATCACTGTTAACACAAATATAAATACAATCGGCTTACTTTGTGGTCAGTGACTAACACCTTGATGTTCAATCTGCAGCAATCCCCACAACCAAACTAGGATCGTCATTCTTTCAGCCAGCAGCTCGAATAGATTGCACGAACACAGCAAACAACGACAGCTTAACGAACTACGCTGCCCTCTTTCGTCATACTACTATGACTACAGTTTCATAATTAAAGTCCCTTTGCAGGAGCCTTCAATACAATACCTTTATTATATTACATTTATACAATTATACCTAACTCTGCTGGCCATTGAGAGGACACTGGTCAAGTCACTGGAAAAGACGCCTAGTTGGTACGACAGGGTCACAGAGCATTTTCTTGAATAGGAACGTAGGGCAGAATATACGTATAAATAAATGGAAAATTTTTATGATGTAGGCCAAAAATGAGCTTCTCCTCTTTGAAAGACCAGCAGCCGCCACTGGTGCCGAACTGGTCTTTCTGCGATTGAAAGGCTCGAGCGCAACACGGAAAACAAAGTATATCAATAATAGTAATAATCAAATTAATAATATTTATCTTAAATGTTTCACAATGCCGCCTAAACATCTTCCAGGGCTCTCAAGTTTTGAAGACAGGCAAGAGTGACATTTCAAGACAGGCGGATTGGACGACCCGAGGGAATGGGGGTGTTTCATTAATAATAATATTATTAGTGTTTTTGTTGTTGTCATTAATAATTGCTCAGACTTGCAGAAGAAAAGATTTGACACATGGCACTGACAATTCAACCAAATGCGAAGTATTTATTCAATTTATGTGTGTGTGTGTGTGTGTGTGTGTGTGTGTGAGAGAGAGAGAGAGAGAGAGAGAGAGAGAGAGAGAGAGAGAGAGAGAGAGAGAGAGAGAGAGAGAGAGAGAGAGAGAGAGAGAGGGGTGTTGGCAACTTTCACCTCGGCTCTCCTTGTCTGCAACAGAAACAAATGAAATGAATTTGAATGTTAACACTGATTTAACTCATGTCTGCATGTCCATTAAAGTAACAATACAAATACATTAGAGCAGTATTTTGTCCATGTCATGGATGAATGTCTCATATATGCCATAAACATAGAATTGGTTGTATTATTTAGGAAAAATGGTATTCATGAACATTGTAATAAACCTTTTAGTTTTAATGTGCTGTGTACCTTGAGCTCTTGCACACTCATTTCTGCAGTCACTGCAAGTAAAAGTTTTTGACTGTGCTGGTTGACTTCAGTGACTGCTGTTTGGCCTGATGCCCCTTACTTTCTGTGTGCCTTGTCACATCCCGCACACTTTGATGGGCACAGGAGTTCTCTTGGCGGCAGATAGAGCACCAGTAATAGGAGCTGGTGCTTCCTACAGTAAATGGCCATTTAGAGGTCCATTCATTATTAAAAGAGCTCTTGTAGGTGGCTGCTCCTGGTACTTTTCTCCCTTTTGTTTTGATGGTCTCTTCTGACACCATAGCCATCTCCTCCACCGTCTCTTCCACCATCTCCTCCACCGTCTCTTCCACCATCTCCTCCACCGTCTCTTCCACCATCTCCTCCACTGTCTCTTCCTCTTCCACTTGCACTGTCTCTTCGTCTGTCTCCTCTAATGGGCCTACCCTTTTCGCCACCTTTTCTGGGCCAGCATCCTCTAACCTGACCTTTTTAGGGGACTTTCCTCTGATGCTAATTATCTGGGAAACATTCTCTAACAGCAGTCAAGTTGTCACTGTTTGTGTCAAACAAGTTGTGAATTTGTTGTAACATTAAAACAGGAGATCATGACTTACTCTGTGCTCAAAGTGATGCTCGGAGTGGTTTCCTTTTGGAAGACGTTGTAGCAGAATCACATGAACAATTCCAGGATATGCTTTTTTTTTTTTCATTGGTTGTTGCGTTAAATCTTACCCAGATACAATAGTGCTATTTTCTGATTGGCTATTGTGTAGCCCCTTTCTTTTTTTATGATTGGTTGATAAGTGGCAGGCTCAACTAAAGAATGCCAGGGGAGATGTGCTTGATTCCTGCTGGTTTCACAGTGAGAGCGGATGGCCAGAAACATTTTGGGCGCTGCGCCATATTAAATATATTATAAATAGTTTTCCGTGTGAGAAATGCAATGTGTGGCGGGAGTGCGTGACAAAAGACCGGAATGAGTGACTGTCACGCTCAATGCGTGACACTTTAGAGCCCTGCAAGTGTACGATTATCAACAGATAATGATCTGCAGGAGGGGGTCAGCAGCTGACCTTGCATGGTTCGGAAAAATGTGATTGGTTCAGACTGGTCCAATCAAGAGGTCTTCATTGGTTTTATTAAAACCCATACCTTGTCAATACGTGTGTTTGACTTCATGTGGCTCTGTGCAGACCAAATGGCATATTACATCAAAATAACATGATTTGTGATGTCATATGCCAAACAGTCATCACATTGCCTTTTTTTATTTGGCATTAGATTTACTTGGGCAGCTGGACGTCAAGTTTACACAAACTCCGTCTGCAGTGCGTATTTTTTTATGCCTATGTTTACAGGTTGGAGCGTTCACACTGCAAACGGTCCAGCAATGTGTTCCAGGAGTCCATTTTTGCTGTGCTGCATGCGCTGAATTAAATGGTAAAATGGTAAATGGACTGCATTTATATAGCGCTTTCACAGACCTATGGCCACCAAAGCGCTTTACATTTAGCCTCACATTCACACACTCATTCATACACCGACGGCGGTGTCAGCCATGCAAGGCGCCATCCAGCTTGTCGGGAGCAGCTGGGGTTAGGTGTCTTGCTCATGGACACCTCGACACTTGGTCAGGTGGAACCGTGGATTGAACCACCAACCTTCCAGTTTGTAGACAACCTACATGAGCCACTGCCGCCCATTAAAGCATAATGCCGAATTAATATAATATACATCTATGTAAGTAATGCATTGAATAATACATTGTGTAAATTTAGTGTTTCTAGGGCTGTGAAAAGATTAATCGCGATTAATCGCATCCAAAATAAAAGTTTGTGTTTACATAATATATGTGTTTGTACGTGGTATAATTATTTTGTATATATAAATACACACACATGCATGTATATATTTAAGAAATATTTGCATACATATAGCCTACTGTATATATTTATATATAATTTATATTATATATAAATATAATTTTTTTTATATATAAGTAACAGTTTTTCTTAAATATATACATGCATGTGTGTGTATTTATATATACAAATTTAATTATACACAGTACACACACATATATTATTTAAACACAAACTTTTATTTTGGATGCGATTAATCGCGATTAATCTTTTCACAGCCCTAGTTTAAACGTGAATAAGTCTATGAAAGATGCATAACTGTACTGTGTACAAAGAGAATCCATTGCTGACAAAACATTTTCAGTAACAACTTGAATTGTACACAACTTGGATTTAAAAAAAAAAATTGAATAAATGTTGTGTTTGTTGTATACAGCAGCAGACCTATTGTGCACTGTAAACGCGGGATGTGAAAGTACAATGAGCCTGTGATGCTCCTCCATCGCATACGTACTGCAAACGGAGTATGTGTGAATCTGGCGTGAGAGTGAAATCACGTGTGTCACGCCAAATGCGTGAAAGTTGACAACCCTGCTGAGGTGTTTCAAATATAGCCGTCGAGTAAGCAGAGTGACTGTCCTTGAAAGGGACTTTGACTGCTCCAAATGAAACCATTTACTCAGTGCTAGCATTCTTAGCTTTTAAATAATGTAGATGTATTTAGCAACAAGGACATTATTCCTTGATAGTTCTTCAGCAATCATGTGTGTCCAGTATGTTCTGTTAGCTATTTAAAATCAGAACCAGCAATTCATGAATAAATAGGTACTTTATTTTCAGATCGGTTTTAGGCCTCATTCAAATGTGGAAATAAATCTGATGTGAATGTATAAACGATCAGAATGACTCTTTTTAATGGCGCAATGGAGCATGAAGGCTCAACCCACTGAAGAGACCAATGTTATGCTGACCTTTAGATAAGATGGTGCAGAAAGTTTGTGCTTGTGTTATTTCGCAGTAAATGACACCCAAATAAAATTTAGATGCTGTTAGATGTTTTAACTTCACCATTATGTGCACAAAAGCACCTTTTACTGTCATTAATTCATAGTATTATTATAGTTTAAAAGTCACATATTTAATAAAACATCTTAAAGAAACTTGTCTGAGAAGTTGCAATATAAAGTGAGTGATCAGTCACATGGTATTATGAGTCAAGTGTCACGCTACACACACTCAAAGACAAAACGCTGTGACAACTGAGAAAAATGTCATTAAAGTTATTGAAAATGGAAAAAAAAATGGCACTTTTTAATTTTGCTTTATTTGATTTGTCTAAATATGAGCATATTTGAACCAAACTTATGTCACAGAACAGATCATGGACTTTACTACTACTTTGAGAAAATGTGTAAATATCCTTTGGATATTTTACTATAAATATATAGTTTGCAATCCTGCAACACATTTCTCCTATAATGCAAAGTTTGCATTATAGGAGAAATGTGTTGCAGGATTGCAACTTTTAGTTAGTTACTCCCAAGAAGTGATAAAAACATAAAATGAATCACTAAAAATGTGCATAAGTGAATCATACATTGTACTTGTTCTTAAAAATACTCTCAGACATAGACACTGACTAGTATGATGTTTATAAAAAAAAGGTGTGATATCAAGAAAAGTGGTTTTTAGAAATGACTTCAGCTTCTCTTGCTCTAGCTGGAAATAACTGTAGACTTTAGCGCTGTTTATAGCGCACAAACAGACAAAACAGAGCAGGTTACTTTTGATATGAAACAGTCTCAGCTTTAGTACCGGTAGATGACATTTACACATTTTGCAGTGGTAGGCTATCATTTTGATGTGATGATTTTTTTTTTTTTTAATTCGTGGGAAAACTGTTCTGTGAAAAGCAGAAGGAAAACTGTGAACGTCGTATGTGATGAAGTGGAAAAAACACCCTTAAACCACACGCTATTGAGACATCAGCATAAACTAACTTCAACCACAGATGTCCAGTTATAGATTCATGCTCATGCAGATATAAATTATTCAACCACAGCAGGTTTTATTTTTGACATACAAACTAGAGCCTCAAACTGCCAGGGGCCTCTAAAAAAAAGTTCAACTCAAGGAAGTTTTTACAGAAAACTAATATCTTAATTTCTTTGCCTTCAAATGTTAAGCCATCAAGCTTTTATTTTGACGGATAACTGTTGAGAGACCTTACAGCTTCTCTTTTGTTGATAAAGATTTATAACTGATTCTCGTTACAAATTTGGGAAGATGTTTTGTGCATTTTACATTTTTAAATGTACATCATAAGCGAATCAAAGTCACAACACTTATAGAGATGCAGTTCTTTTGGAGCAACATTTACCGTTGATATTATGTGGCATTTACTGTGAACCGAGACACTCTTGACACACTACTGGATCATGAGCTGCTCGTGTGTAAATGAATACAGTGTTCTGCTTCACTCTGACAAACATGTCCAATTTGGCATTTCATTTTTTTTTCTGCAAAAAAAAAAAAAAAAAAAAAAAAAAAAGAACAATGTAAATACAAACCTAAAAATCTAAATTTTATTTTATTTTATTTTTTTAAGCACATTTACTCATGGACTGTTCTGTTTCTGCTCTCACACATGTTGCAGAATATGTGCATATGTGTTTGTCGTTAGCTTCCTGTCAGACAGTTTAACTGTGTGTTTTAGCAGAAACTAAATAAAGGAATACAGGCCTGCATTTTACTGTTTTTTTTTATTATTAACGTCTGTAAAAATTGTAACTAAATCATTTTTATATTATACAATTTAAATATTTTTAAGACTCCACTTCATTAAAATTAACCATTCAGCTTCCATAGTATCCTACATTTGGATATCATGCTAGGTAATCATGGCACCTCACTGTCAAGTCAAGTCAAGTCAAGTATATTTGTATAGCGCTTTTCACAATACAGATTGTATCAAAGCAGCTTCACAGTATTAAATTAAAATAATACAACAAGGTTTGTTTCAAGTGGAATTTATTGATTGATAAAATAAAATTAAATATCCCCAACTGAGCAAGCCAAAGGCAACAGTGGCAAAGAACCGAAAAACTCCATCAAGTGACCTAATGGTGTCCTAAAACTCCATCAGGTGACCTAATGGAGAAAAAAAAAACCTTGGGAGAACCCAGGCTCAGTCGGGGGCCAGTTCTCCTCTGGCATTTATGAACTAGAGGCCGGATTGTAGTTTGAACTGTAAGATTAAAAATATTATATGAATGCCTGGCTGAAGAGATGCGTCTTTAATCTAGTTTTATACTGGGAGAGCGAGTCTGAGCAACGAACAGTATCAGGAAGGCTATTCCAGAGTTTTGGAGCTAAATGTGAAAATGCTCTCCCTCCTTTGGTGGATCTGGATATCCTAGGTATGACCAAAAGCCTCGAATTTATTGATCTTAAAGAGCGCGATGGATTATAGGGCGATAGAAGATCTGTTAAATAGACTGGAGCTAAGCCGTTTAGGGCTTTATAAGTCAGTAGCAATACCTTGTAATTAATACGGGACTTTATAGGTAACCAATGTAGGGATGATAAAATCGGTGTTATATGATCATATTTTCTTGACCTAGTAAGAACTCTAGCGGCGGCATTTTGGACTAACTGTATCTTGTTTATTGAGGATGCAGGACAACCAGCTAATAAAGCATTACAGTAATCTAGTCTCGAGGTCATGAATGCATGAACTAACTTTTCTGCATCAGAAACTGATGCACTGTTAAAAATAACTGTTTCTATGATTTTGTTATGAAAAACAGTGGCCTAAACACATAGTATAAATACATACACAAAAACCGCTATAGTTTAATAACATAATACTTTAATTATATTCCAATACTTTAATGCATCTAATATGTGTAATATAATAAATATCTCACATTTCTGCCACAGTACCATGGTTACAGTTCGTGTTACCACCACAGTAAATCCATGGTAAATGTTGGTGATTTGTTGATTGAAAAGCCTTATTGTTGTGGAACAGAGATTTAGTCCAGTCATTTTAAGCCAAAATGGGGGTCAACCTTGAACAAATTGCAACAGAAGTAAACTCAATTGATTTTGTATCCTCAATATGTCCTGAGTAAGGAAAAAAAAGCCCAGAAGAATCCCATTAGGGGAAAGTTTCGAAAAAGACCCAAATATAGCCTATTCATACGCCTATTCATTCTTTTACTCATGTGAATAGGGTAAAAAAATTAACCTTTAGATATCACTATGAAAATGACTGAGCTGATTACTTACATCAAGACAAACAAAAAATGTATTACAAGTTTTTTTAAATTGTTTGTTAACATTTTGAGTTAATGTTTTGTTAACGTTTTGAGTTTGCTTCTGTTGCAATTTGTTCAACCTTTTTTCATAAAATGACTTGACTAATTATCCTGTTTTCCACATCTGAGAGCATTAACCCCTTTTCCTTTTTTTCAGAATAAATTAAAGGCCTAAAGTATAAACCAATTTAAACCTGTATAATACGTAATTATTCCATATTTAAGACATCAGAGTAGCAGTTTATCCCATATAGATGGTAACCTATATTATCATCACGCAGAAAAACACGTTTGTTTCCTGATAATGCTTTGTTTTCCTCAGGAGGCAGTTTATGAAGAGCAGGAGCAGATCTTCATCATCTCTCACAAGTTTGTTTCTGGACTCCATTGGGTTCCCTTAAGGTGAGATTTTCTGTCTACATCTTTATCTATCTCATCTTTAACATTTTGAGGTTCATATTTGTCCTTCCCTTTGAGAGCTAAATGTTCAACTGCTGACCAAAACAACCTATTGTTGATGACGTAATGAACAATGTTATTTATTTATTTATTTATTGAATTAGGGATGTTCGTTTTTTATTTAAGGGGCTATCGGAAGAGTTTTGAGTCATGTGCCTCAACAAGTAAGTCATAACATAATGATACATTTGCAAATCATTAGCTAATGATTAATTAAAGCAGACATTTCGAAGTTGAAGTACATGACTTCAACCCATTGTGGTAATTAACGCATTCATTTGCACTATTAGTTAATAAAATAAGCTATTAAGGAATTAATACATGCCGGGGCGAGACCGAGAGAGCTACATGGAAAAATATGCACCAAACAAGCCACTTTGTAATTTTGCTGTTTTCATGAATACAAAAGTTGGGTGACCCTCCCCTCAACAGAGAATACAAAGACATGACCCTCCCCTATTTTCCTCCGGTGGTCCATTCCATAAATACCGAACGGTCCCTAACTGAATTAACTGAGATGAACAACCCTTTAATTATGGAGTTTGTGCCTTTTCTTGTATTTGGGCGTTGTGAAATGTTGAGTAAATCCACTAGGACATGACTGTGAGATTTGTCTATACCGCATATTCTATTTATCAGCATTGTTACTTTTCCAGACGTGAAGTTTTATTCTGAACACTCGGTGGTGCTCACTTGGTATGATGGTATGGACACTTTCCTCTAAATCAAGGGTGTCAAACCAGCAGAGTATAGGTGTGTTCAGGCCATGTCGTAATTACGATAATTACAAGATTTCAACTTGTAAAAAGCGTTCACGTCCTCGTAGACCTCGTAATTACAGCTTGTAAGATGGGAAATTTCTGAGAGCTACTTGTACCACCTGACCTCTGCATATTTAGTCATTGATAGTGTTACCATAGTAATGCACAATTCCCAGTCCGAGGATATGACCAGCTCTGAATGGGACGTCACATGTTGTCATCTCGAGACTATTGTAATTACGTCATGTCATGAACGCAGAGTTTAGCTCCAACCCTGATTAAACACACCTGAACCAGCTTATCAACGTCTTCAGGATTACTAGAAACATCCAGGCAAGTGTTTTGAGGCTAGTTAGAGCTACACTTTACAGGACAGTGGCCCTCCAGGAGTGAAGTTTGACACGTGATCTAAATCAGGGGTCAAGGGTCTGGTTAACATGGTCTGTTCACCCTTGCTTATAGATGTTGTAACTACACCACTACTATCACCTTTTATACACTCAGCCATTTATTCATTGTATTATAATAATTTCAAAGTCACAGACTTAAAACATCTTGAAAGAGACTCTAAGGGAGTTGTAATAATATAAAGTGATCAGTCACATGGTATGACGTATGAGTCAAGTATCTCGCTACATACACTCCAAGACAATAGCTGTAACATCTGAGAAAAATGGCAATACAGTTGAATTTTGTTTTGTTTTGTTTTGACATTTCTATTAACCTTTGTATGATAATATAAAATTTACAACAGTAAATCATACATCGTTTTTATTCCTAAAATTATTTTCAGACATTGACAGTCAAAAAACAGGATATGATGTTTATGTAAAAAAAGAAAAGTTCTTAGAAATGACTTCATCTTCTCGGGCTAGAGCTGGAAATAACTACTGACTCTAGCGCTGCTTATCTGCATGATCACGTCAATCATCTAAAAAGACCTTAAAGAGACATCAACCAATTTATTTATTGCAATTTTCCATCTTATTATGACTTGTTTAAACATGACTTGTGGAAAAAATGAATGCTTATTTGGAAATGCGTATTACAACATTTTAGCCCAGAAATCGTTTTTACTCAGAAATCTTTGATGAATTTAAATGTAAGATAACTCTGGACTGAGGCAACTTGGGTTTACTTGATTATTCACACACCATTTTTTTTTATATTAAACATTTAATTGATTGAGAGATGGACAAATAAATGTTCCCCAAAAGCCTGTTGTGTTATATTTATATATTTATATTATATTAACATGAAAAATGTGAAAATAATTTGTAATTTTTAACATTAAAAAATGGTGTATGAATTAAAAAAGTAAATCCAAGTTGCTTCAGTCCAGTAAATGTGTCACTTACATTTACTTTATAAAAATCATTAAAGATTTCTGAGAAAAAAAGATTTTACTTTATAAAGTATAAACTACAGAAGGCATGAAGTAGTAAAACATTGTGTACAACAGGTTTTTCAGCAAAGTTTTGGTCATATTGATAATTTATAGGCTCTAGAAATCTGCGTATTGAATATGATACAGTAGACTAATAAATTCATAAATAGGCATTATTAGGGCCCAAGCCCTGAAAGGGCGAATTGTTTCCGTAAGGATTTTTTTTTTTTTTGCCTTTTTGCCACTTTTGGGGCCCTTAACATGCTCAAAAACTCTTGAAATTTTGCACACACGTCAGAACCTGCGGCCATCAGGGCCGGGCTGAAGCTGGTAGCGGGGCGTGGCAGGGGGGCTCGACAGCGCCCCCTGGAATGGGGTCCGAAAACTTGGTCCATAAATTAAACACGCTTGCATGTAATAATATGAAACTCGGTACACATTTATCTCATCGGGCCGAACAACTTTCGTGCTCTAAGTTTTACAAAAGCCCAACAGGAAGTCGGTTATTATACGTTGTTTGGAAAACGCATACAATGGAATGTGAAATACTCCTCCTAGGGATTTCATCCGATCGCCACCAAACTTGGTGAGAATAAAGTCAAGACATTGAGGATGCTAAATTGCGAACGGATTTTTGATATCTCGAACGGTTTGGCCGTGGCGAGGAAACAAATTTTTGGCGAGAAAAGAGAGAGACGAAGTGTTATAACTTCTGCATACATTAACTGGTCTTGATGAAACTTTAGCAGTGTGTTCATGGTAAGAGACCGATCAGATGGATGTAACTATTGTGAGTCAAATTTATAGCGCCACCAACTGGCAGCAGGAAGTGTGTCACTTTCAACATGCTTTTGACAAAAGTGGGGGGGTTAGTTTTAACTACAGTTACAAAAATCAGTACGTATATTGGTCTCACCGAGCCGGACAACTTTCTAATTTAGAGTCATTAGCTCAGAGCAAAAGGAAGTCAGATATTTTGGTTTGAATGTGGATTTTTTGGATATTTCAGACTATGAGTTTTTAGCTACTCTTCCTAACTGGTTTATTTTATTCACACCAAACTTTTTCAAAATGATAAAGATACATTAAAGATGCTAAATTGTGAACGGATATTAAACATCTCAAACGGTTTTGCTATAGTGAGGGACTAAAGTAATGTCCAAAAAGGAAACACTAAAAGCCTCATCTTCTAAAAATGTACTTAAACACCATTTATTTCTATATAAAAGTATAAAAATATCACAACTAAAACCATTTTATTTTATTTTTTTCAATTTAATAAATATTTATAAGTTTAAAAATAGTAATTGTTCTATTTAGTCCCATAAAAGTCAAGTCATACATAGGGCTATACTGCCCTCTTGTGTTCAAAATCAGGTAGGCCTATTGTATCTACATAAAAATATACTAGGTATGTGACGGTGAGAATATTTTACCACCGGTTAATCGACGTGTGACACCGCTGGGGGCTTTTGAATCGCCAACTTAAAAACGAAAGTAAAATATGTTCGTCCGCACTGACACTGATAGTGGTTGAGCGAGCGTTTCAAATGAATTCCTATGGAAGTAGGAATTAACTGAAAAACGTTCACTCTGTTCTGCTCGTTACTCGCCGTGGACGCACACCGTTATGAATGCCCGTGCAGCCATGAGCATTTTAGTTTAATTTTAAAATTAGCGCCTTTCGGGGGGTGGATTGCTTGAAATTATTTTACAAAAGCACAA